>JAYKKT010000068.1:14845000-15445000 GCA_036023115.1 Brasenia schreberi
TTAAAATATCTATTGAGATCATTTAGCATTGCCGAAAACATAAATTACATTATCTGGTCGTAAGAACTCACTTTCTAAAACTTTTCCCCTCTTAAGGATCTAACCCAAATTGCATCATCTCGATAGATTTAAAGTTTTAACCTAGCTATCATATGAATTTGTGGTGTAAATTAGTCGGCCAATACTTTCAGATCTCGGTTCCACTTTGGGACGTGAGTACCAAATAGGATCTGGGCCTTCTTGGTTCTACCATGAAAAAGACCATGACCGGATCCTATTCAAAAATTGTATTTCATACCTGTAATTCATTTTATATGCTTTTACAATGACGATGTGTGAATATTTAGTTCGATTTTTGCAGAACTTTCGGTATCTAAACGAACTTTTATTACCAAATCCTGATCCTAATGGTCTCGTGACAGATAAGGTTTGGGTAAAATACATCCAAGCGGCAAATGCTGATAACAAATACTAGTGAACAAAATGGGAATTGATGATGGTTTTTGTTTACCACAACTTGACCTTACATTTTTCTGGTTTTTGTTTTAGCAATATTAATTGAAGAATTCCCTGCTGTTCTTTATTTTGACTAAAACAGTAAGAGAACTGAAGAGAATCCTTCGGAATCCATTAGCGAATTGAGGGAGACATTGTCACAAAAGAATTCATTGAAAAGAACAAGTTGTCCAAGAAGCTGCACTAAACTTTTCCTCAACATTGATAATGAGAATCGAGTATCCGACTGTAAGCTCTGTATAATTTATGATTAACTGAATGTATGTCATGGATTTCCTACTGAATAGGCCGGGTTCATACTTGGTGTTTAATGTTTTATTGTACTGATCCTTTCTTGTAGGCATGAGTTTGAATACTCTTTTGCCGATGGGTGATTAGTGCTCATCTGCTGAAGGATGTTTAATGTTTTATGAGAATCGAGTATCCATTGTTTCTTCCGTCATGCTTCCTGAAAGCTGACCCATCTCCCAGTTCTGCGCTAAAGTTGCATCCTTTATAGGCTTTTGACTTTCATATTGTGGAAGTTTTGGTTGGATAATTTTTAAAATAATGAAAATATTTTTACCAATTATTGAAAAGTTATGATTCTTCGCAAAAATATTGAGGTGCACTCAGAATAAGCTAAGATGACACACATAACGAGAAACCATGGACTTAGATAAAGTGATAACTCTTACCCAAGCCTCTTTACCATTTATAAATAGATGAGTCTAACCGATGTAAATTAGATAATAAAAAAAGAAGGTTGAGCCTTACTCTTAATAGATCTATAGGGTTGTTTATAGAGTCTACTTTATATGAGTGTGAGGTGAGGTCACTTGGAGTATAGGGCTTCAACTCTTTAAACACCCATGAATAAGAATATAGGACATGAGGCCATAAAGGTGTTGCGTTTAAAAATGACATTCAATGGTGGTTGTCATTTTATTGTTATAAGTCTTGTATTCTAGTTCATATGGATTGAATGGTTTAAAGTTGGTTTATCGTTCTTTTTAAATTAGTGAAAACCATGACTTATTTAGATAAGTGTTCAAGTCATGAAATACTTTTTCTGAAAGAAAAAGAATTTTATAATGACAAGGGCTTTGATTAATTTTAGAAATGGTATGAATTGTTGGTTAATTTTTAAAATAATAATAAAAATCTAGCAATTATCTAAGACTTATGACTTGAGAATGGCACAAATGTTTTAGGTGCATGTATAACGAGGTGTGCATGTATATTGAAAAGATGACATACATAACAAGAAACTAAAAGCACACTTAACAAAGTGTGATAGCTCTTGAGCAACTCAATTTAGCGACCATCCACTTGGCAAAACCAAGTCAAACTATATGGATTGGATTGTGTCCCTGTTGAACCCAAATCCAGAACTGAACCATTTTAAGAAGGCTTCGACCTGCTCTTGTAACCGAAAAGACAAAAATGGGGGCAGTTGGCGGTTTCTGTCAACTCAATTCAGCGGCCATCCACTTGGTAAAACCAAGTCGAGCTGTACGGGTTGGATTGTGTCCCCGTTGGACCCAAATCCAGAACCGAAGCATTTTAAGAAGGTTGTGTAACTTAAATATGTCAGTGTGCCGTGTCCCTGTCCAGCTTATACCGTGTTCCATTCCATACAGGTCAAATGAGATGATAACGTGTCAGTGGGTTGTGCCGTGTCGTCACTGTGCCACAAATCCTGTAGCTTGGACTCGGGTCGGGTCAGTGTGGAGCCGTGTAGTAAATGTATAGCCGTTGAGCACCAGACACTGCTGAAAAATGCCGAGATCAGCCGACTTGTTCACTCAATGCGGTGGCAAAAGTTTTCACAAATCACTGTTTGCAGCTATTTACATCTTGTTTTCTAATAATTTCTTACTTTTGATGACAATGTAATAAAAATTATTTCATACTTTCTCCAAGTATTTTAAAAAAATTTGAAGTTATATTCATGTCATCCAAAAACAATTAATGAACGTATTAGAATTAGATAGAATAAAGTGAAGGAAGAAGAGAGAAGTCAACACCGAACTTTTAAGATTTCATCTCTTTTATAAACGTAGACAAAAATACAAACAATCGTGATTCAGGCAATATGATAGCAACTACATGATATTGAAGCAAAGGGCATTCTCTTCGTACATACGTCATCTAAGCTGTTGAAGTGGGCGTGGTTTTGATGCTACCTCTCCCAGATCACATAATCCAACCTAAGGAAACGATCATTAGAGAACGCCAGCAGCCTCTAGTAAGTCCAACACAAGGGGGCCTCATAAGCTATACGCGTTTAAATAATTAAACACAGGAATTCTTCTTGAAATTATCATCATTTACAAGAGAAAAAAAAATAGAAGAAGAAGAAGAAAAAGAGAGTTGATTAGTTAAAGAGAAAGGCTAAATAAAGGGGTGGTACGAACACGGGCGTTCTCTAGCGTATGCCGCCGGACGTCCTCGGCCTCTCCGGAAATCTCCTCGAGTGACCGTCCCTTCGATTCTGGCAGCAGGAAGGTGAAGAGTAATCCCAGCGCGTTGCTAACCCCCAGAACGATCAGAGCGTTTTTCACTCCAACGCCCTTGCGGTATCCCGGGTCGGTCTTGGTTGGGTCAGTGTTCTGTGCGGCATACAGGAAACCGAACGCGCCGACGATGGCTCCGGCCTTGCCGGCTGCAGCAGATATGCCATGGCAGGTCGTCCGGAGTCTTGCGGGAAAGATCTCTGCCGGGATCACGAAGGTGGTGGTGTTTGGGCCGAAATTGGCGAAGAAGAAGGTCAAAGCGTACATGACTACGAATCCTATATGGTTCTCCTTCTTGGTCCAATGGTCGTAAGGGATGGCGAGGGCGAACATGAAGGCCGTCATGAAGAAGAATCCCATTATCTGAATCGTGAACCGTCCGATCACGTCGATGAACGCGACGGCGAACCAGTAGCCCGGGACTGTGGCACAGAGTGCAATTAGGGTCTGCGCGCGGGAGATCTTGAACATTTCATGGATGGCATTCATGGTCTTCGCCGGAGGAATCCACCCTACGGCCGTGAAGATGTCCTTCTGGAAGAGGTTCTGGCTATAGAAGGCGATGTCTAAAAGAAACCAGGTGACTGTGGTGCCAATGAGGTGCACGGCATGCCGTCGCCGGAATTCCCGGCTGAATAGGCCGTAGCTCAGCCTCTTATCGATGCCCGTCATGTTTGGGAGCTTTTCTTGCTCGACGTCAAATTCTATATTGAGCACCTTTGACATGTCTGTGGCTGCCTGTTTGTAGTTCATCGCTACCAAAGAAGTGTACCTAGCCGTTTCTGGCATCTGCATCCTCCAGTAATAGGTAAGAGCGGCGGGCACAGAGCCGAACATGAGAATGATCCTCCATACGTAATCTGCTTGCGGCACCGTTGATCCTAGGGGATCATCGACATAGGCCGGTGCCGGGTACATCTTCTGGAAGGCTACCGAGACAATGATGGAGACGGTACCTCCAGCAACGATGCCGAAACCCTGCATGGCGAAGACGGCAGCGATGAAAGCTCCTCTCGTGTTTTTATTCGCGTACTCAGACATGATGGTGGCGGAGAGAGGATAATCTCCGCCGATCCCAAAGCCCAGCCAGAAGCGGAAGAAGCACAGAGTAGCCATGACAGTTTTGGGCCTGTTGCTGAAAGAGAGACCGGACGCAATTGAGCAGACGAACATAATAATCAAGGTAAGACCATACACCCTCTTCCTTCCCATCTTGTCGCCGAGCCAGCCGAAGAAGAGCTGCCCGGCAAGCGTGCCGCAGAGGGCGACGCCGGTGACAGCAGCCAAGATGTTAGGGGGGAGCGAGCCCGGATGGTCCTTATCTCCCCGGTAGTAATAGATCCTTCCAAGTAGCTTGGTGATGAGGGAGATGCAGAAGAGATCATAAGCATCGGTAAAGAAACCCATACCAGCGATGACGATGGCCGTGAAGTGGTACCATTGTGTCTTGGCTAAGTCAAGCGCGTTCAACACCTGCAGTTGGCCGATTGCCATGGCTGCCGATGGGAAGAGAGATCAAGAGTAAGGATCAGAGGAGAAAGAGAGGAATATGGATTGGAGAAGGTACATATATAAGTATTCATTATAAGCTAGCGAGTCCTGTAAGCACACGATTTCTGCCATTGGCGGACGGGAAGTACCGCCGAATATTCGGGCTCGCTCTCGTTTTCAGAGGGAGTAAGTCAACTGTCATTGCACCCTGACTTGGAGCTTTTGCATTGGCTTGAATAAAAAAATTCTGTCTCTATTCGGGAGGCTCTACTTCTCTGTCTTTTGCTGCATCATCTTGAAGCTTGGTGGTTGATTCTCTTAGAAAACAAAGAACAAATTAAGGACCCACAATTAAAAATATTAAGTTGCAGAAATAGTAATAAATAGTTTACTTGGCTAGGGGGTCGAATCACAAATTGAAGGTCATGGGTGTGACTTTAGATTCAGCCCCTTAAGTGCACCAACGAGATTTTTAGATTATATCAAAGAAATACTCGTGTGCATGTATCTGAACGATGCGGACGAAACACTAAAAAAATCATCAATTGGATAATTTTATATGCTTTACTTGATTTGCGTATGAAACAATCCTAACTTTTATACATATGAAAAAGGAAAAGAAAGAGGTCGGATCCGGATATAGGATGAACCGGCCGAGTTTAGGACTGATCCATAAGCTACACCAAGTGGCCCTCCCATGATAGTTCAAATGGTCAGGGAAATGCTTCATTTTTTATATTATCCTTGTCCTTTGCTGTTCTGGTGGCACGAAGTATGCATTATAACATGCGAATTTTACCGTGGGTTATAGATTTTAAGTTGATTTTCAAAATTTCAGTAGATCTGTTACTGGGATTGATTATATAAATTCGTCCAAATAGTAAATTTTGCACAGAAAGCGTTAGCTCAACGGCACGACCTTTTAATATCATTGCTTTCGACTCTCAAAAAATGCATGTGTGAGTGTAGCCTTTAGAAAAAAAGATTTTGTATTATATATAGTAGCATCAGACTCTGAAAAAAATCATGTTTTATTAATTTTTTCAATAACTTTAATTTGAGCCTTCTTCTGCCTCGTTCAAAATCCTCAACATTGGCTTCTCACACTTCCTCATTAAATCCCAGCTAATTGTGAGCAAAGATGACGTGTAGAAAAGCCACTATCATTCGTCAGATGATAAGGTACATACATCTCTTCGATGATTAAGGCGTCGATCGGTAACTCAGCCATCTGGTCGATATTTGAGCTGATCCTAGCCATCAAAAAGAACGGCTCTGAACTGGTAGGACGTCAGGCTCGTCATAATGCAGAAAACGAGGGCAAAATAAAAGAGCAGTGTCTCCACTAGGGATGGCGATATTTGCCCAACCCATTGGGCCCTCATCCAACCCGATCGGAATGAGACAGTCATGGTTTGGTTTGCTTGGAACCAAGAATAATCTTAGGGTCTTCAATTCTAGGGTCGGTTTTGAAAAAAATATTTAAAGATGTTAATTTTGAAACCGCCGGTTTAAGAAATTATAAATCATAATCGAACCAAGGGTCTCCAATTCTAAGGTTGGTTCAACCGGTTCTCGTTACTGCCGGTTTCACAAATGATTCGGTTCCGATTTAAACAGGCCATGTCTAAATGCAAGTATTATTCAATTTAATCAGGTTGATGTTCCATACAAGGATCACCGGAATTACTTTGACCAGGTATGGAGGAGTGCAGATAATCAGGTTCATCTTTATTACACTCCCGTCATTAGTCATGCTCATTCAAATCATCCGATAGAAGAGATGAATTATACGAATTAAAGAAACAGAATATTTTACATTGTACATTTTCATTAAAAACTAACTTTTACTTTTTGCTTTTGAATGTAAACCGTTGATTTCTTTGATCAAATGAGTATAAAAGGTCTAGCATGAATAAACAATCTAGCAACTTTCATTCTAAAAGTGTTGACATATTGGTTTGGTTAAAGTCTCGATCTCTAATGAAATCAAATTGTGTCATGACCAGAACTTACGGTTCGGGTTTGGTTCGATTTTGAGCCACAGTTCTACTTACTTTAATGATTTGCTAAATACAAAGTATAATTCCCTGAGATTATTTGGATCTAAAGTTCAGAATTTATATGTATATGAGGTTATAAAACTTATATATAAATTTATAAACTTTTCACAATTTATATCTATGTAAGCATATAAACTTTACATATACATATTATACGTCCAAACTTTATATGTATATCAGGTTATAGAATTCATATAGATAAACTTATAAATTTATCATAATTTATATCTATATAAATACATAAACTTTATATATAATGGTTTGGCTTGGTTCTTATGGTTTGACTCCAACTTTAAGACCGAGAACCAAACTCCTAATTTCTTGTCTTTTAAAATTGAACTGAGCTAAACTGTTCAACATCTACAACCGAACCAAACCAAACTATCGGTGTGGTTCGATTCAAACAGTTCCAACACCCCTATTTATATATATATATATATATATATATATATATATATATATATATATATATATATATATATATATATATATATAGCTTCTCTTTCACAACAGCAGACTCAAGGTAGATATGCATGCCTCGATAATCCAACTGACCGCCCTCTCCAGATCATTATCATTCGAGCGTGCTGCCAGATGGGATGATGCCTTAACTGCGTCTTATCGAGTCAAGTTTGGTGTTGTTTCGGGTCGACCCAGACGCAACCCAGAGTGTGCAGATCCCTGACCCGGATGCAACTTTCCCGGTAGGTTTCGGGCCGGTCCGTGTGGTTGGTGGTGTGCAGAATGGCCATCCCCTGGTCCTGGCACCCTAAGGATTGATTTTTCAGAAAAATAAAAACTTCATGGAGATATTATACAGTTTGTTAAAATGGAGAGGTGTATTTATGTGAGAAAAAGATATCATTAAAGTCAAAAGATATATATTATAGAGCATAATTAGACATACTATATTTTGTATATTCGGTAGTTCTTAGTTTTGGATAGTTAATCATCAACATGTACAAAAGATATATCTAGCAAAAATAAAGATGTTGTGAGATAAATAAGTGGTCATATGAGAAAAGATTGTATACTTAATAAAGTTATTAAAACAAATCGAGAGTAACACAAATGGATGATAAAATAAGAAAAAAATTGTTTATAGTGATTTGGACACTTAGAAAGGAAACCAAAATAAGTCTCACTAAAAATATACACGAAACTAGATTGTGAAAATATTAAAAAAAGGATGAGAAAGACCACAAAATATTGAAAAGAAACAATAAAAAATTATATAACTTATGTTGAGCTAACTGTTAGTATAACACATGATCAAGCTCTATAGAAATAAAAGATTCATATAGCCAAACTTATCTAACATGGGAAAAGGTTTAATAATAGTAGTTGTTGTATAATTCTTCCAATAAAAAAATGGTCATTCTATACTTCTTTTTCCTAATGTGTTCATATGAAATCCTTTTTTCTACGGTGGGCGAATAGCCTGTGCATGTTATCGTGGGCTTCACATTGTTATTGAAATTATTTTTGTAATCTTGGGTGCAATTCACCTCAATCTAGATCCGCCATTAGAGATAGATGTGTGTTCTGCTGCTAATTAATCAAGTTGGGGATGAATGTCAAACCTACTAATTAAATCCATTGGCAAGAAATTTGTGAAGCAACCAGACTGATCGTGGACTTGGATTTTGTTGTACGCAGGAAAGGCGAATTCAGATGGATACTCTTCCTCATGCAAATTCAATTTGGCAAGCGATGGGTCATGGACGTTTTAAATTCAATTATTAACATGGAAGCCATAAGGCAAGTAAGATCCTATAATTAAACTAATGGATGGATCTTCGACCTCATTTATATTGGTGATACTTGTAGAATTCAGTTAAATAACGTGCTTTTTTTCTCTTTTTTTTTCTTTGCCAATTAAATCGCAGTGACAACCAAGACAAATTACCTCCACCATGGTCCTCTTCACTCTCATCACGTAATTCTATCGGTGTCACTGTAATTGTTGATGCGGCTTCAGCTTGTGCAGATTGTAACCTGACCCGAAAATTAGTCTGACAGTGTGATCTGAACCGAACACGAAAATTAGAGAGGTTCGTATTGATAGCAGATGGCGTATAAAGTGGGATCGGCATAAGAGTTAAGGTTTCTTCAGATGTTACCTACGTGAGATCATTCTGTCATGGCCACTGTTCTTCATACTAGAAAATCTTTTGCTTGTGTCTTGTCTTGCCCATCTCTTGTCGATCACTACGTAAACCTTGTGTGCTGAACCTTTTTTCTCTTAACCATGAATTTCCTGCTACCATTTTCGTGATCGTATGTGCTATCGTATTGTATTTGTGCAACAACGATAATCAGCGTGAATAAAATAAAATCCACCGAATTGGTTTCCAATTTTATTTCATTGGAGGTCAGTTAAATCAACAGCAGGGACATCAAAATCGTCATATCGTTCGTCATCACCATCTTTGTCCACCCATTTGACTTTCGAGTTCCATCATTAAATCCATCTGAACCCACCACGATCAGCATCATACATCTGTGGGCACGCATTGGCTTGCAACTGATCACTAACTAGCGCTCACTTATATTTGATATCAAATACTTTCAGCGTGCTTAGTGACCTTCGCAAGCCATGGCAGTCACAAAGTGGGCCAAGCGAAGAGGCTCTGGCCCAGGCAAAGTCCACTGATTTTGCATCCAAAACAGCAAATCGTGCCAATGGTTTCAGACCGTGTATGCACACTCGTTTCTCGGGTCGGCTGATGGAATTTGAATACATTTAACCTGTAGGCCAATTGTTTAATTGGTCAATCTTGTTCAAATGATAACATAAACGATGCTGTTTCTGGTCCTGTACGTTTTAGAGTTCCTTCTGTTTCAAACCCTATTTTCCTGTTATTAAATTTCCTATTTCTAGTTCTATGAGATTTATAAACTATCTGTACATTGTTGCACAAGGAGCCATGGGTTCTCGATCCTGGCTAGGGGATCGACCCGAAAATCCTTAACGTTGAGGGTCATGAGTTCGATGCCCCAGATGTACATATCTGGTAGGAATCTGCCTACCCCAATTACTTAATTAGAGAGAAGAGATTGTTGCGCAATCTGTAGAGAATTTTAAAATGGCAAACTGGACTCCGTAAAACTAAGATATATGAGTCTTTCAATTTCAAGTAAGATTTCAATTCTCACTACTATAGCTGAATGTTAAAATTATACTGGGTCAAGTTCGAGCAAAACCCTACCCTTTGACCCCAAAACAATGGGCATGAATGTGTACTTGTCGTGTCCACCAGTAGGACGGACTCATCGATTCCACATTGTGATGAACTCATTCGCAGAACAGGCCTTTGTGGTCGGTTCGTTCCTTAGACTCGTAAGTCCAAAATCAGTTGACAATTAACTAATATCTTCCGTATGTGCATAATATGTTTTGGTTATCCAGGCCCAACAAGATCTTGGATTTTCGGGTTGACTTAGATGACCCAACTGTAGCATTCATTGTTCCACTCGTGTTTAATCGAAAACTGAAGAGAATCATGCTAACCACTAAGAGAACTTATTTAACAAAACCCAGACTCCACATCGCATCATTTCAGGTCCCTTTCCATGTATATTGTTGGTGAAACTTCATACTACACCAAGTGTTACACTGTGTTTTATATTGAAAAAATGAACCAGAAAACCAGGGAAACGAATTACGTATAAACACACACAAAGTACTCAAAACCACAAACGAATTAATCAGAACAACATGAAGAACAAGAAAGACTCCACTCTACGAAACCCACTAGCAAGGAATGCAAAGTCATTTGAATTCGTAGACTTGATCGGGCAGGCTAGATTAATTATTCTTTTAGACGGGAAGGGATCGCAGTATCTTAGAGTTCTTCGAGTTCCCTCATCGAGCTCTCCTGTCATCTCCTCAAGGGAGATTCCTTTAGATTCAGGAACCAAGAAAGTGAAGAGCAAACCGAGCGCATTGGTGACCACCAGCACTATGAGAGAGTTCTTCACACCGATACCCTTGGGATAGCCCGGGTTTGTCTTGGTGGGGTCCTTATTCTGTGCGGCGTGCAGGAAACTGAAGGCACCGATGATAGCCCCGGCCTTGCCAGCTGCAGCTGAGATTCCGTGGCAAGTTGATCGGAGCTTCGCCGGGAAGATCTCGTTAGGGACGACGAAGGTGGTGGCATTTGGGGAAGAAGGTGAGTGCATACATTACCACGAAGCCGATGGTGGTGCTCTTTCTGGGTCCAGTGATCATAAGGGATTGCGAGGCAGAACATGAAGACTGTCATGAAGAAGAAGCCTATCACCTGGATTGTAAAGCGGCCAATGACGTCGATGAGGGCGACGATGAACCAGTAGCCTGGCACGGTGGAGCAAAGAGCAATTAGAGTCCGGGCTCGGGCGATCTGGAACACCTCATAGATAGCGTTCATTCATCATTGTTTTGGCTGGGGGGATCCACCCGATGGCCGTGAAGATATCCTTTTGAAACAAGTTCTGGCTGTAAAAGGCAATGTCCACAAGGAACCATGTAGACGTTGTGCCTAGCAAGTGCAGACAGTGCCGCTGAAGGAATTGATTGCTGAAAAGGCCGTACTTCTCCTTTTTCGCCACCGCCCTGAGCCTCTCCTCCTCCTCCATATCGAACTGCTTTTCAAAATCGACCTTCATGACCTTCCTCATGGCGGTACTCTCTGACATGACTTTTTACACTTTACTTTTACATTAATCAACGATGAACGAATTGAATATTTGAGATATTAACATAAATTAAATATTATTAATGCACCTGAGTTTAATAAACCCAACTTAATTAACATTAAATCCAATAATTCCTCATAAAGTGCCCTCCCAAACCAACAATTATATTTTGCATTTAGTAATGATATATTCTGGTTTGAACCGTTACTTAAGTTATCCAATATTATTCGTACAAGAACAAGGTGAGCATACATCTTCAACCTCAACCTTAGGTGTAAATATGTATATTCATAATAACATAACAAAAGGTTATGGTGTAATCTTCTCGGGTAATGGATTAATGGTCATGCATTCATATCCTTTATCATGATTGACTTTAGGAAACAATCTCATTCTTTTATTGCGGCCTCACAATGTCAATCAATTAGTTGAACATCTCTAAAGATATACTACTAGCTTTCTATCCTAGGATTTAATTCTATTTAGACAATAATCTCTTTCTAAACTTGCAGTCATGACACTTTATGTCACACCCGCTCGAGTCGCGACCACGACCCGGCCTGAGCCGATGCCACATGGCTGCTTCTCGCCGGGCGTGATGGTGAGCAATAACCAAATAAAATACCAATTTAATTCAAACTCAAGAAATATCTAATTGAAATAAATATTCATATTGAAGTTCTAAACAACACGTCCAAAATGGTGCGAGGCTCACCTAACAATAACCCCGAATAAAAGACTTTCTAAATCATTCAACACTTATCATACCATCTAAAATAAAAATGCAGCTCCATCAAACACCTACTCTGCTCCATGTGCTTTCGAAGTACTAGCTTCAGGATGAACTGTAAAATAATAGGGTGAGCTCCTATACATAGCTCAGTAGGGAGGTTAAACATCTTTAAACAGAAAACATACTAAAAGCATGCATAGTTTCACAATCATTTTATAACAAAGCACATTTACCTTAAAATCATAATATCAAATTCATATGCACACACTCATACACACGCACACATCATTAGTTTCGATAATTACAACCCATACTGTGTCTGCCCCAAAGGCTACAGGAGTCATTCGGCCTTTCCTAACGTGACCTCGGTAACCCCGTCCACAACGGTAACCACGTCGACTCTCACGGTAGAGTGCCCGAGAACACACTCTGTTTTTACCCCAAGCCGGATCGCCCGAGGGACCTGCAAGTCTCTAGAGACCCCACACAAACCACACAAGTACGGCTCGTATATTCACAAATCATTACATTTCTAAAATCAATTACAGTTCATCACATTCAAAAATCATATCCAGATCCAAAATTATCCAAAATCAAACTCATATCCACACAACATTTAAATACCATGTTCATACAACATATGCATATCAAAACATGCTCTTATCAAACAATATCATAAACATGTTCTATTTGAAAAGCATATCAAATAACCCATAATTGTGAATAACATTTCACAAACATCAATAAAACATTTATCAATCATGAACATTTAAATCTAAAACAGTAAAATCACTTCTAGTATGGTTCTGTAAAAGAATGTATAACCCCCTACTTGAAGGAGTGTTAAGATCCAGTCCCTAAGCTGCTGCGCTACTCTTATCACCGCCAAATCCTTCAATTTTAATATCTAAATAATTACAAATAATTAAAATATTAAAATTTAATTAACTATGAATCTAACGAAACAAATTGTATCTGAATCGGATCTCAAACCCTAATCCAGATCCGTTTAAGTTATTTGAGATCCAAATCGATATCCAGATCCATATCTGATACAAATGAGTGACACAATAGGTAGCTTGTGTCACTGTGTCAACACAAAACCTTTAACTACTGACACGGGTCTTGTTTCCAACCTAGAAACCCATTTCAAGACACGACCCAAACTTGACCCGTTTTTGACACAAAACCTGTTTTAACACAGAAGTGATTCTTAACATGCGGTACAAGGACATGACACGAATCAACGTCGATTCATGACATTTTAGACACGACATGCCGTGTCTGACAAGGTCACAACACATACATGAGAAAACGCTCAAAAGAGTCGATTCTCATGGTTTTTCGTTATCGATTTCGTCGGTTTCTAGTGAATCATAACCGTTTTCCGGCCAAATCGACACCATCGACTTACCTACCCTACCAAAACACTTTGTTCTACCTCAAACCTTCAATCCAAGCTCAAAACGATGATTTTCAACAAGTTTTCATCAAAAATCTGGAAAAAAAAATCTGAAAAATAGGTGAACTCACCGGATTCCATCCGACTCCTCGCATTTTCCGATTGGTTCGAGGCTGCACCAAATCCCTGAAGAATGCACTATGAAGGACCCTTTTAAAGGCCCTTCATATCCTACATATGGGCGTTACTGCATAGCCTGTGCAGTAATGCTTGACGTTACACTTTAAGTTTATAAGGGATAAATACACAAATACTAAAAATATCACATAATGCAAAGTGTCATAATATTCACCCAATAACTTGTTACTATCACATTGAACCTATTTCATAGGATCTCCACTTAGTTTGGTTAAGTATCCATTGGTTGTGAATAAATCATGGGTTTTAGTATCATCCCCAACTTCAATTTCTCAATTAAGGCTATTGATAGACCCATAGTCAAATAATCAACTGTATTATCTTTGAATCCAACAAAATCTACAGTGATAACTCCATTAGAAACAAGAGCTCTTACAAACTTTAGTTTGACTTAGACGTGTCTTCATTACTTTTTGTTGTACTTTGAACTACTCATGTTAGCAATTGTAGTCATGCTATCATAGTACATTGAAATTGTAGGAAGCAACTTCTTTAAAATAAGTAAACTACATATAAGTCTCTTAAGTCATTCAGCTTCTAATCCAGTTTCATCCAAAGCACGTAGTTTTGTTACAAAGATAGAACAAGATAAAATAGTTTGTTTCTTGGATTTTTAGGTGATAGCACTACCACCCACAAAAAATATATATCTAGTGATCATGTTACTCTTAGAGTTCTTTGTTATTCAACTAGCATCACTAAATCCTTAAAGAATAGAAATATGTTTATCGTAATGCAGTTCAAAAGAAATCGTTTCTTTCACATAGTGAAAGACTCTATCTAGAGTTTTCCAATAGGTTATATATGGACAATTGGTGTATTTACTCAACTTATATACAACAAATACAATATCTGGTTGTATAAAGTTGATTATATAAATCAAACTATCGATAATCTGAGAATATTATAGTTGAGACACATTAATACTATTTTCATTCTTATACCGAGTCTTAGATAAATCATATAGGGTCTTGATACATCTAAAGTTTGTATATCAAAATCTATCTAAAACTTTCTCAATATAGTGAGACTTAAAGATTATTATACCACCAGTATACCTTGTAATTTTAAGCCCTAAAATTATATCAATCACACCCATGTCCTTCATCTCAAACTTATCATAAAAGAATAACTTAATCTCATTTACTATTTTCATATATGAACCAAACAATAATATATCATCTACGTATAGGCAAAGAATGTTGAAAACATTATTTACCAACTTATCATAATTATTAAAAACAAAACCAAAAGATGATATCACATAATCAAACTTTTCATGATATTGTTTAGGGACTTATTTCAAGCCATATAATGATTTAACAAGCTTACACACCTTAAACTCATTCTCACGAGTCACAAATTCTTCTAGTTGATCCATATAAATTTTTTCATGGAGATCACTATAAAAAAAAGAGGTTTTCATATCCATCTAATGGATTATGAGGTCATATACGGACGTCAATACTATAAGCACTCGAATATTTGAGAAACCAAGGAATACATATCAAAGTAATTTATTTCTTCCTTTTATATGTATCTTTTGACAACTAATTTGAGCTTATTCTTGTTGATTATTTTATTTGCATTCAGTTTCTTCTTAAAAATTCACTTGCAACCCATAATAGAACAACCAAGAGCCAAATTCATCAATTCTCAAGTACTATTAGAGAAAATTGACTTAATTTTATCCTTAATAACTTCTTTTGAAAACTTAACATCGGATAAGGGCATACCCTATTGAAATGTAATAGGAACGTCATTGACATTGAAAGCAATAAAGTCACTTCTAAGGTCCTTTGATATACTACGTCATTTATTTATCTTTGGTTCAATTATTTCCTCAGAGGCATCTGATATAAAAACAACATAATTAGGATCACCCCATATTTGTTATCCTTTCCAAATGATCGAAAATGAAAGCAGTAGTAGGGTTAGAATTTATATAAGATACACTTAGATAACTCTACTCTTAATGACAACACATTTTCAAAGAATGGCATCACACAACTAAACTATTGTGTTTACATTTATGCCTGAAACATCATATCTAATGACCAAGAATATGTACGCATAGTTTTTCTCCATGTAACCTAGAAATATTATATTCACTATTTTAGGTCTCAATTTCTTAACCTAGAAATATTATATTCACTATTTTAGGTCTCAATTTGTTTCTCTTATGTTCAAGGATGAGTATTTTCATAAGACACTCTCACACTTTGAGATATTTGTAACTTTTCTTTCGACACTTTCAAAGCTCAAAGGGATTATTTTTCTGACGCTTATGAGAACTCTATTTCAAATATGACAAACCGTATTCAAAACTTCCTCCATATGTAAGTGGGTAATCCAAAACTTTGAAGTAAAATATTAATCATATCACACAAGGTTTTATTCTTCCGTTGAATTATCATACAGATTGAGGAGAGTACAGAGTAGTAACCTCATAAATAATATCATTCTTTTTACAATATACTTGGAAAATGTTAGAGGTATACTCTCCCATTTTATCAGACATTAATCATTTAAGTACCTTCTCTATTTAAGTTTGTGTTTCATTTCTAAATATTTGAAACTTTCTAAAACTTCATCTTTACTTTTAAGCAAAGGGTTTTATTCTTCCGTTCAACTATCACATAGATTAAGGAGAGTATTGAGCAATAACCTCATAAAGAATATAATTGTTTTGACAAAATACTTGGAAAAGGTTTGAGGTATACTCCCTCTCCTATCAGGCCTTAATCGTTTAAGTACTTTTCCTGTTTCAGTTTGTGTTTCATTTCTAAATATTTGAAATTTTTCTAAAACTTCATCTTTACTTTTAACCAAATAAATATAACATTATCTACTGTAATTATCAATAAATATGATAAAATATCTTTTGTTATCTCTTGTAGTCATTCCATTGAATTCACAAATATTAGTGTGCACCAAATCCAAAATCTTGGATTTTCTTTCAATCGTATAAAAAGGTTTCTTAGGTTATTTTATTTACACACATATACCATATTTGTGTTTTTTATATATGACAGTCTTAACGATAAGGTTTAAGTTAATCATTCTTTTCATTCTATCAAAATTTACATGACTCAGCATATCATGTTATACATACATCATATGATTACATATTGTACACAAAAAAAGGAGAAGATGAAGTAAAAGTAGATGTTTTATTATCATTAAAATGCATACAATAATCAATAATTGATTCTATATAAATTTTAAAAAGATCCTCTACATCACACAAATAGCCCTTCTAAAAGAAATACATTGTACTAAGTCATGTAATGACGACTTTATTATATTTATAATCTAACCGTAATCCCTCACTAACTAAAGCACACCACTGAAGGTATTTCAACGAATCGTTGGAATATATATAACTCCCTCAAGAGTTAGAATCGTTTCTGAAGGAACCTTCAAGCCCACACGCCCTTCGCCCCTCACTTTAGCAATTGAATGATCCCTTAGGATCACTATTCTCCTACAAACGGCCTGGTAAGATATAAACAGAGATCGATTAATACAAACGTGTACATTAGCCCCAATGTATACAATCTAGTATAATGGCTCATAAATAGGAAGGAGATTAGGTTTAAGTGATAAATAGTAGTCACTAGCAGGCGCAATAGTCACCATCATGTTGACTATAACTCCAAAGAGAAGACCTATATATGCTGAATAAAATATTTGATAGTGTCGGTAAAATACAACAGCGGTACAGGTTGTCTTTCTCCGTCGACTCGACGATTTTATCTTATCTTTTATGGTCAGTACCATCGGGTTGGGAACAATTTGACTCGATATACGATTGGATAGAGAAAGATAATATTTTAATTAATCTTCTTAAAGATCTCAACCGTTAACTGTTAATGAGATTCTGGAGAATATTTAAGCATGAATTTATGTATACATGAACTATGCTCTCTCTATATATAATAAAAAGAGAAAGAGATGAGATTTGGCATAATATTCATGTTATATTGAAAATAAAAGAATTTTATGTCGACGATGAGGCATAAGCTTTGGACGAGGAATTTCTCGCGGGATTTGATAAGCGGCGTCAAGAAATCACCAAACGCGTGTTGATTTTCTTCTTAAGCGCAAGCAGGTTTAAATGGATAAAAAATTGTTAACTAGTCTGCAGACATGACTGATTTCTCAGATGTTTCTACGTAATATATAGACCATGTTTACACGGTGGAACTCTGTGGATCCATGGGAACTGAAAATTTCGGAACTCTTGTGGGCTTGGATGTGGGATTCCATAGCGCCAGGACTTGCTGCACGCATCAATATTGCGAGCCGCACTGACACTCTAGTCCTGGAACTAGGTTTTTCCTCTTTGTTTTAACTTATATATAGAACATAATGGAAAATCTGGCATGTATATCAGATGGAAAATAGATACTTCAGCACATAGTTAAATAAAGATGGCCAAACGGATTGTTTTCCGCCTATAATGCCAAAGGTGACCAGATTTTGCTTTATCCTTCTAATGCTAGAGCCTGCTAGATGGGAAGACTGTCATCCTTTGCGTCGATATGTAGTGGAATTATTCTTCATCCACTTCAAAATTGCTCCATTAATTTAGTGGGCATTCCATTACGAGTTTTTAAATATAGAACCTGTATTGTCATCAGCTAAATGATCTAATTACTGAAAAGACAAACCAAAACCAAGCTTTATCCCACACTAAGTGGGAATAATTAAGATCACTAAATAGGCTATCTAAAGATATTTGGAAGAATTATGGTGGAATGAAGATCCCAAATAGGAAAAGGGAACGATGATAGAAAATGAGGACTGATGTCAGTATTAATCAAAGTGTATCCTCTGGCTCTCCAAAGTAAGAACCTGGCACGTCATTCGCATACTCAATATAGATAGGCTTCTCATAGGCTGTTTGCCAAAACAATGTTTCAAGAACCAATGGGGAAACATCTTTAAGCATTCCCAGTTGCGATCTAGCAAAATTTCTAGATTTAGACTCAAACTGCTCTAACGTGTACATCTTCCCACTTTGCCAGACCTGCTTTTGGACTGGCCATTGGTTCAGACCCTTTGTTTTCTTTGAACTTGGACAACATAATTCCTGATTCCCGGTAGTGAACACTGCCCTAGTCCCCTCCGCATCACCACTATTTCTGCCCGCAGGAGAACGAGCGCCATCAATTTCCGGTGATTTCTCTAATGATTTTTTAAGGTTAGAGAAAACATATATTTTTTATGGCTTCTTAAGTGGTGGAACAACAACAGCAAAGTCTTTTCCCATTCTAGATGAGGTCCCCTACATGGCTTCTTAAGTCACAATAAGCTACATCATTCTCTATTATTTCTTTTTAATACTTTCCTTTTAATACTTTCAAAATCTAGTTTTTCATACCTTCTTAAAGGTTTTTTTTATTTCTTTTTTTATACGTGTAAACCACCTTTTTTTACGATCTTTTTTAAACTATACTTTATTAAAATTCCATACGAACTCGCCTCTTTCTCAATTTTAGATATGTAAGCCATAGGATCGGCCAACTCGGTTTCGGTTGGATGGTATATGGGCGGCAAACGCAAGCCCTTAACCAATTGGGTATCACCACTTCTTCCATTACAAGCACTAACCACTCTCATAACAAGTTTTTACAGAACCCAAAACCAGCAAAATCAGTTGGACCCTCCATGAAAACTCAAAACTTCAGCAAAGAACTTAGCATAAACGTCTAAACAGTCCAATTCCGCAATATTTGTCGGATAATAGAAGTGGGTAGAAATTAAGCGGAGAAGATACTGCCAACAGATACAAAAGAAAAGAAGATTTTAACGATAAATAGAAGGAAGAACCTGTCGGGAAGACAGCCCACTTTCTTCTTCCTCTTCTTGATCTTCTTCTTCAGAAAGGGTGGGTATGTAGCGTTGAGAAAGAGAAGGAAAGAAGAAAACTTTTGCCGTTACGACCTCCACGAAGAAGCTGATAAACAGTGGGCACTCTTCTTCGGCCATCCCGATAAACTCACGGTCGTTTGAAACCATTCAACCCGACCCGTATCTCTCCCTCCCTCTCTCTCTCTCTCTCTGAGTTCGGGGGAGTGCTGGCGGACTTCGGTCCGACTTTCGGCATCCGAGTTTCACATTCGAATTTGGATTCAACGGGCATAGCATGATAAATACCATTCGCAAACCAATACTTAAAGATATGAACAAATTCCCTGTCAGAAAAAATATATGGGAAGATTTTACTATGTATGTGCAATAACACGGTCTGTAGACTAAAATAATGTCAATCTCTTATTTGGGTAAGAACTAAGGATGAGTTTCAACATCATCCTTTTGCCAAGGGCATGACATATAACATTTGATAATCGAAGCCTGAAGGTTGTATTATTCGAGGAATACACAAAGACAGGATTGTTCTATCTCCGTACTTCACCATGACTGATTTTTTATCAATTTGTTTCTTTTCATATTGAATCAAATCTATTTTTCTGAAATAAACAGGGACTTAAGTAAGAGAAAAGAATCAAATCATGCAGTCTCGTAACAGGCACACATCTGATATGATGCACATTATATAAATCTAAAATGCATATTCTAAAATGGAACAGACTGTATTCTTATTTTGATGTGAACTTTTAGTATAAGAATGAACATGAATCCAGTTATGGAAGATCCAATTAAATTTGATTCATCAAGTTCAGGTTCCGGCTTGGGTGGCAAAATCATGGATTGAGACTCTCCTCATTCATTCCATCACGATGGTTTCAGCTCGACCTACTCATGGGAATCAACATTCACAGAATAATTTCTCGAAAAGTAACAAAGTAAAATGGCACACTTCTTATAGCAGCATTGGAACACTATAGAAGCTTAGTAAATGTCAATGGGTTATATAGGAGCATATTCAGCGTCAATAGGTTATACAAATTACTTATACACTGCGCCATGTCAACGACGGCACTAATATTTTTGCACCTGGAGGATATTAGCTTGTTAATTAGAGAAAAAGTTACTTTTCAGCCGCTTGGTTCTGTATATTTTCCTTTCTTTATCAAAAATTAATATTTTTGGCCGCTGAATAAAATAACAGCACAGAGGAGTTGGTTTTCAACGGTTGAAAAGTTTTCTCAGCATGTTGGGTCCATCTGCACTTTCCTAAAGATTAAGATCTAACCCAAAAAGTGGGTGAAACAAGAAGGCTTGGCTCTTTCAAAAGGAGGGTCTCGTCTCCGTGGTAGGGCGCCGGAAGGGTCAACCGGAGACGTTCTTCCTTCTCTTGAATCCTTCCTCTGCGATTTTTCTCCTTTCCGCTTAATACGGCGACGCCGAAGACGGTAAGTGGGTGCTCTCTCTCAGAAGCGGAGCAAGGGGGGGTTTCTCAGGGCAACGGCTCCCCGTAGAATTTTCGGAAAGAAGAGAAGAGTCTTAAAATTTGGGTGCTTTGAATTTCGAAAACAAGAACAGGCGATCTGAGATTTTCAAAACATTTAAAAGGGCTTACGGTTACGGGTACACGTACCAGTACGTATATACGTACCCGTTAGAGTTGGATCAGGTCGAATTATATGGATATGGATCGATCTGATCCAAATTTCAAAATAAGGGTTGTGAAACCCCTAATTTCCAAACCTCTTCAGTATTCGGTTCTGTTCTGTGGCTGGATGTTGTGTTCTCTCTCTTTGGCACTCTGCTCTCATCACCGCGGGTGACGGGCGACCATTTACAGGCGGGATCACCGCCAAGGCCGCGATCATCCGGAGATTTTGAAGGTTCTCACTTCTCTCTCTGACTTTTTAGGTAAGAAACCGTCGATTAATCCTGATGTTCATGCTAGATTGGTCGTGTTTTTCATGTGCAATCCATTGAGTTTTGAGGCGGCCATTGATTAAACATGGTTGAATCCCCAGTGAACAACTGAACACTGGTCATGAATTCTCACTGGACCCCAGGCCATCCCATTCGGCACCCCCTGGGATTCCAATTTTCACGCTCCGTGAGAAATTGAGAATCCATTTGATTTGAGACATTTGACTCACAAAAGAGTTCACTGCTAAATTTTTCTTCTTTTTCTCTTTATGTTTGTTGCATTAAGAGAATATTTTGTATTTTAATTAGTCATTACTGGATACTATGTGTACGTGGGTGCATTGTGCTCTTTGCTTTAGCCTTTTCATTTTCATACTCTGCTGTGCTATATAGATGTCTGATATTATATTTTAGAAATTTGATATGAAAGTTATATGTATAAAGTTGAAAATGTTAGCGAATGAAACTTTCTTGTTAGTTGGTATTGCGCCTGCATTCATTTGTGTAAAATTATCTTTTTATTATATTTTTTAATAGTGGCATACCAGTACCTTAGTTTTTTTTAAATGTGTGTATCCCGCACCCTTATCCATGCAACGAAGGTTTCAAGAGTTCATTGACGAAAAACAGATTTTTTGTAAATTTAAAATTCGTGTTCTTTAGATGAATTTACTGCAAATTGATATGTAAGGTGTAAAATATAAAAGAGAGCATGAAGAATTCCCTAGGAGAAAACAATCAGAGGCATACCAATTAAAATTAAGTTTAAAGGCCATGGGAAGAAGGTTTTCTAGGTTGACATTGTTGGAGGAACTTTCAGAGGGAATCGTTTGTTGGTGTCTTATGCCATGCCATTCCTCTCCTTCTTGTAAATTCTCTTGTTGGCAAGTGTTGTTCATAGCATATCATATCGTGTATCATTTTGGTCCACGTGTATCGTATCGTTTTTTAATACTAAAAATTTGAAAAAAAATTTGAAGAATCATAAAAATTTAAGAAAAATCATGATAATTCTAAAAAATTCATATAATTCATAAGTTGAGTAAATATTCATTAATCACCATTCAATTTTCAATGTATAAGCATTGAAGCACTACATCCTTAACAAAATTACAACTTTCATAATTAAAAAAATGAATTACATATTGTAATTAGAATCAACTAAATAATCTTTGCCTTCTCCTCCTTGTTCAAGGATCAACTAAATTCTCCTCCTTGTTTAAGATCATCACCATCTTAAGCTTCAAAATTAAAATCATCATTCCCTTGATGATATTATTGCATTCCTTCCAAATTAATCCATTAAATGTCTTTTTCAGTTAGGAGTGTATTTGCATCATTATCTTCCATAATTCACTCCTCTAAGATGTCAAAACTGTCAAAACTCATTAGATAAAATTGGTTCTCCCTATTTAACTTTTGTAATTGCTTGTAAGAATGATAAGTAAATAATATTAATAATTAACAAATGTAAAAAGTTCAAGAATAACATTAACAATTAAATAAATTGAAACATTGAATTAAATGTTTAATTAGTAGTTAATCTTTTATTACATTTGTCAGAGCCGCATGTTGTAACGAATGAAAACTAGGTCATTGAGTCGCTTATGTTTCAACTTGTTACTCTTTTTGGTATGGATATGTTCAAAAACACTCCAATTCCTTTCACACCTAGTTGCACTACATGTTTGACCCAAAACTTTATTGCAAAATTTCTCGAGTTTGGACAATCACTTCAAAACCTATTCCACCTAACATCTAATAGAAAAAGATAAATATAAAGATTTATTCCACAATAAGTACAATATTTAAAAAACTTAAATATTAAGATAATAGTTTACCTAGACGCATATTAGTACGGTTGTGAATTGCTACAGGCAAGCCCATTAAGTGAAGAGCATTATCATAGTAGATCTCCATCTCTCGATGTATAGCATCTATTGTACTTTCATATGAGACAAATTTGTCTATGCAATCAATGATACCTAGATTAACCTCATCATCCCTTTTAAACCTTGCAGAATACATAAATGTTGGATTTAGGTAGTAAAGCTTGCACAATACCTAAATATTGGATTAGGTAGTAAGTTATCACGTGCTTCTAATAAATTCTTTAGCTCTATCCATGACTTCATAAAGATAACCTATAGATGAATTCTCCTCGATGTCAGTCGATCTCAAAATTTTGATTAAAGGACATGTGATCCTTAATAGTCTAACACATGAGTTTTAAAATGTACTCTTAAAGACTACCTCTGAAATTTTGTTCAGTTTTATATTCCTTCTATTTTGAGGTAATTCTACAAAGTGTTGTCACTCATCTGAGAAAAATATTCTCTTTAAGGCTTGCTTTTATTTAACAATGCTTTGTACTAATAAAAAATTAGTTACAAACCGAGTAGTAGTTGTACGAAGGAGTTTTGCACCATCTGTATATCTCCTCATCATACGTAATACAAAAGCATGGTTATAAATAAATTTTGTAATATCTTAGCAACACTCAGCTATTGCTTTTACCCTATCCATCTCTCTAATATCCTCAAGGATGAGATCTAGACAATAGGTTATGCATGGTGTCAAATAAAAAGTTTCATGAATATCAACTAACTCATTTCCATTTACTTTATAGTTAGTTGCATTATCTGTAATCAAATGAACTACATTTCCAAGCCCAACCTCCAATATTACCTTATCAAATTCTTGCCTTAGAACATTTGCAATATGCCGCTCTTTTGACATGTCTAGTGATCTCAAAATCATAAGTCTTTTAGGACAATAGACAAAGAAGTTTAACAAAGTCCTTAATCGCCTATATGTCTATCCATCCATCGTGATAGTGTATCATGTCTCCTTCCATGACAAGTCGAATAATTTATTGGACTTCAAGGACAATCTTATCCAATAGTTTTTGTCTTAACTTTTGATAAGATGACATCTTATACCCTAAACCAATGTTAGCAATGGTATATACAATTGCTTGAAAATGAAAAGAAATTATTGTATTAAATGGAATGCATGCATCGTAAAACCATCTCCATACTGCAAGGTTTGTCAGTTCATGCAATTACTCTATAGCTATAGCAACATTAATTTTAGGTTAAGGATTAGGTAGTATTAGGAGGAAAAATGATTATATGCTAGAATAAGATCTTCCTCTATCCCTTCTTCTTCTATCACTTGTAATTTTAACCTCTTCAACAACCCTCTTTCTTCTTGTTGGTGGTCGAAAACTACTACTACCAACCTTTATCCTAGCATGAGAAGAGATGCTATCACTAAGTCCAATATCATGATCCTCTTCCTCAAACATCTCTATATCTTTCTTTTGTTGTTTTTTCTCAACTATACTTTCAATCATCTGTAGTCATTGCCATTTAATGACCTCTTACACACTTAACTCTTCTCCTGCAATGATCAACCTCTTTTCTAGTCTCTCCTAGGTGATGTTTCAAACGAGAAATTTCACATTTACCTTCTCACAAAAAACATATCTAATTTTCAATTTGTTTCCATCAACTGTCATACCCCAGTGTCATGTTGGATCATAAAACCAAGATTGAGAGTCCCTAACACCCCTTCCTGCCATCTTAATTTAACACTTCAATCTTAATAAACCTAAAAATAAAAGTACTTCATAAATCTCCAATCTTCACATCATAAACTACCAAAATACTCAAATAGTGTGTCTCTCACTTCACAAATACAATGAAAGGATATTCACACTCTTCAAAAAAGGAAAAACAAATAACACAAGAAAATATCAAATACAAAGAGAAAAGGCAAAAAAAAGTTATATCATAACTACTGGATTACTGTCACAGTGATATATCATTGGAGACCCTTGAAAACCATTGAAGATGCCTTATGGTTAACTATAAGTCATCTTGGAGCAGCTAGAAGATGCACATGGAAGCCAAAAATCCTACAAAAACGCGGGGTTGCGTTTGGCCGGGGAGCTTTATAAAAGGTTTAGGGTGTATCACCCGTATCGTACGATAGGACGATATGCCTTGTATTGTGCAATACATATTATATCACATAATACATTATGATACTATATCTTATATGATACACTATCATGTATCGTATCGTGGAGTCCCACGATACGAGTCCCACGATACGATACATATTAACACTGCTTGTTGGTGTCCAGCCTATACATTTGGATATATAACTCAGAATATTCAAGACGGTTTCTCTTCTTTTGGTGAGATATGAAACGTTGGCAGTTCTTTGATATAGATAGATGGTCATAATTAGGAAATAGGGAAGTTAATTGCCTGAATCAAATATTAGATTTATCAAGGTTTTTAGAAACATTTATCCTAAAGACTTCTGTTTCTAGTTTCTCTGTGATGACAAGTTTTAACTTTTAATCTTTGTGGGAATATGAAGGTGAGTAAATTAATATCATAACTACTGGATTACTGTCACAGTGATATATCATTGGAGACCCTTGAAAACCATTGAAGATGCCTTATGGTTAACTATAAGTCATCTTGGAGCAGCTAGAAGATGCACATGGAAGCCAAAAATCCTACAAAAACGCGGGGTTGCGTTTGGCCGGGGAGCTTTATAAAAGGTTTAGGGTGTATCACCCGTATCGTACGATAGGACGATATGCCTTGTATTGTGCAATACATATTATATCACATAATACATTATGATACTATATCTTATATGATACACTATCATGTATCGTATCGTGGAGTCCCACGATACGAGTCCCACGATACGATACATATTAACACTGCTTGTTGGTGTCCAGCCTATACATTTGGATATATAACTCAGAATATTCAAGACGGTTTCTCTTCTTTTGGTGAGATATGAAACGTTGGCAGTTCTTTGATATAGATAGATGGTCATAATTAGGAAATAGGGAAGTTAATTGCCTGAATCAAATATTAGATTTATCAAGGTTTTTAGAAACATTTATCCTAAAGACTTCTGTTTCTAGTTTCTCTGTGATGACAAGTTTTAACTTTTAATCTTTGTGGGAATATGAAGGTGAGTAAATTATGATCTTTCTTCTTTCTTACTGTTTCAAAATCTGAAGGATTTGATAATTGAAGCATGGCTGCGTACTTGTGTAGGTAGATTCATATGATATGGTACTAAATACAAAACATTGATAGTCAGATTGTCTCAACCCCCTTGGGATAAAATCCTGGATCTGCCCCCCCTCTGTGCGTGTGCACTCTATGAACTTATTCTTCGGTAATGAGAAAAATATGCCTATGTATGAGTTTGTGTAGGTTCAATATGAACAAGGGTGGATCAACAGTGAGTGTTGGTGGTGGTGCACTTGCTGCCGGCCCCACACAAGCAGCAGCGACAGCTGCAGCTCAGAAGCAAAAGAATTTGCTGCAGCGTTTGGATGCTGATATTACTAATATCGTAGAAAATTTCAGCTCTATGGTTAACGTGTCTCGGGTAATTTCATCTTTCCTTGCCTCCCTTTTCTTAACAATTTGTTAGGTCAATGCATTTCCTCTGGTTTGTGTGTATCTCTCTGCCAAATACTTTGATGGTCCTCTGTATAATGATCTAGTTTATATTGAGTTAACTGCTAGCATGGCACATGATAGGGCTCTGTGGAAACAAAGAATCCATGTAGCTGACCCTTCTCTAGTGAAATTTTACTTGAAATAAGTTGATTTTTGGCATGATATAGGACCAATCAAGAAACAGATGAATCTTTTTGCAGTAATTTTGTACTGCAGTAAAAGTTTTCCAGTGGTTGCTAGACTTGGTGTAGAAGTCCCATTGACCATCAAAAGGAGCAACAATAAGCTATTAAGGAATCACACTCGGATTCATATAGGTGGAAATCATAACCAGGAAACCCGATACAATGGAGAAGAGTGCAAGGAAAGAAAATTATTTGGAAACAGCATGTATAATTTTTTCAAAACCTAGCATATCCAGAACAATTTCATCATAGTGATTATGTTGAAGCGCTTTCTGCAAAAACAAATAGGCCTATCAAAAGGCCGAAGAAATTGTGATTTCAGGGATCACCTACCTTCCGGTACATTCTAATCCAAAGGAAGCAAACAAAAACGGAGGGGTTAGTTTTATGTGGATTGAAGTTTTTGAAGTAGATGAGAGGGGTTAGTTTTGTGTCTCACACAATTCTGGGATGCAATTGATTTACTTAAACGCATCATGTACTTAACCCTGAGCTCTTGAGGGCACTTGTTACTTTAAGAGAACGTTGAAAAAAGGTGACAAGGGGTTGTTGCCTCATATTGAGTAGTGCAGAGGACAGCTACTGAGTTTGAATTATTTCACATCATCAGCCCGCTAAAGATATCTAATAGAATTTGTTCTTTTACATGTATAATCTGGAAAAGAAAACAATTAAGTGATACTTATCGAAGTTTAGTGATCTATAATCTCGAAACTGTTGCTTGCAAAAATTTTCTTTGTATCCGGATGGGAGATATTTGCTTATTCACATGTAGCTGGATCCAAAAGCAATTCCCATGAAGATGGATGTTTTCCATGAATGTGGGCGTGAAAATGTTTCCATGAACTTGGGCGCAATGCTGGGTAAGCTTGTTTTGATGTAAGCACCGACATTTCTAGGCTCCATGAGTTTCTGTTCTCTCAATAGTCAATATAGTTTCATAGACTTGGAGGAAAGTAATTTGAAAGATGTGTTTTCCCTGAAGGTGGAGAAAATGCTTCTTGAGCTTGTTATGGTGCAACCATGAAATTGCTAAATTGCTTGAATTTCTGATCTCTCTGTATGCATATTGCACTCACCTCCATAGTCTTAGAAAGCGAGTAATATGATTATGTTGACTTTGTACTTCTGATATATCTTCGCCCAGGAACCACATGGTTATGACTTCAGCAAGAAGAAAATATCTCCTCTTCCCTTGTTTTAGGCCAGTTTCATTGCGCTATTTAACCATCTGGCATGCCATTTCCAATATAGACGAAATTTCTGTCTCACCACTGTCAGATGAATCTGAAGTTTATCTTTCTATAGGTAAATGATCCACCATACAGGAACTCACAGGAAGCGTTCCAGATGGAGGTCCGTGCAGCTAGAGTGGTAATCCTAGACTTTCTCCTCGGAAGATCAATTTGTTTTGTACTTGTTTTCTCCTGGTTTTTCTGGTCTCGTATATTCATCTGCTACATTTTGCCCTACCGTATCAGCCTTCTACATATTTATCCATGTGTCCTGACTCCAGTTACATGGTGCTTTGACCTGCCTATATTCACTGCCCTTGACTCAATTGCTTGAAACAGGTTCAAGCAGCTGATTCGCTTCTCAAGTTAATTTCAGAACTGAAACAGACAGCAATTTTCTCAGGTTTTGCATCTCTAAGTGACCATGTGAAGCATCGGAAGCTCGAACTCGATCAACAATCAGAAAGAACGCAGCATTTGTTGGCAACCTTCAACGAGCAGGCAATTTTAAGTCTGAAGGAGATTGAATCACATTATTATTCGTCTATTCCAAGGAGCGAGCACACACAAGTATGATTCTGGAGGCATTGATGGTGTTTATCATAATTATTCCGCTGCTCTAAATTGTGTTTAATCTACTCAAGAAGGTAAAAATAGAATGACAAGGATGTTGGGATATGTTCTTTTAAACTAAAAATTTACATTTAGTGTGTCACTCTTTGAAGTTCTCATTGCAGCGACTTTTAATCTGAACCAGAGACCTCTTTCTTTCTTGTTGTAACAGTTGTGGTCACCCTTTAAGGTTATTTTCTTTTGCTTATCAAGCTGAGCTTAGGCACCCTCTGCTGAATAACAAAGTGGCTCCATAGTTCCTTTTCAGCATTGGAATATCTGACGTTACACTGTGTTGCCCTTGCTGTTTACACTCCCAAAATTCATAAATTTTGCATGCATGAAGTTCGAGAGGGGAAGACGTCTAGCCTTTGTTACAGTTTGCCTCTGCAAATGTTAAACATGTGAGGGTGCAATGACATTGAGGAAGTTAGCTAGCATGAAGCAGAAGGGCCATTAGCTGGTAGATGATCATGAGCTATTCTATTCCAATGGATGTTACTGCCTTCCATTAGCCAAACCCTTAAAAACACTTCATTAAAGTGGAAATGCCGATAGAACGGGTTTGAACTCCACCTGAACCTGCTCTGAATTCAAAAAGGACTTGAGAGGTCATCCTGACCCTGCGGGTGTCAGGGTTCCAAAATCCGTACCCGTCCCACATAAGACTTGTAAGTCCCAACACGCCCTTTACTTCTCTATTATATTGCTCAATCCGTTCGCCGCTACTGCTGTTTTCTTGATCTATCCTATTGGTCAAGGAAGCTTCTTCATGATTATATTTCAGGCTGAACGTATTTCATCTTCAAGTGCCCATGTCCTGGTATGGCTCTAGGAATATCTGGTACTTTCAACTTCATGATTGTATTTCAGGTTGAACGTCTTTCGTCTTTCAGTACCCTTGCCCTCGTGGGATGGTGATTCTACAGAGTTATATGGTACAACTCTCGAGTACACTCTTTCGCCAACTCTTGAGTACTCTTTCTTTCGTCATAAATGACCCTCTCGGTCGCAGGCAATGGAGTTCAGGATTGGCACCGCGACTCATAGCGTGAAATAGAACATAAACCGTGAGCTCCCAAGCAGTGGGAGGAGAATTTGCGGCGTGCCTGTTGAAGAATGAGCCGGCGACTCATAGGCAGTGGCTTGGTTAAGGGAACCCACCGGAGCCATAGCGAAAGCGAGTCTTCATAGGGCAATTGTCACTGCTTATGGGCCCAAACCTGGGTGATCTATCCATGACCAGGATGAAGCTTGGGAGAAACTAAGTGGAGTCTACGATGACCCATGGGACAGGAAACTATAGATAGCCTCCTGTAGTGCCCTACTACTGCCTATAAGTCTTGGCCCACCACTCCGTGGGGCGGTTGCACTGTATCATCAGCGTGTTATGTTGTCGTGGAAGTTGATGGTTTAGGCGGGAGAGAATGGCACCGTCCTCTTGTGGACGGGCTACTCCCACGTGGTGATAGCGTTACTGCAAGGATAGCTGTAGTGTTAGGGGGGCTTCCAACTATAGTGCCGTTATAAGCACAGCTTGAGGAAATATTTTTCCTTGAAAAACTTAATGTGTTTCTTCCAATAAACTTAATATCATATGATTATGTGAACCATATATTGTATGTCTTTTTAAAGACATCAAATGTAAAGCTAATAAGAATAGATACACTTGATCTTAGCTTTGAAGTCCTTGAAAAGAATGTGATGCCTTATTGACGACGGCCAAGTCAATAGGGCATCAATCGATGAATACCTAGACATGCATTGGAACCATCAAGGTTGTCCTCAACCAATTGTTGCAATGAAAGAAAACAAATATGAACACTGATGAGCTTGAAGCTAAGTACGTTCAGAGTGTGTCCCAATATTGAAACCAATTGTTGCAATGTGATCTCAAACTTTGATTGAAATAGATGATTATCAGAAGAAAGAATCAAAAACCATATTTGGACAAAAGCCAACCATATACAAGTTTCAATCAATTATTTGAATCATAGTCTCCAACCCCTTGAAGGCAGATTCTCGAAGTGATTTATGTTGAAGAAAGAAAACGAAGATAGCCCACTTCCCTGTTCTCTGTGTGCGGGAGCAGCTCAAACAACAGTTTGGTCCGGCCTGTTTGATCAATTCAAACTCCGCCTACAAGGTTGCTGCTAGCTGGGCCCAGAGACTGCGCCAGATGAGGTCACCACCATGCTCCGCTGCTCCGATGAGCTGCTGGAATACACTATACCCCGGACTATGCAAAGTAAAGAACGTCTGGAGCCACTAAAAATAACGCGTATACATGTATTAATCGAGCAGTGCCCTCACTATTATGATATTATCTTCCTTGAATCAAAAGCACAGAATAATGTAAAACTAATTTCCATGATTTAATTTCTTGAATTGGTACTTGAGAAAACCTGGTGAAATTTAGACCGTTACCATTTATGAAGAAGACCTAAAATGTATAGTTAAGAAATATTAATCCATTGTGATGATAGTAGACGTTTTCTTCTTATACACAGTAATACTTATAATGAATGAGACGGAGGGGTCTCTGGCCCACGAGACACGAACCCTAAACCTCAGGTGCTTGAGTTGATAGAACCCGAATCTAGTCCTCTTTGGTGTGGTCACCCTTGTGTCACAGGTTACAAAAGTGGTTGTATTTCCAACTCTACTGGGGTTGATCTAACTCATGACATTCAAAAGTGGTGTAAGGCTTTGTCCTCCCGTTGTATAAATGAAGAAATTGTGTAAAGTTGGTGTGCCTCAAGATTCAAACCAATTGGTACATCGTGGAATGCTTTTGAAACAGAGATTATGACAATAAAGAAGCGGAAAACACATCCGGAGAAAGCCCACTTTATGTAAGCACCATCGATCATTTCAAGCACACAGAGAAATACAATAAGAAACCATGAACGCCTTCAACTTTGAATACGCGGCGTATATTTCTTGTTTCTGAACGCAGTTAGGCTCCATTAAGAGCCAATTATTTAGTGTTTTCTCTTTTGATAGAGAATTATTATTCTGTTTTTGTTTACTTATTTTCGCATGTACCCAATTATGTGAATGTTGATGAAGGACTAAGCCATGGACCAGGTGACGGGCACCACGCCAAGGTTTTGATCAAGGCCGAGTGCGTTCCACACTGCGCTGGAGCCATCGACGATGTTGTTCTTGCAGGGTGGCTGGTAGGCGTGCTCCGCGTCACACCCATTCCTCGAGTCGCACTCGTCGACCACCTTCGCAGTCGTGCTCTTACCATTGCTCGCAGTGATCCGAATCATCTTCAAACATCGGCTACCACTGGCGTACCACCCTGTAGACAGAGCCACGATGAGCTCTGAATTACTGTGGAACTGGTTATCGCACTCCGATTGGGCACCACCATCTCCACCGGCGCTGAAATCATTGAGAGTAAGGAGTGCTGAAGTGGAGGAAGTCACCGGCGGGGAGCATGTGTACGTGGGGTAATTTACACCATTGCACGTTAAGGTGCCGGACGAAGCGCAGCTTGAACTAGGTGGTGGCGGAGGAGGGTGAGGAGTGGTTGGTGGGGGTGGAGAAGCGGATGGAGTGCGTGGCGGTGGTGGAGGCGGAGGCGAGGAGCAGATGTGGGAGCCAACGTCAGGGTCGTCTGCGCAACGACCATTGATGCAGATGAGAACTCCAGCGCAGTCATTCAGAGTCCTGCACGAGCCGTTGCAACTGGAGAGGGCCAAGATTGATGGCAAGAATAGCACCGTCAATGATGAGAGTGCGAACAGAGACAGCGCAAAATTATGAGGTGCTGCCATGGCTCTAGTCTTCAAACGAAGCACAGGTTTCCGGGGGAAGGTGGTGAGTGTCGGGGACGAAAGATGCAAATTTATAAGGTGAAAGATGGAGACTTCCCTGGTTGAGGCCAGCTAGTCATAAATAGGGTCATCAATGGTAGGGGTTGAGCTCCAACCAAGGCTCGTAAATGAACGAAGCTGCTCGTAGTTCGGCTCAGCTCAGCTCCTTCTTGGTTTTCATTTGTATTCGGTTCAACAAAACGATATGATCTGAAGATGAACATAGTCGGTTAGGTTGTGAAAGAACTCTAAATAATACTTTAAAGGTTAGGCTTCATGTTTGTGAACAAGTTCAAACGAAGAGGTTGCTCGGCTCATTCATATAGAAAACTTTTCCATGAACTTGGGTGCAATGCTGGGTGAGCTTGTTTCGATGCAAGCATCGACATTTATGCTGGCTCGTTCTAAACACGGTTCATCCCATGTGAGTGCAAATATATACGATATTAGATTATGCAAATATATAGAATATTATTGGATCAATTCAGTCTTGCTAGGAGCGGACCGGAATCAAAACTCTTATGCTGGCAGTTAATTAGGTAAGATGATGAGAGATTCTCTCTATGTGAGAAGAAGATACCATTCAAGTTAAAAGGTAAATATTACATAGAAACAATTTGATCTGTTATGTTGTATGGTTTTGAGTTTTTGACAGTTAATTGTTAACATGTACAAATATATTTTGGTGGTAGAAATAAAGATGTTGATGAGATCTCTCTCTCTCTCTCTCTCTCAACCAAGCCACACAGGAGAATAGGTAAGCTCAGCTTGGCTCCTTTAGGAAATGTTCAGGCAATCTCTCATCCGAAACTCATAGCTAACTCGAACTCAGCTTGTTGCAGTAACGTTTCGAGTTGGACCCTCTCATGAATGGGCGATTAAGTCAAGCTCTATTAAACCTGAAATCGAGCTCTAATTCGAGCCCGACCAATTCAGAAGATTCTCTAAATCGAGCTCTAGTTCTGACATAATTGAGTTTAACAACTCCGCGATCTTTCCGTTAAAAGGTCACATTCAAAACACACACACACAATACTTTCATTCCCCCATCGAGACTGTGCATCTTCAAAAAGTCATGATATATCAAAGGACAATGGAGCTTGAATTTATTCTTTGGAAGCCAACATGAAAATCCATCTCCCCAAAAGGACAATGGAGCTTATGCCATCCACAATTAAACTTCTGGGATAGTCCTGATTTATTTGAGCCCGTGATTGAGCTTATCTTTGATTTGGTCAAAGAACAAAAGAAGTATTATAATTTATAAGTAATTGAATGTGAATTGTGAAATTCAGTTGAACTTCATCATGAACAGAATGAAAATTTAATATCCTCTTCAAATTATTTTCAAGTCCCGAATTATGTGAGGAAGGTGTGATCATTTGACCAAAATCAAATAGTAAGCTATTAATGCAACATTAATTGCATGTCATCTTGAGAAAGTTGGGTCATAACTCCACTATCCAAATTTGGTTTTTAAAATTATAAAGATACATGATTTAACCCATTCATTATGTGGGTCTGATCATTCGGAAACCATGCAGATATCACACGGGCATGTTGACACGATTATATTTCGCCTTCGGTCTTAACAATATTGTCCAAGAAAATAGCGAAATTGCCTGAATAAGGAGAGACAAAAAGGTCTATTGGTTCTCCAAGAGCACCGTTTTGACACCACTCGTTTTCTTTTGAAAATTAAACAATATGTTTCTTGATATAAATGGTGAGGGAGACCCTACCAGATTCCAACCCTGGGTATGGAACTCATGACCATCATCTTGAAGCTACGTTTTCTTAGTCAACACAGAAAGATCGTATATATTGTCGCTCTTATAGTGGGATAACTTTTTTGGTGATTATATTTGCGACTAAAATGTATTTAGAGGATCGTTGGAACCTCAACAAGAGTTCTCATCATATTTTCTACCATATGTTGTCTCTCTTTTCCCCTCTCTCTCTCTCTCTCTCTCTCTCTCTCTCTCTCTCTCTCTCTCTCTCTCTCTATCTATCTATCTATCTATCTATCTATATATATATATATATATAGAGAGAGAGAGAGAGAGAGAGAAAGAGAGCAGTATATGTTACAACACTTTGGTACTAGTAAATTCGAACAAAACCATCCATTTTCTTTGATTGGATGATTGAAATTTAAATTTTGAAACTAAACAGTATATGTGTATTTTGTATCTACTTTATTCACATGAGTACTTTTTGTTTTTTAATTTTAAAATTCAAGAATTTGTTAGCACCTAAGTATGCTAAAATATACCAGTTTCTCCATTATATATTATATATATACATTCTTTCCCATTCATTAAATTTTTCCCATTTGTCATTTCCTTGTGTCTCATTTTTATTTCCATGCAAATATAGGTTGCGATGATAAAGTGGGTACCTAAATAATTAACCTCAACTAGTTAACAAAAAATAGCAAAGTCATCTTGATTAAGTTTCCGCTATTATTGTCCTTAAAGTTGCAGTCCTTTTAGTGACGCATCTTTGTTTATTGTTGAAAATTCTACCATATACATTTAATTAAACAAACAAGTTTTTCATGGTTCTAATTCTAAAGAGCAGATGGAAAACCACATCAAGCTGCTCGTCAACTATGCAACCGACTTGCCCAAAAGCAAGTCACTTTAAGGGCCTTAATTGGCATTCAAAGGTGATGCTACTTCGGAGTAAAATTATTTTACCTATTAATTGACCTTTTACTTTTCTAAACGAACTTAACGAACATCCATACATACATTTGGATATATAGATAGATATAGATATTGATATATTGAAATGGTCTAATATGCTTGTCATGTTATATAGTTCTTATATATTTAAGAACCTAATTCATTTCTTCATGTAAATGGTTGAGTTTAAAGTAAAAAATATACTAGTACTCTTTACAGTATACTTGATTTGTATAAAACTTTTTCTTTTCAACTCAACTTATGAGATTTTTAAGGACTTGGCAAGTACATAAAGAGTGAAACATATTAGACCCATCATAAAGCTCAACCATTTAACAGGAAAGATATATTGTGATAAAAAAATAAAACATGGGAAGTATGCATGTACTTTTGGTTACTTTACATGTTTCTTTTTGTTTTTATGTGAATATGATGGTTGAGATTTGTAAGAATAAAAAGAGCATCTAAGGTGGAAGATATATATATAAGAGACAGAGAGAGATGGACGAAAGGAAAGAGATGGAAAAAACATGTATCAGGTACGGGGATTTCATGAGCGTTAGACTTGGCTTGACTGACAGAAACTTGAAGTTGAGGTTGTCCAGCAAAGTCAGCCCTAGGCATCAAGCGGCATCAGGCCACGTCTCGACACTGTTTGAACCAGATCATGGTCAGATCGCTGCCATCGTTTAGTTTCGGATTGGGACTCTATTCCGCTTATATCGTATGCAGCTGAAGAAATTGTCATCTTCAATTAGGTGCCGATGATGTCTTCGTTCATTTCTCAAGGTTTTCGATATTGCTCTCTGTTCCTGGACCAGTTTGATGGGGGTCGACTCGCAAGTTGAAGACCATGAGTTCCATCTGGAGTCAGGCTCCCCACTGTAACCAAAAATGAAAAAGAACGACGCTCCTTCGGTTAGTTGAGAAACATTCAGGGTCACGCACACACACAGATGCGTGAATGGAGAAGTTCCAAAGCGAAGTCCACTAGTCCAGAATGGCAAAATGGCAATCCAACTTTCAAACAGGAAAGGAGAAACGGTTTATTCCAACACCAAACTCTTCCTCTCTTGAAGCCCTGCCTAGGATGATTCAGACTAGTTGTGGCCGCTCTTCTCTCTTAGTAAACGTTTCCGCTCAAAATTAAGGAACTCGAATAGAAGTTGGTGAGCTTCATAGCCCGAGTCTCTGTCTTAAACCCAGCTCATCAACGTTTCCGCTCAAAATTAAGGAACTCGAATAGAAAACCACACCTTGTTGATCATCCCTTTCCTCAGTGGCAATTGATCACTAGTAAAAATCAGTTTAATTCTACATGGTTTCTTCTGTTCTTGACATGAAGAAGAACCCTAGGGATAAGTAACGTGGGCAATGTAACAAAAGAGAACAAGTTTTTCATTTTCTTGTTATAATACCGGGAGACCGAAGCCTAATACAGAACTCACATGCACCCTCCTGAGAATCAAGCTAGCCATCTGCGAGTGGACGTCACAGAGCCCCCCTAACCAGTGACCTAGCGCCCTGGGTGCACTAAAAAGAAGTCATTTTCACAACTTGTGCAACTACTTCATGGATGACATATTTCAGCTTCCATGGATGACGACATCGTGGCAAATTCTCATTTTTCTATTAGTGGATTCAAATTGCTCAAATTTTGTCTTTGATGTTCGTCTTAGTAATTGCGTAGGATGAATCTCTTGACTGTATGCGTATCAGGATCTGATTTTGGGGGTGTAGGTTGCCTGTCTAAAATTGGATGTGATGTAGGACTGCCAAACATGACGATCTGGTCATTGATTTGATTATCTCAAGTCATGCTGAGCTTGTCTAGTTTCAGATCGAATACCCATTAAGATAACTGGCCTTGGCTTGTATAGGTTAACTAGACAAACAGGAAATAGATAATATTTGTCCGACAATGCGCAGATCAAAATTTCATGTGATGGATCTACATTGAGCCAAGGTGGGAGCGCTTTCTCCACCCAAAATTTCATGTGCTATAATACATAGTTTGTCCCACCCAAAACCATTCAAAAGCGCCATTTACCATACTCCAAAAGAGTTTATAGATCCGCCACTGCATCGACCTGTTTAAAAATTTCCCCTCAAGCCTTTCCGAACCTTAATTTCTGAATCACCTTAGGTTCTACCACCGGGCACCCTCCAGTGACTGACATTGCCCCTTGGGAACGACCAGCCTTCGCTCTCTTTGTTGCTCGCACACTAAATGGGTCACTACTACATAAAACGCCCAAATACATGAACACGACACCAAACTAAAGAGACCACATATCGCCAACAGGTGAAGAAGGAGCGCGCCTGTACCCTCGTGCTGGGTCCTGGATAATCAGGCACGAAATCGGGAAGCCGATGGTCGTACGACTGACAGGTTCTGAGAAGGGTGCAGGGTTCATAACAAGCTTCTGATCAAGAGGCTTTTCTTTCGCACTCCCCCTCTTCAAGTGCTGGAATTCCTTACTGTTACACCACGCCAATGGCTGACAAAGTACGAACCGAGTGTGCAGCCTTGTGCAGGAGAAGTAAACTAGCAGAAATCATATCCCGTATACGAGTGATCGCCAACGAGACCTCATGGTCTCCACGCCACACCATAAGTTATGCAAGTCCACGTACAAATCATTTTTGAGTTGTAAGCTCCTCCACAAGCCCAATACATCATTTCATGCATCATGAAGCAGGTCAATCTATAAGGTTAAGTAACAATCAGCAACCACTTCGAAGCATACAATCAACCAGTTTTAAAGGGGATTTCAATTAATTTCATTATGTAAACACATCCATAAAATTTTTTGCTGACAAGAAGAAATTATTTCAGTAACTTACATTACAAAACATGGGCTTTTATTTTGCAGTTTGTCGATGAGTTCATCGACAGAGGAGACTATCACCCCATCTTTCCTTTTCGGGGGTTCAGCAACTTGAACAAGCTCGAAATCATATCTAATTTCCACCTTCAGATCTTCAGGTGTATATGTTTTTATCACCTTTGATTTTGCTTTCATTATGTTAGGTAGAGTGGCAGATCTTGGCTGTGTCATTTTGATGAGAAATAACTCAGCAAAGTCAAGAAACTGGATCAAAATATTGAAAATGAATTGATGAGAAATAACTCATTAACACACACTGACCTATGTCATAAACCCTAACACTAAACACATAATCTTCATACTAACACATAACCATCTCCAACACGCCCCCTCAAGTTGGGTATTGAAGGCTTGAAATTCCCAAATTGTCGAGAATCCTCTTAAAGATATTAATTGGTACCTGTTTTGTAAAGATATCCGTCAATTGATCCTTTGAGCGTACATGAATCAAGTTGAAAATGCCTTAAGAAATTTTTTCCCTGATGAAGTGTCGGTCAATTTCAATATGTTTGGTCCTCTCATGAAAAACTAAATTCAATGCAATTTGAATGCAGCTTTACTGTCAGTAAAGAATTCAATTGAAATATTTCCTTTGAGGTCAATCTCTTCTAAAAGTGATATAATCCATAGAACTTCACACATACCCAATGCAATAGCACGATACTTTGCCTCTGCACTTGACCTGACTACCACAGACTGCTCTTACTTTTCCAAGATATCATATTATCTCCAACACTTACCATAAAACCTGAAGTAGACTTTCTATCAATTCTATATCCTACCCAATCAGCATCTGAATAAATTTTTATGTCTAGTGATGAATGAGTAGTATATAAAAACTCATAAGTTAATGAAGATTTTAGGTACCTAATGATATGAAATAATGTACTCATATGATGTTTTGATGAACAGTGTATCCATCTACTGACATATCCAACTCCAAAACTAATGTCAGGTCGAGTAATAGTAACATAAATCAACTTTCCTACTAATCTTTGGTATTTACCAATATCTTCATATGGTTCCCCTGGTTTATCAGTCTCTCCCTTAGAAATTTCTATAAAAATTGAGCAAATTCTGTAGTCTTTCATTTTTGTCTCCTTCAATAGATCAAGTATATATTTTCTCTAACTTAGAAATATGCAATTATGATGATGAATCACCTCTATCCCCAAGAAGTAACGTAGTCTACCCAAGTCTTTCAAGTCAAACAATAAACTAAGTTTTCCTTTTAGGTCACTGATGCCTTCTGTGTCATCTCGTGTAATAATGATATCATCCACATATACTAATAATACGATGATTTTCCTTCCTTGCTTGATGAATAGAGTGTGATCACTGGTATATTGTTTGAAGCCCAAACTTATAATACCATCACTAAATTTTTCAAACCAAGTTCTCGGAGACTGTTTTATGTTATAAATTGACTTCTTTAATTTACATACCCTACCAGTTGCTTTTCTTGAATATATATCCAAGTGATAGATCTATGTAAATATCTTTCATGAGATCTTCCTGAAGAAAGGCATTCTTAACATCTAGTTCAAATAGTTCACATCTTTTGTTAACTGCCACACTTAAAATGATTCTAATGGTGTTCATCTTTGCCACTGGGGCAAACGTTTTAGTGTAATATATGCCATGTGACTAACTATAGCCTTTAGCCACTAGCTTTGCTTTATATCTTTCTATGTTTCTATCTGCCTTATATTTAATGAAAAATATCCATTGTCTTTCTTTCTGCTGGCGGATCAACCAATTCTCATGTCTTGTTTCGTAACATAGTTGTTATTTTCTCTGCCATTGCTGCCTTCCATTCTAGATATTGTTCTGCTTCTTCAAATATTCTTGGAATATAGGTAATATCTGTATTCATGACAAACAATTGATATTCTCTGGGATAGTCGGAATAAGACACCGTTTTCTATAAAGAATATTTTGTATTGTCTCATTTTTCCTTATAGATTGCAATTGGAAGATCATCCAATTCACTTCTGAGGGATGAGATGTTTCTTGAGAGTGATTCAGATCTGATTTAGGAGGAAGATTTTGATTCAGAGTAGCTGTCTGTTGTGAGAAAAGGATCTTTCTACCACCTCTTTTATATACCTATCATTCCTTTTCTGAAGAAGGTATTATCTCCTCGCCTTCTTTTTCTTGCACTTGAAGAATGTTACCTAGAGGAAGAGGTATCACATGAGATGATTGAGAATCAGGTGAAGCTACTTCCTGCATGCTATAAAATGGGATATCTTCATTAAAGGTGACATAAGATCTTTTTCTTAGAGGATCATAGCACTTGTACCCCTTCTAGGTAGATGAGTATCCCAGAAAAATATACTTGATTGATCTTGCATCTAGTTTATCTCATAAACTCTGATGATTGTGAACAAAACATGTGCATCCGAATACTCTTGGAAGTAAATGAAATTGTTTCTTTGAAGAACATAACATATGAAATAGAGTATTATCATTCAGAACACTGCTTGGCATACGATTGATAAGAAACACAACTGTTAACACTGCTTCACCCTAGTAATATTTAGGAGCATTACAACCAATCAAAAGAGTTCTTGCAACTTCTAGGATATGACAATTTTTCTTTTTAGATACATCATTTTGTTGAGAAGAATAAGCACAGGAAGTCTGATGTAATATTCCATTATCAAGAAAAAAAAAATGAAGTGAGTGAGACATAAATTCACCACCATTATCACTTCGAAAAACTTTAATAGTATGGTGAAATTGAGTGAGGATAAACTGGTAGTAAATCGAATACAATAAATCTAATACAATCATCAATAAATGAAATAAAGTACTTATATCCATGCAGAGATGTAGTAGAGCAAGGACCCCAAATATCAGAATGAACAACTTCAAATGGAATAGATGATTTTTCTTCACTCAAAGGAAAGGAAGTACGATGATGTTTAGTCTTTTGGCAAGTTTCACAATTCAAATTCAAGTTATTACAATAACTAAATTCAGGTAATAACATTCTAAGTTTGTATAGTGGTAAATGTCCTAGTATCTGGTGCCAACGAGGTAGATCTTCTCTCTGTCTCTCTGTAATGACTGTTGATTGGATGGTTGCTCCTTTATTATCTTCACAAAAATAGAAGCCTCTTTTAATACTATCTTGATTAAAGATACTCCCCGTCCTCAGTTCCTGAAAGAAACATCCAGCAGAGTAAAAAATTATACGACATTTCATATCCTGAGTCATGACAAAGACTTATAATAAATTGACTGATATATCTGGAACATGTAAAATATTTTGTAATATTTCGAAAGGCGTAGTTATACTCCCTTTTCCAACTATAGGTGTGTACGAACCATCTGCCAGTCGGATATTAATTTGCTCCTTAACTAACTCATAGTTATCAAAGAAGTCTCTCATACTAACCATGTGATCTGTAGCACCAGAATGAATAACCCATAATCAAGAGTGAGGAATATTTATATTACCCTTAGCCAAAAAAAGAGGACGGATTGGCACCACGACTCATCGCGTGAATTAGAACATGAAACCATGAGCTCCCAAGCAGTGGGAGGAGAATTTGACCTCTAACGGCATGCCTGTTGAAGAATGAGCCGGCGACTCATAGGCAGTGGCTTGGTTAAGGGAACCCACCGGAGCCATAGTGAAAGTGAGTCTTCATAGGGCAATTGTCAGTGCTTATGGGGCCAAACCTGGGTGATCTATCCATGACAAGGATGAAGCTTGAGTGAAACTAAGTGGAGTCTACGATGACCCATGGGACAGGAAACTATAGATAGCCTCCTGTAGTGCCCTACTACTGCCTATAAGTCTTGGCCCACCGCTCCGTGGGGCGGTTGCACTGTATCTTCAGCGTGTTGTGTTGTCGTGGAAGTGGTGTTGTCGTGGAAGTTAATAGTTTAGGCGGGAGAGAATAGCACCGTCCTCTAGCGAACGGGCTACTCCCACGTGGTGATAGCCTTACTGCAAGGACAGCTTTAGTGTTAGGGGGGCTTCCAACTATAGTGCCGTTATAAGCACAGCTTGAGGAAATATTTTTCCTTGAAAAACTTAATGTGTTTCTTCCAATAAACTTAATATCATATGATTATGTGAACCATATATTGTTTGTCTTTTTAAAGACATCAAATGTTAAGCTAATAAGAATAGATACACTTGATCTTAGCTTTGAAGTCCTTGAAAAGAATGTGATGCCTTATTGACGACGGCCAGGACCATAGGGCATCAATCGATGAATACCTAGACATGCATTGGAACCATCAAGGTTGTCCTCAACCAATTGTTGCAATGAAAGAAAACAAATATGAACTCTGATGAGCTTTAACCTAAGTACGTTCAGAGTGTGTCCCAATATTGAAACCAATTGTTGCAATGTGATCTCAAACTTTGATTGAAATAGATGATTATCAGAAGAAAGAATCAAAAACCATACTTGGACAAAAGCCAACCATATACAAGTTTCAATCAATTATTTGAATCATAGTCTCCAACCCCTTGAAGGCAGATTCTCGAAGTGATTTATGTTGAAGAAAGAAAACGAAGATAGCCCACTCCCCTGGTCTATGTGTGCGGGAGCAGCTCAAACAACAGTTTGGTCCGGCCTGTTTGATCAATTCAAACTCCGCCTACAAGGTTGCTGCTAGCTGGGCCCAGAGACTGCGCCAGATGAGGTCACCACCATGCTCCGCTGCTCCGATGAGCTGCTGGAATACACTATACCCCGGACTATGCAAAGTAAAGAACGTCTGGAGCCACTAAAAATAACGCGTATACATGTATTAATCGAGCAGTGCCCTCACTATTATGATATTATCTTCCTTGAATCAAAAGCACAGAATAATGTAAAACTAATTTCCATGATTTAATTTCTTGAATTGGTACTTGAGAAAACCTGGTGAAATTTAGACCGTTACCATTTATGAGGAAGACCTAAAATGTATAGTTAAGAAATATTAATCCATTGTGATGATAGTAGACGTTTTCTTCTTATACACAGTAATACTTATAATGAATGAGACGGAGGGGTCTCCGGCCCACGAGACACGAACCCTAAACCTCAGGTGCTTGAGTTGATAGAACCCGAATCTAGTCCTCTTTGGTGTGGTCACCCTTGTGTCACAGGTTACAAAAGTGGTTGTATTTCCAACTATACTGGGGTTGATCTAACTCATGACATTCAAAAGTGGTGTAAGGCTTTGTCCTCCCGTTGTATAAATGAAGAAATTGTGTAAAGTTGGTGTGCCTCAAGATTCAAACCAATTGGTACATCGTGGAATGCTTTTGAAACGGAGATTGTGACAATAAAGAAGCGGAAAACACATCCGGAGAAAGCCCACTTTATGTAAGCACCATCGATCATTTCAAGCACACAGAGAAATACAATAAGAAACCATGAACGCCTTCAACTTTGAATACGCGGCGTATATACTTGTTTGAACGCAGTTAGGCTCCGTTAAGAGCCAATTATTTAGTGTTTTCTCTTTTGATAGAGAATTATTATTCTGTTTTTGTTTACTTATTTTCGCATGTACCCAATTATGTGAATGTTGATGAAGGACTAAGCCATGGACCAGGTGACGGGCACCACTCCAAGGTTTTGATCAAGGCCGAGTGCGTCCCACACTGCGCTGGAGCCATCGACGATGTTGTTCTTGCAGGGTGGCTGGTAGGCGTGCTCCGCATCACACCCATTCCTCGAGTCGCACTCGTCGACCACCTTCGCAGTCGTGCTCTTACCATTGCTCGCAGTGATCCGAATCATCTTCAAACATCGGCTGCCACCGGCGTACCACCCTGTAGACAGAGCCACGATGAGCTCTGAATTACTGTGGAACTGGTTATCGCACTCCGATTGGGCACCACCATCTCCACCGGCGCTGAAATCATTGAGAGTAAGGAGTGCTGAAGTGGAGGAAGTCACCGGCGGGGAGCATGTGTACGTGGGGTAATTTACACCATTGCACGTTAAGGTGCCGGACGAAGCGCAGCTTGAACTAGGTGGTGGCGGAGGAGGGTGAGGAGTGGTTGGTGGGGGTGGAGAAGCGGATGGAGTGCGTGGCGGTGGTGGAGGCGGAGGCGAGGAGCAGATGTGGGAGCCAACGTCAGGGTCGTCTGCGCAACGACCATTGATGCAGATGAGAACTCCAGCGCAGTCATTCAGAGTCCTGCACGGGCCGTTGCAACTGGAGAGGGCCAAGATTGATGGTAAGAATAGCACCGTCAATGATGAGAGTGCGAACAGAGGCAGCGCAAAATTATGAGGTGCTGCCATGGCTCTAGTCTTCAAACGAAGCACAGGTTTCCGGGGGAAGGTGATGAGTTTCGGGGACGAAAGATGCAAATTTATAAGGTGAAAGATGGAGACTTCCCTGGTTGAGGCCAGCTAGTCATAAATAGGGTCATCAATGGTAGGGGTTGAGCTCCAACCAAGGCTCGTAAATGAACGAAGCTGCTTGTAGTTCGGCTCAGCTCAGCTCCTTCTTGGTTTTCATTTGTATTCGGTTCAACGAAACGATATGATCTGAAGATGAACATAGTCGGTTAGGTTGTGAAAGAACTCTAAATAATACTTTAAAAGTTAGGCTTGATGTTTGTGAACAAGTTCAAACGAAGAGGTTGCTCGAATCATTCATATAGAAAACGTTTCCATGAACTTGGGTGCAATGCTGGGTGAGCTTGTTTCGATGCAAGCATCGACATTTCTTATGCTGGCTCGTTCTAAACACGGTTCATCCCATGTGAGTGCAAATATATACGATATTAGATGATGCAAATATATAGAATATTATTGGATCAATTCAGTCTTGCTAGGAGCGGACCGGAATCAAAACTTTTATGCTGGCTAGCTTACGCAATGAATTAGGTAACATGATGAGGCTAGTTTACGCAATTAATTAGGTAAGATGATGAGAGATTCTCTCTATGTGAGAAGAAGATACCATTCAAGTTAAAAGGTAAATATTACATAGAAACAATTTGATCTGTTATGTTGTATGGTTTTGAGTTTTTGACAGTTAATTGTTAACATGTACAAATATATTTTGGTGGTAGAAATAAAGATGTTGATGAGATCCTCTCTCTCTCTCTCTCTCTCTCAACCAAGTCAGACAGGAGAATAGGTAAGCTCAGCTTGGCTCCTTTAGGAAATGTTCAGGCAATCTCTCATCCGAAACTCATAGCTAACTTGAACTCAGCTTGTTGCAGTAACGTTTCGAGTTGGACCCTCTCATGAATGGGCGATTAAGTCAAGCTCTAATTCGAGCCCGACCAATTCAGAAGATTCTCTAAATCGAGCTATAGTTCGGACATAATTGAGTTTAACCAACTCCGCGATCTTTCCTTTAAAAGGTCACATTCAAAACACACACACACAATACTTTCATTCCCCCATCGAGACTGTGCATCTTCAAAAAGTCATGATATATCAAAGGACAATGGAGCTTATGCCATCCACAATCAAACTTCTGGGATATTTATTTGAGCCCGTGATTGAGCTTATCTTTGATTTGGTCAAAGAACAAAAGAAGTATTATAAGTTATTGAATGTGAATTGTGAAATTCAGTTCAACTTCATCATGAACAGAATGAAAATTTAATATCCTCTTCAAATTATTTTCAAGTCCCGAATTATGTGAGGAAGGTGTGATCATTTGACCAAAATCAAATAGTAAGCTATTAATGCAACATTAATTGCATCTCATCTTGAGAAAGTTGGGTCATAACTCCACTCTCCAAATTTGGTTTTTAAAATTTATAAAGGTACATGATTTAACCCATTCATTATATGGGTCTGATCATTCGGAAACCATGCAGATATCACACGGGCATGTTGACACGATTATATTTCGCCTTCGGTCTTAACAATATTGTCCAAGAAAATTGCGAAATTGCCTGAATGAGGAGAGACAAAAAGGTCTATTGGTTCTCCAAGAGCACCGTTTTGACACCACTCATTTTCTTTTGAAAATTAAACAATATGTTTCTTGATATAAATGGTTAGGGAGACCCAACCCGATGCCAACCCTGGGTATGGAACTCATGACCATCATCTTGAAGCTACGTTTTCTTAGTCAACACAGAAAGATCGTATATATTGTCGCTCTTATAGTGGGATAACTTTTTTGATGATTATATTTGCGACTAAACTGTATTTAGAGGATTGTTGGAACCTCAACAAGAGTTCTCATCATATTTTCTACCATTTGTTGTCTCTCTTTTCCTCTCTCTCTCTCTCTCTCTCTCTCTCTCTCTCTCTCTCTCTCTCTCTCTCTCTCTCTCTCTATCTATCTATCTATCTATATATATATATATATATATATATATATATATAGAGAGAGAGAGAGAGAGAGCAGTATATGTTACAACACTTTGGTACTAGTAAATTCGAACAAAACGATCCATTTTCTTTGATTGGATGATTGAAATTTAAATTTAGAAACTAAACAGTATATGTGTATTTTGTATCTACTTTATTCACATGAGTACTTTTTGTTTTTTAATTTTAAAATTCAAGAATTAGTTAGCACCTAAGTATGCTAAAATATACCAGTTTCTCCATTATATATTATATATATACATTCTTTCCCATTCATTAAATTTTTCCCATTTGTCATTTCCTTGTGTCTCATTTTTATTTCCATGCAAATATAGGTTGCGATGATAAAGTGGGTACCTAAATAATTAACCTCAACTAGTTAACAAAAAATAGCAAAGTCATCTTGATTAAGTTTCCGCTATTATTGTCCTTAAAGTTGCAGTCCTTTTAGTGACGCATCTTTGTTTATTGTTGAAAATTCTACCATATACATTTAATTAAACAAACAAGTTTTTCATGGTTCTAATTCTAAAGAGCAGATGGAAAACCACATCAAGCTGCTCGTCAACTATGCAACCGACTTGCCCAAAAGCAAGTCACTTTAAGGGCCTTAATTGGCATTCAAAGGTGATGCTACTTCGGAGTAAAATTATTTTACCTATTAATTGACCTTTTACTTTTCTAAACGAACTTAACGAACATCCATACACACATTTGGATATATATAGATAGATATAGATATTGATATATTGAAATGGTCTAATATGCTTGTCATGTTATATAGTTCTTATATATTTAAGAACCTAATTCATTTCTTCATGTAAATGGTTGAGTTTAAAGTAAAAAATATACTAGTACTCTTTACAGTATACTTGATTTGTATAAAACTTTTTCTTTTCAACTCAACTAATGAGATTTTTAAGGACTTGGCAAGTACATAAAGAGTGAAGCATATTAGACCTATCATAAAGCTCAACCATTTAACAGGAAAGATATATTGTGATAAAAAAATAAAACACGGGAAGTATGCATGTACTTTTGGTTAATTTACATGTTTCTTTTTGTTTTTATGTGAATATGATGGTTGAGATTTGTAACAATGAGAAGAGCATCTAAGGTGGAAGATATACATATATAAGAGATAGAGAGAGATGGACGAAAGGAAAGAGATGGAAAAAACATGTATCAGGTACGGGGATTTCATGAGCGTTAGACTTGGATTGACTGACAGAAACTTGAAGTTGAGGTTGTCCTGCAAAGTCAGCCCTAGGCATCAAGCGGCATCAGGCGACGTCTCGACACGGTTTGAACCAGATCATGGTCAGATCGCTGCCATCGTTTAGTTTCGGATTGGGACTCTATTCCGCTTATATCGTATGCAGCTGAAGAAATTGTCATCTTCAATTAGGTGCCGATGATGTCTTCGTTCATTTCTCAAGGTTTTCGATATTGCTCTCTGTTCCTGGACCAGTTTGATGGGGGTCGACTCGCAAGTTGAAGACCATGAGTTCCATCTGGAGTCAGGCTCCCCACTGTAACCAAAAATGGAAAAGAACGACGCTCCTTCGGTTAGTTGAGAAACATTCAGGGTCACGCACACACACAGATGCGTGAATGGAGAAGTTCCAACCACTAGTCCAGAATGGCAAAATGACAATCCAACTTTCAAACACGAAAGGAGAAACGGTTTATTCCAACACCAAACTCTTCCTCTCTTGAAGCCCTGCCTAGGATGATATCAGACTAGTTGTGGCCTCTCTTCTCTCTTAGTTAACGTTTCCGCTCAAAATTAAGGAACTCGAATAGAAGTTGGTGAGCTTCATAGCCCGAGTCTCTGTCTTAAACCCAGCTCATCAACGTAGAAAAGCACACCTTATTGATCATCCCTTTCCTCAGTGGCAATTGATCACTAGTAAAAAATCAGTTTAATTCTACATGGTTTTTTCTGTTCTTGACATGAAGAACCACCCAAGGGATAAGTTACGTGGGCAATGTAACAAAAGAGAACAAGTTTTTCATTTTCTTGTTATAATACTGGGAGACCGAAGCCTAATACAGAACTCACATGCACCCTCCTGAGAATCAAGCTAGCCACCTGCGAGTGGACGTCACAGAACCCCCTAACCAGTGATCTAGCGCCGTGGGTGCACTAAAAAGAAGTCATTTTCACAACTTGTGCAACTACTTCATGGATGACATATTTCAGCTTCCATGGATTACATCTTGGCAAATTCTCATTTTTCTATTAGTGGATTCAAATTGCTCAAATTTTGTCTTTGATGTTCGTCTTAGTAATTGCGTAGGATGAATCTCTTGACTGTATGCGTATCAGGATCTGATTTTGGCGGTGTAGGTTGCCTGTCTAAAATTGGATGTGGTGTAGGACTGCCAAACATGACGAGCTGGTCATTGATTTGATTATCTCAAGTCATGATGAGCTTGTCTAGTTTCAGATCGAATACCCATTAAGATAACTGGCCTTGGCTTGTATAGGTTAACTAGACAAACTGGAAATAGGTAATATTTGTCCGACAATGCGCAGATAAAAAACTGTTATGAAAAATAAAAAACAGTCTCTCTCTCTCTCTCTCTCTCTCTCTCTCTCTCTCTCTCTCTCTCTCTCTCTCTCTCTCAACATACAGACATAATGTGATGTGTGTGGTATGCGCGCGTCTGGGTTCTGGTGCGCGATAGGGCGAATCAAGCAATATGGATAGAGGGATAAAGGAAAAATGTCTCCACTGTCGAAACAAGTACCACAAAGTCACGTACTTTATTTGAAACAGAAACGAACAAATCCAAAGAAAGGAAGCAGAGGACAGACAGCAGGTCAACTCAGTGCGACCGATTATTTGAGAGGCATTCAGAGCTACAGAGAAGGACCAAACATCACCAATTCCTTCAATGGGTTCTCGAACCATGGGGCGGCAGAGACCCGTGGGGTGGGTGAGCAGGGTGATGAACATCAGCTCGAGGACTCCCTAGTGGGTGGGGGTGGGGATCACCTCCAGGAGGGCAGGCTGGTGGGTGGGGTTGAGCTCCAGGAGGGCTCGCTGGTGGGTGGGGTTGAGCACCAGGAGGGCTCGATGGGCGGTCATGTGGTTTCGGGCCCTTGGCGAGCATTGATGGCAAGAAGAGCACGAGAATGAAGAGGGCAGATAGAGGACGCAGCGAATTGCGAGCTGCTGCCATGTTCGAACTACCGGAGGGAAGGTGATGATCTTTTCGGAGGAGGGAAGAGGCAAATTTATAAGGGTGGAGGAGAAAAGGGTGCGTCATTGACTTGTGTGGACTTTGGATAGCTCTTAAATACCCTTTTCTCATCTTTGACAATTCCTTTTCAAAAGTTATCAACGTCGATAAGCCAATGACTTTTAGAACTGAAATCGCAATATCATTTTGAAGTGGAAAAGTGCAATAATAACACACATAAATATATATATATTGATGTTTTGCTCTCCTTGTGCATGTTGTTGCAGCTTCAATAATGCACCAGAATGGAAGAAGGGCCGAAATAGATAGTCACACAAAAAAAAACCGGTAGAGAAGGAAGTAGATGGATCTCATGGGATGGATCTCATGGGCAGTTTCCCGCAGATGGATTACTAGGGAAGATACTCTTTCATTGTTTCTTTATTTGTATTCTTGTGTGTTTTCATACACATTTTACAGTAATCGCTACAAAATTTATAATCCTTCTTATTTTTTTAGCTTTGTTTTCCATGTCTTTTCTTGTTTAAGCTTTTTGTTGGAAGTTGTTTTCTCTATCTATAACATATATGTATATTTATATGTAACTTGTTCATCAAAACATGAAGATGGTTTGTCTTTTATTTCGATGAATTTATTGTCGAGAATGACCAAATTCATAGTTACATCTCCCATTTGACCATTTAAGCTAAGTTTTATAACACTGATTTTACTTCTCACTTTTTGTTAGTTTTTTAAAGTCGTAATAGCTACGATTGCAAATATAATCAATACCCGTTGTGTGGTTTTTCATATACAATATATTATTACCTATAGAACAATCATCATCGTGTAAATTATTATACATTAAACAAATCTCAAACTCATGTTTGTAGCATGCTTTGAGAAAAGATCCTCTATTATGGCTTTTGTCAAGGGATTTTTCAACATATTATTAGTCATTCTTAATCAGAGAAGTTGTTGCATTGTTATTACAATAAATAACAACAAGCTTGTTTGTTATATCCAACTTCATATTACATATGAAGCGGTTTATCTAAACGACACCCAATGCAACTATACTGCAAATAATAAACTTAGATTCTTATTTATGCAATACTACACAACTCTATTTCTTACAAGCTCAAGGAATAACTCCATCTCTAAATAGAAATATTTGTCAAGGGGTTGATTTGTTGTCATCTTTGCTACCAGTAAAGTCAGCATATGAGTATCCTACCACATTCCGCTCATCTCCTTGAAAACATAGTTTTTAGTCTTTTGTTCCTTTAAGATATCTTAGAATCCTTTTTGCAACTATCCAATGTTGTCATACAAGACCAACAATGAAGCTAATATGAGGTCTTGTACATAACATATCATATATGAAGCTATCAACAATTTGTGCATATGGAACATTAGGCTTGATATCGTTGCACTTATTAAATCAACCTTACTCAATTTTATCCCTTTTACTATGAGTGTATATGTCAGGTTGCATTCGCACGTTTTAAATTTCTTAAGGATATAGTTTATATATCTCTCCTAACTTAGTCATAAGAGTTTAGATTCTCGGTATCGAGAAATCTTTATTCCCAAAATATAGGATGACTCTCTCATATCCTTTATTTTGAACCTTGAGTTTAACCATGACTTGGTTTTGACAATCATTTATTTATCATTTCTAGTCAACAATATATCATCTATATATAACGATAGTATGACAAAGTGACTCATAGTTTCAAATATATACATAGTGGTCATGTTCATTAGCAACAAACTCAAGTTCAATTATAATATTTTGAAAAGTTAAATATCATTGACGATGTGATTTTTAATGTCATATAGGGATCTTTTCAACCTATATACTTTATCCTCTTAGACTTTTACATTGTATCCTTCTCGCTTTTGCATATATATGATTTCATCTAAATCTCAATTTAGAAAAGCAATTTTTACATCTAACTAATGCAAATCTAAATCATAATATGTTGAAATTGTCAAAATTGTCCTCATTGTTGCAAATTTTACAATATGAGAATATGTCTTAAAATAATTTATCCCCTCATTTTAAGAAAATCCTTTTACAGTCAACATTGCCTTAAACTTATCGATAAACTCATTAACTTTATATTTATTTTTCAGAACTCATTTACAGACTATAACTCTTTTCTTTTTAGTAAATCAGTAATTCTTATACTTAATTTTTCACAGTAGATTCAATTTTCTCATCCATGACCTTTTCTCATACAGTCAATTTAGATGAGTCAATAGTTTGTTGATATGTTAAGTTATTAGTAAGTTCATCTAATTCTACCGAATTACACACCTCCTTTGTAAGGCAAGCGTGATAATTTTTAAGTAAGACGGTGTGATTCTAGGTCTTTTATGTCTACTTAAACTTTTAGTTTGTTCAAAAAGATCATCATTATGTGTGAGTTCAAATGATGATAAATTTAGATCTACTAAATTATTAACACATTTATCATCATTCTCAAAGATGTCATTCTTAGTGTCTTATAAGAATTTAATATTCATGCTCTCAATTAATCCATAGTCCTTATGAAAAAATTGATATCCTTTAGAATCTTTTGGATATCTAATGAATACATATCTCAAGGATCTGTTATGTAGTTTATCCCTAGATTGATTAAGGATATTTAGATGCGCGATAGATCTTCACCTCTTGAAATCATTTAGGTTTGGTTTTCTTCGAAACTACATCTCATATGGGGTAGAGAATACATTCTTACATGAAACTCTATTTAGTATATATACGGTTGTACTTATCGCTTCTCCCCAAAAAATCCTTTTTGGAGAACCATCTATTAACATATACCTTGTCATATTTAGTAATGTCATCTTATATCTTTTTGCTACACCATTTTGTTGAGATATTTTGACATTATATTTTGTTTTGAAATACCAAAGTCTTTACAGAATTCTAAAAATTTTGTAGAAGTGTATTATCTACCTTGATAATATCTTAAAACTTTGATATTATGCTCTAGTTGATTCTCAACTTCGTGCTTATAGTATTTGAATACTTCAAATGCCTAAGATTTATGTACTAAGATATATATATATATGTATATTTCGAATAATCATCAATAAAGGTTATGAAATATACATTTCCACGATAAGATCTTACTCTAAAGGGTTCATATAAATCAATGTAAATGATTTGTAATAGAGTTGTTGCCCTGGTTATGTCTTTGAGAAATATTTTTCTTATCATTTTCTCTTATATATAGGCTTCGCACTTGGTAAAAGTGTTTTCCTAGAAAATGAGAAATAAGTCAAAGCTTGATAATTTTCTCAACTTTTCCAGACTTATATGTCCTAGGCGTTTATAGTATAGATTCATATATACATTTAAGGTATTATCAATATAAGTAGAAAAACCATCATTTTCCAAAATTAATCTATCAAGTAGATACTGAGTGTGTTAGAGGCATTATGAAACCATGCAGATTATATTTTGCTTCTTCGATTTGCCTCGTTGTTGAGTGTTTCTACCATTGTTATTGTTATTGTTTTGACAATCCTTTTGTAGTGGCTCATTTTTTTTACAGTTCAAGCACTTGACCTAAAAAGTGATTTCCTTTGATTTTTTAAAAGATTGATCGCATTTTTTATTATTCTTTCCAAACTACTTGTTTAGTTTATTATTTCTCTAATTTAGTTTGGAACTTAACCCTATTTCATCTTTAGCTACTAACAATTTATCTTTCTTGTTTTTATTCATATGCTCTTGTTCAATTGTTAGTTTTAGAAATTATTCAAAAGTTTTGTTTCAACTCCTAATCTAAGGGCAATGACAACCATATTCCATGAAGGAATACGTTTTTTCATGTTTAGAAATTTAGGCCGTTTAGGGTTTTTCTACCTTAATGCATAATTTATACCTTAAAGTGTAAGAGCCAATGGGATATTTTTTTCATGTTTAGAAATTTAGACTGTTTAGGGTTTGTTTTACCGATTTTGATACACAGATTCTTGAGTTCATTTTTTATTGTTTGACAAAATATAACAATAAGACTGTCTAAAAAAAAGAAACAAACAACATGCAACATATATAAGACAACTAATAACCAACTACTAAAAGGTAATTTGCAAAATATTAGTTATTGAGCTGAAAATATCTCAAGGTATCAAAAAGTAATTTCAAATAATACTTAGGTGTCAGTTTCAAAATATTTTCAATTTTGTTATTTTAAAATCAATGTGTGGGCAAATCTATAAATTTTTGTCTTATTTCTAGTCACTGTAATTTCTCTAAATTTTATGGGCAAATCAATAATCTATTTGTATGTCTGGTGGACATCATGTTAAAATTATACTTGGTATTTTAGTAATTTTTGAAATTGATTAGGGACAAAATAATAATTTTGCCCCTAAGTTTGAATCATGTAACCGATCCCTTCTATTATGAAAAAAGGCTTACTTATTATTGTTGTTGCTGGTGCATAGTTTTTAATTCTTTCTCGTTTAAGGGTAATTATGTAAATCAATAAGTTTGATATTTTGTAATTTCTACTTAGATGACAGACTTATCATTTTGGCTATTAAAGGAAAAGTTGTCTTCTTATTCTAAAATATCTAAATTTTTAATAATTTTAACCAATAAAAGTTTTATAAATATTAAAAATAGGTGAGAGCAAAACTTACTTTTCGGTCGGGTATGTTAACGGTTTTCCGAAAAACCACTGTTTCGCACTGAGAGAGAGGGAGAGAGAGAGAGAGCTGTTAGTTTTCGGGAAACGAGCCGAATCATCTTTGTCAGCTTTTGAAGCGCCACCAATGTCTGTCGGAAGCTCTGCCACACTGCCTTCTCTCTTCCGTCCATCAGCACCAGGTTCCCCGACTCCATGAGCTCGGCTCGCGTCGAGTTCTCAGGAGCTGTCTTTCGTGCTCCAGACGACACTGCCATCCGCGTCCGTCATCTCGAGGTCGCCGCTATGGCGGAGGAAGCTCATGCGGGAGTTCTGTCCGTTCACCGGTCGGTCCCGTTCCCCATCCAAACAACCGTACGGTTCGGATCGACCGACTCGGCGAACCAGACAGCGAAGGCAACGGCGTTCTCGCCCACAGGGTAGAAGCCTGCCTTGAACGTCCCCTTGTCGGAGACGAGGAATTCGTCGGACAAGCGATCTGAGACAAGGGCATCCCCGTGGTTCATGGCCAGCAACGCCTGGGTCGAGAAAACGGAGAGAAATGCTGGCCAGAGTGCCGCAAGTAATAGCAACCGGGCGGTGGTTCTCGTATCGGAGATCACCATGATTGCCGTCCTTCGACCAAGTTTCCCATCGACCTTCTTAAATAGAGAACTTTTGGGTCGGGTTGTGAGGCGGAACATATCGAAGAGAAATGAGGGAGAGCGAGTCAACATGGGTTTCAAGTTTTCGGTCCCATATCGAAGAGAATAAATAAATGAGGGAGGCGTTATTATTAAAGAAAGCATAAAACAGATAATTTTAATAACTAGTGCATGTGCAGACTGAGTTCTGGAGGAGTCCTGCTATAAGAATGAAGATTTGTGACTAAAAAAGCTCATAATAAGCAATTTATCTTTCTTTCTTGTTGCAATGTTGAAATCGTGCAGTTAGAAGTGCGTACCACATATGTCTGAGCTCATCTATTGCCTGCAAATCTGAACTCAGACTCAATTTTGCAAATAAAAAGTTCCAATTTTAACACAAGTTGTATTTAATTGGGACATGATATAACAATATATAGATTTTATACCATATCATATCACATTCAAGCCACTTTGGCTTTTGCCTTGCACGTGACTCCATAGATTTTGTTCTCTATCTCTTAATGTTACTTTTGAGCATTAGGCTCACAAAGCTACATATACTTATCTAACAATATATAGATGCAAGAAACTAATAGTCGCTCAGCAATATATTCCTTTATATGAAAAGAGATAATGGGTGGAAACCTTTCCAAATTTTTCACTCTAAAGTAATGTATCATACAACATGATTTCCTACAGCAGGATAATTACTAGTGATTTTAGAATAATTTCTATTAAAAGAGTGAAAGACAATTCATTTTCAGTTGATCACATAGAGTTTTCTTTTATCCTTGTAAATTTTGTTTAAACCAAGACAATTAATTGTCGATATTGTAAAAAGTATATGCATTGTCATGTGTCAAACTCTCTTTAGGGATGCTAAGAGTAAGATTTTAATATGTAGGTACTTTTCCTTTATCACTAACTAATTAAATGACAGCAATAATATTGATATATGCCGTGAATGATTAACAATTTATCTCATGATTTGTTTAATGAGAATGATTAACCTTTTGCATCCTAACCCAAACATCTTAATTAAGCAATGAAATTTTGTCAGGAGGTCACAAACCCGAATCGCAAGGAGAGGGCATGTTCTAGCGCATATGTGCATGTATGTAAGATATCTAAGCAAGTCCATGCAGGCAATATATGGGATAAGAAGTGTGAAACCTAAGTCACACCAAGACATATTATCTACATGACAGAAGGAGGGAATAAGTAAAGATAAGTTTGTAGTTAGCAAATCTTAAAGAGCATGTCTTTGGAGAAGAGAAGTCAAACTTGGAGGCTCTTGAAGAGAAAAGTAAACCTAGTTTTTTTGTTTGTCAGTCACCTTTGACTTGCTGTTCATATTCCAATATGAACAAGCACGTTGACCCAGTGATGGATCTACATTGAGCCAAGGTGGGAGCGCTTTCTCCACCCAAAATTTCATGTGCTATAATACATAGTTTGCCCCACCCAAAACCATTCAAAAGGGCCATTTACCATACTCCAAAAGAGTTTATAGATCCGCCACTGCATCGACCTGTTTAAAAATTTCCCCTCGAGCCATTCCGAACCTTAATTTCTGAATCACCTTTGGTTCTACCACCGGGCACCCTCCAGTGACTGACATCGCCCCTTGGGAACGACCAGCCTTCGCTCTTTTTGTTGCTCGCACACTAAATGGGTCACTACATAAAACGCCCAAATACATGAACACGACACCAAACTAAAGAGACCACATATCGCCAACAGGTGAAGAAGGAGCGCGCCTGTACCCTCGTGCTGGGTCCTGGATAATCAGGCACGAAATCGGGGTGTCGATGCTCGTACGATTGACAGGTTCTGAGAAGGGTGCAGGGTTCATAACAAGCTTCTGATCAAGAGGCTTTTCTTTCGCACTCCCCCTCTTCAAGTGCTGGAATTCCTTACTGTTACACCACGCCACTGGCTGACAAAGTAGGAACTGAGTGTGCAGACTTGTGCAGGAGAAGTAAACTAGCAGAAATCATATCCCGTACACGAGTGATCGCCAACGAGACCTCATGGTCTCCACGCCACACCATAAGTTATGCAAGTCCACGTGCAAATCATTTTTGAGTTGTAAGCTCCTCCACAAACCCAATACATCATTTCATGCATCATGAAGCAGGTCAATATATCAGGTTAAGTAACAATCGGCACCACTTCGAAGCATACAATCGACCAGTTTTAAAAGGGATTTCAAGTAATTTCATTATGTAAACACACCCATAAAATTTTTTGCTGACAAGAAGAAATTATTTCAGTAACTTACATTACAAAACATGGGCTTCATTTTTCAGTTTGTCGATGAGTTCATCGACAGAGGAGACTATCACCCCAGCTTTCCTTTTTGGCGGTTCAGCAACTTGAACAAGCTCGAAATCAGATCTAATTTCCACCTTCAGATCTTCAGGTGTATATGTTTTTATCACCTTTGATTTCGCTTTCATTATGTTAGGTAGAGTGGCATATCTTGGCTGATTCAATCTCAAGTCTGACCTGCAGGAACAACATAAAAACAGGAAATATATTCAAACTAGAAGCAGCAAAAAGACGGAGGTTCACAAATGAAACTTTAATCTCAAGAAAGCCACATAAATTAAGAAGTGTTGATATGCGAACATAAGAGAAGACGCACTTATTAATGCCAGAAAATAAATTAACCGCAAAAAGGGATGGAGACTCGTCATAGAACGCCAACAAGCCATCCAGAGGATGTGTGAATTTACATGGGTGAAATCAAAATCTAACTCCAAACTTCAGGTTTTCTTAGTTTCGGAAAATAAATTCTCAGGGAATTGGGTTCCAGTTTTATCAAAAATACATTCAAACTATTAGCACAAGCAGACGGTTAGTGAAACACAAAATGTTGCTGCGGTAAAAGCAAAATATGACAGGAACTTCCAACTAGAAGTCGACACTGAATCATACTGGAAGCTTCTGACTATCAACAGAATTGGAAGTGTCAAAGTTTTTACGTGATTACTGCTGGAAGATCCAAACATAGTGTCTCAAGGCCCCCATCAACCTCCCTTTCTACTGTTGCAGTCTGCTTCTCTTTATCTAGCAGAATCTGTTGGAACATGACAAATGGCAAAGGCATAAGAATTGATCCTGAACAAGCCTTAACCTACAAAATTAGCTATAAGATGCAAATAACATGAAGAAGTGCAGTAGGCAGTAACAAGCAAAATCATCGAATACACTTTTATTATGCCAAGGTACAAGCCTTTGTTTGCACATGCATCCAGCTATAGTAAAACACCTTATCTGACTTTTCCCTTTCTCTGGGGTAACCCTGAGGATAGAACTGTTCACCACAAGGTCTATGGCTTTCACAAAGGAGATACGACCAACGGTATTGAAGCTAGCTGTCTACCAGCTGATGTCCTTATGTGATGCTAATCCCAGTTCTAACTGACTGTTATCTGTACCAGAGTACATGCAAATTCAGAGTATAATGGAGGTGAACTTTCTGCCCTCTCCCTGTTCGATTACACAAACTTTGGCATATGGTCACAGTCAAGAACGCTGACCATCCAGGCTTAAGTTCCAGAAGCTAGCCAACTGTTTGTGAATCTTCTTAAATGGCTTCAGAAGTTACCTTTTTATCTAAAAACCAGATTCCATTCATTGATTTTCATTCTCCATAGTTGTGACAGATAACCGGTAAACCTCTACAATATGATATTACCTTGCCCATCTACTAACTGCCAAAGTGAATGTGGCTTTTTCCATTACTCGTGCAAGAATGATTCCAACTTCCAATGCTGAGGCAAGAAACCAATATGGCCCAATTGATTCTACTTTGAAATTATCCGCAGGAGCTGCACTGAAGCTTTTCTTTTTTATTCCAAAACAAGGTAATATGATAGACAAAGCCCTGATCACTTCTTGCTTGAACTCTGCTAAGTAAATTTCAAATGGCTATTACCATCAAATTGTCTTTGTGAGCAGGCAGCAAAGGAAAACAATTGCTTCTCATGATTATGTGTACCAAAATAGGCCCGCTTCAATGTTTACAAAATATGGGCGGTGTACCATTTGTCACACTCTATCTATTTTACTATCATAGTCATCAAGTTACTTATGAGCAACTGAACCTAACACCAAATCCACGTAAGCTCACCTAGATTGGCTCCAAGTGCTTATAACAAGTGGTGGTTTCCAATGATTAGGCCACTGAAGAAAGCTTACCTTGAAAAAGTTCATATATCTGTATGGCCAGATGCCATACCAATGATCTTGATACAAAAATGAAACATCACTCCTATGAATTACCAAGATGGAAAGTACCAAGTATTCATTAATCCAACCATATATATGATTTTGAAGCTTGTTAGGAATATACACCATTCTCTGCACAAACGTCTCCTATACTTGGCTGATTCTAATGTATATTGAAGAGTAATATGTCCTTGATAGAGATTTTTATTGTCCTTTTATATGTCAAACAAAAGCTTGAACATAAAACTTCTGCATGGAGAGCAAAGAAGGAAAAGATAAATCTTCAACCAGCTTCTGGAGTTAACCATGAGAAAATTGTATGATAGATGCCATATTTCATGTGTATGCCTATTTTAGGCAGAAGTACAAAATCTCTAATTTCTTGTATTGACATGATTTTACCTTTGATGCAAAGGTTCCTTGTGGCCAGTCCAGCAATCCAGCTACCATCTGCCCTGTCTGATTACAGTCATCATCAATTGCCTGTAACCACACCATATATGAATTCTATAAGTGTCAAAACTGGACCAGAAACGAACAGTTGACAAAGCTGTCGCATATAAGCAGAATGCCAAAGGCTGATACTAATATAACTGTCAATTCTAGAGTTGACATCATGCCCAACTCCGACATTTTTTATTTCCCAAACAATTCAATGAAGCTGATACGGGTTGACAGCATCATGCAACCACCTACTAAACAGGCTAACATAGACCGAACAACCACCTACTCCTGCCCTCTATTACGAACCACAAATCCTATTCCATTTCCAACAATAAGCATAAGAAATACTTGACTGTTTACGGATCTGATAATTTTGAAGGCAACATTTCCTCTGAAAATTATTTCCTACAGCAAAACCTAGGGCTTTATTGTCAAGGTCTGATGGCCTTATTAGTGCCGGGTACTCATTCATGCGGTTCGCCAACTGTATCAGCTTTAATGTTGCATAAGTTTACCATTTATGACTTGTTGCACTACGAAGCTCATAATAATGCCGTGCACATCCATTTAGAATAACAGGTTCCACCATCTATAATTATCAACGCAGAAACAGGGACTGAAACTTAAGACTAACAACAGAACTGAAATTCGTTTGCTTACAATCCTCTCACCAACTATGAGAGTTCAATCAAGGAATCCAAATACGCAAAAACCAGCTCCTATATCAACCCATCAAACCATTCCAAATTTTCATAGAACTATTGATGTCCGTTTATGATACAATTATGATTCCATTATAAACACCGCAGAATTAAACATCTTTTTTCTTCGGTATAGAACGAAAGAAAACATCTGTTGGTCCAAGCATATTATCAAGAGAATGGAGGAGAACCTGTTTGCCAAGGAGAAGAAGCCCGGGTTTCTCGATGGCAACGATTTCTTTGAGAAGCTTCGATACCGAGAGAGGATAGAGCGGCTGCCGCTCGACGTTGACATGAATCGCTCGGTCTGCGCCCATGGCGAGCCCAGTCCTGAGCGTCTCCACGCACTGCTTGTCTCCCATGCTCACAATCACCACTTCCGATGCGCTTCCGGACTCCTTGATACGAAGGGCCTCCTCAAGCGCGATCTCGCAGAAGGGGTTCATCGACATTTTCACGTTGGTGGTCTCCACGCCACTCTGAGACCACCAATTCAAGAATGACATCGATGAATATGATTAATCAAGAAGATAATTTTGCATTACCTTGTCTGGCTTGACCCTGATCTTAACGGCGTAGTCCACAACTCTCTTGACAGCCACCAACAGCTTCATCTCTTCTTGTGGGAGAATTCGGGGCGATGATGCTTGTAAGGAAGGATCAGACTTCAGAGGAAGTCTCTTCCAGGAAATATCGCAATCCAAGAACGCTGGTGAGAGATTTTTCGGACTTCGACGATTCTACTTCAAGATTGGAATTGGGGACGAGACTTCATGCTTTTTTATTCCAGCGTCAGGCCGTTTCTGGACGAGGCGGGGTCAGTGAAACTAGTTATCACGAAAAACGTTATGCCCCACTTCTTTTGTTTACAAAAGGAGGCCTAAGCCAGATGCGTGCCACGGCATGAACTTTTAATTAGTATTCTATTATCAAAATATTTGGATTTAAGGTATTGGTTTTATATGTACGTGAGGTTATAAACTTCATATATATAAATTTAAATTTAAGAGTATGTATTATAATCAATTAATATACACAAAAGATATTGATGATAGAAATAAAAGTGTTGAGATTGATGAGTGCTCATATAAGAAAAAATCATATACATAACAAGGTTATTATAAACAAATTAGGAGTCATACCAATAGAGGATAAAATGATAGAATATCATTTAACATGGTTTGAACATATATAAAAAAAAAATCAAAATAAGAACCTATAAGAAGTTTTGAAAAACAAGATTTTGAAAGTATTAAAAGAGGTGGAAGACGATCAGAAAGGGATTGAAAAGAAAGGATAAAAAATGATCTAATTTATTTCTTGGGTTCAATCAAGTGATTTAAAACCGGAAAATTGGAAAGGTTGAACAGATGATGAAATATCGGTTCCGATTTCAGGACCTACGGTTACGGAACAGCCGAGGTCATTGGTTTCGGTTTCGGTTCCATCAGTTTCGGATCGAGTCACTTTGTGACATAATCCGGTTCAATTCAAACCACGGGTCCGGGTTCAAAAAGGTCATGTTTAGGTCCTTTGAGATGCGAGCTTGGCACTAGCCACGGCAGAACTAATAAGAAATTAATATTGTTAATCATTTTTCTACACCCCAAGCCGACTGAAACGACTTGCTTCGTGATGAATCGAAGGGGTGTGACGAAAGGGCGTCTCCCATGAGCCGCGTCCGTTCACGGTGATGCTGGGCTCGGGCCTAGGGGCAGGTGACGCAGGTGGGCCCGTGCCCATGTCGCCCAGGTGCATTTTCGTCATTCTAACCATGGCGGGAAGGCATCTCGGCCCCACCAATCTCCCGCCAAAATCCTCCCTCGCGCCTCTTTATGTCACAACCATCCGACGTCTCCGTTCCCTCTCTCTCTCTCTCTCTCTCTCACTCTCTCTGAGCAGCAATGGAGCTTCGATCTCGCAAGATACCGGAAGAAGCCGCCGGATTGCCACTGGAGGCGGTTCTGCCGTTCAGATCTAAGAAGAGGCTCTCCTACCCAGATGATGGCATCGGATCTTCATGCGAGAAATCGGAGCCTTCCGATCGCTCCTTCAGTTTGCAGACCCCGCAGAAGTGCGTCGAGCGGCTGCCTCATCCGAGATATCTGCGATCGGTGGATGAGGTGAAACGAGTAGCGAAGGAGATCTGTGGAAGGAAGGAAGTCGCCGAACCCAAACGCGAGACCCCCGTGAAACTCCCCAAGAAGAAGCCAAAGCCCGAGCTTCCTCTCAAGTAAATTTTTTAGATTGAATCTTAGACTGCAGACCTTTCTTTTGGGGTTTTACATTGCCTTTGATTTGCGGAATATGTGTGTATTTTGCTCTAAGATTGTGAATCTCGATAAGTAACAACGAATTAAAACCAAATTTATACGCAGTTTCCATCGGATTGTTGTGTGTGCGCGTGTATATATATATAGTGTATATATATATATATATATATATATATATATATATATATATATATATATATATATATATATATATATATAGTGTATATATATATATATAAAGAAAATGCTTACATTTAAATGTTATTGTTTCGATTGTTACTACTTGTAATCTTTTTGAAATCTCATCGACAATGGGGTAGATAGGGTTTCCATAATTATGCTTTATTTTCCAATATTGCCGTTTTAGAATTTTGGCTTAAACTAGTTCCGATTTTTTTATGCTCAGATACGAAAGCTTGTGTGAGCAGTTTGATTCTGTGATCAGTTCCATAAGATTACTTAAGCTGAAAGGCTACGCATCTACATTTGTGAATATTGCATCCGCTGTGCAAGCTTTGACTAATAGGTAAGTTCGATTTCTTTCTGTCTGGATCAGACTGGTTTAAAGCTTATTATTCTGAACTAAAATGCGTTTCGTTATCTTTAGGGGATTCTCTCACAGGCATCTATCACAGTTGAAATATTTGATGCCTGAGGTTATAGATATTAAGACCACCCTTTTGCGGGTTGAGAAGACCAGCTGCGTGAAGCCAGAGCTTCTGATTACATTGAAACTTGATTCACTTAAAGATGCATCGACGAAGGTCAATGGTGCTGGCTTTTTGGATTTGAGCAAGGTGTTTCGGTCCCGATTAGCAGAATTCATAGGATCAAAGCTAGAGGTATCTTATTATCTATCGGGATGGTGTTTATATAAGCATTTTAAACAATACAACATAAAATAAAATCATCTGTATCCAATGTGATTATTCAAACTTACGTGCCCTTTCCTGAATTTCAGGTTGATGAAGTTCCAGAGGCAACTTTGCCAGAACCATTTTGTCAAAGAGCCCAACCAAAAATGCCCAGAGATGAATTGTTGTCTGAAAGAAAGCGTAACAGTCCTTGTGACAATGAATCAAATCTCCTGTCTGTAAGAGTTGATGATGGCCAAATAGCAGCACCATTACGATGTTTCACTAGCCGGTTACGGAAGCATTTCTCGCAGAAAACTCCCCTTCTAGCATCTGAGAAAACCCATCTATTGTCTCTCACCACACCATACAAATTCAATATCGATGATAACTCAAGCCCTGTCCCTGCATCTCCCAATGTTACTTCAAGCATCACGAGCTCACCCACCAAACATGTGAAAGTCTCCCCATTGAGACCCATTAGCAGCAAAAAGTTGTCGATGGTTTCCACTTCATTGGATTCAACACCATCAAAAAACCCTGCTTTCTGCCAGCACATCGAGTCAACCCCAATTGCTCCTCCAAAGGCAGTTGCAAAGATCCATAACGGTCCAACTTGTTCTGCAACAATGCCGGCAGAATCTAAGCCTGTTTTTTCAGAACCTGACTCTGATGCAGAAGGTCTCATAACTAACACACCAAATTTATTCACTCCCAAGAGAGCTAGAATGACCCCAGAAAATTATTCTACACCATATGTTAAGGCCCCTAGGATGAAGCCAAAAGCACTGAATTTTTTTTCACCTTTAAACTCAAATGAGAAGGAAGGTCAAACTAGAAGGTTGTCTGTAGATGAAGAGATTATCAAATCACTTCCTTCGACACTTCTGCAATCGGTATGTTTTGACTATCTTATCTAGTGTGATGTGTTTCTCTATTGAATTTCTGCATGGTACCTTTTTGTTATTGAAAATTTTGATCCTCCATGTTTTAACAGATACAATCCAAGGAGAATAGAGTGTGGGAGGAAAATGAAACAGGGATTGCTGAAGCAAAATTGAGGAAAAAGATGATCGGTTGCCTACCTAAGCTGTTTGATATTGTTTGTCTCGTATTTCAGTCTGCTAGATGTCATGTTATCACAAAGCAAGAGCTTCTCTACAGGATAGTGGCGCAGCAAATTGACATAGTTGACAGAAGTATGTACTCTGTTGCTCACTTTTACTTTTACAATTGAAAATTTTGGAGTGGATCCCTTTTTATCTTTGTACATGGCTGCTTTGGTATGCTTCCTATCATCACAGCATTACCATTTATTTTGGTGGAAAAAATGATCATGGATTTCTTGATGGGGTGTTTGATGTCCATCCAAATCAATTTCTTGACTTGAGAAATCTAGAATGAGTATGAAGGCGTCAGATTGGGGACCTAATTAGTTCAGATTGAATTGGTTGAATTCATTTTTGTGCTTGTTAAGTTTGTTTTCTCCAAAAGCTGTCTTGTTCAGCGTAGAAATTAAGATGGTTTTTTGTTCTTTTGTCAGGAGAAATTGAAGAACAGTTGAAGTTACTCCAAGAGCTGGTTCCAGAATGGATTTGTGAGAAGAAGGCGTCAAGTGGGGATTTCATTTTCCGGTGAGATTTCTATTGTGTTCTACATCTTGCTGTGCACCAAGTTTCTGGTGCACGGATCATCTAATTTTTCTGAAGATACAACATTGTGAATTGCACCCACCTTGGTTTGATTCTCCAAGATATTAGAACAAGACTAAAAGATGCTTCGTGCTAATATAGTAAACAATTTTAGAGTTCTAGTTTGGTATGTGATCTCATATACTCTTGATATGGAACCGAAACTCCAGTTTTAAGTTGCAGTCCTTTTCTTTTGCCGCCTAAGGCGGTGAGCCAGATACCCCTAGCAAGCCAAGCAGCTAGGGAGAAGTAGAAGGAAACTAGCACATCGATTTTACTGCCTTCATTTTAGGATTACTATGTATTCTATCTGGATTTGTGTCTGAGAGAAACGAGTCATTGATGCATGTTCTATTGTGTAATTCAGTATCAACAAGATTACGGATGCTGAAGCTTTGCGAGCCAGACTTGTTGAAGCTGGAAGAACGGATAGTTGAACAGCGCATCAATGTTGAAATAGACTCAGTTACCTTGGAAATGGATCTCACAAATATCAAAGGATTCTGCCGGACAGCAAGGTTGAGATATTCCAAACTAAAGGCTTGTGGTTTGAGCCCATAAAGATTGTCCACCAGCTTACCCAATAAAAAGGAAGAAAGCGTACTGCTTGTACATGCAAGGGAGATTAAGCTGTTGCTCGTTTACTTGTAGTGGCTCGTTAACATGTTATTACAGCGGCTTCGTTGAAGAGCCTTTGCCTTTTGTATGTATCTCTTTCTTCTGACCAAACAGTGAAGAGTCACTGCTCTACCTCACAAGAAATACTGTAATATATTGATAAGGTTTCTCTTTGTCATTAAAGTTCTCTCCCTTGCGAAATTAATTAGCCACTGGCATGCATGGAAAATTTCTTGTTGCCGAATGGCAAAGCTTATTCTCTCCTGTCTCGAGATTTTTTTTTACAGCACGATCATGTACCAAGGACCAACTTTCTACCTAGTTTCACATACAAATTCTGTAATGTTGAAGGTGAAGATAAAGCTTAACCATCCAACAAAACTTTTAATTATGGATTTAAAGGTAAAAAGTGGACAAAGAAGAAAACTGTGGAACCTCAAGCTTGTAATGAAACTTTAGATACTTATAAGAAAACAAATAAGCGAAAAAGCCATCAATAAAGTAAAAACTAAAATTTAAAAGGATTTATATAAAAAAAGCTCAATTCAAAAGAGGTGAAAGAGATATTTTTAGTATAGATAGCACTAAAGATAAGAGGGGGAGAAAATTTTAGTGGCAGATGATATAAAAAGTAAATGAAAATGTTAATTTTATAAGCTTTTTAATGAGAATAAAGATCTTAGTATTAGTTTAAGAGAATTAGCTAAATCAAAAAAGTTTCTAAACTATAATTTAAACCGATGTATTCAAAAGAATGAAGTCAAAAAAGCTCTTAAACATATGAAGAGTGGTAAATATATAAGACCAAACAATATTTTTATAAAGTTTGAAAAATCGTAGGAGAGATACGAATCATTTATAGCTTACAAGATGTTTGAAGAATGAAAAGAGGGTACACTTATAGTTATACCCATATATAAGAACAAAATTGTGCGAAGTACCATACTATAAAATTATGTAAAAGAATTATCGAATGTAGGTTAAGACAACAACAGAAAACCAATTTAGATTAATGCTAAACAAATCTACTATTAAAGTGTTTCACCTAGAGCAAAAAACACTTCATATGATATTTTTTGATCTAGAAAAGGCTTACGATAGAGTAGTAAGGGATATTTTTTAGAGAATCTTGAAAAAAAGAGATATTTCATTGACATAAATAAACCTTATAAGAGACATATACGATGACACAAAAACATGTGTGAGGACTCATAAGGGAATGACAGACTTTTTTTAAGTTAATATTGAGTTACATCAAAGATTAACTTTAAGTTCATATTTATTTATAAAGGTAATTGATGAGTTAACAAAACATATTAAAGATAAAGTACCTTGGTATATGTTATTTGCAAATGACATTGTATTAGTGGAGGAGTTTAAGGAAAAAGTTAATCGAAAATTGGAACTATTGAGAGAAACATTAGAAAGTAAATGCTTTCGATTTAGAAGAACAATGATAGAATATATTAAATGTAAGTTTAATCATTTGATTATTTTAGAGGACATAAAAATTAAAATTGACATGCATTGCATCACTCAAAACAAAAGTTTTAAATATCTAGGGTTTTAAATATCTAGGGTCAATTTTTCAAAGAGATACCATTAAACTTACAAGGTAAATATAACTCAGCCTAGCAAGTAGGTATGAAAGTGAAGGCCAATTGGTGAGCTACCTAGACTAAGCCTATTCTTAAGCATTTGTACCAATGCTATATGTCACAGCTAATATGATGGTGTGGAAAACATTAGTTTAGCAAAATCCTTGTCGATCACAAGCCACATGACTCTTACATCTAATAAGCCAGGGTTTTACTCCAAAGTAAAAAACAGTGTGTCTTATGGCTGACAATGGAGACTTCGACCAATCCTACTGAGGGTAGGCTTGCAAATGAATTGAGATGCTTGGGGTTCGGATTGGTTGGACCCATCACAAGCTTATTCGTATTCGGGTCATGATCTAGACGAATCGAACATGAGGTGGCTCGCTAAACTGTATGATCATGAATTGGGTGATCAAAATGTAACTGAATCATCAAACATTTTAGTTTTAATAGAGGAAACATCTTTTGGGAGTTTCTCTCCTAGGGATCTTTGGAAAGGAAAACGTATTAATGAAAGTAGATAATACTGTGATTTACATTGTCACTTTTTGACTGGGATACACGTGATCACCCGATTGTTTTCAGGTCATGAACCAACCATACTTGACTTTCCTCATATCACTCAAAAATTGCTTTAGTTTTTCCATTGAAGTACACAACAGTCCACGTGATGTTTACAAGTTTCACGTTCCCCTCAAATTATGGTGTCTATATATATATATATAGGGATCACAAGCGGCCAATGCGTATACTCATTCGTGCTTAAAAAACATAAGGATCTCAACCATATGATCATAGAGACGGCGGTTGAAATCCTTAAGTCAAAAGTACCAGTATACTCTTGCTTTTAAATTTTAAATTTGAACGGATGATTTTGAAGATCAAACAATTGAAAAAATCGAGTCTTTTTAAGCATTTAACAATGTGAGCATGTACTAATTTCTATCTCTATATTATAGAGAGAAAGAGAGAGGGAGGGTAGTGCTAAATGCACAATGTTTTAGATACATACAAATGCTTAAACATCTCCATTGTATGATCTTTCATATTAATGGTGGAGATCTAAATTAAAAGTATTGCATGTACTTTTATAATTTCATATGTATATTATTTTAAAATAATTCAAATTTTCACAATTGATTTCAATGATAAATGACATAGATGTTGAAGTGTTTTTATATACCTAAAGACATTATGTACTTATCACTATCTCCCCTTCTCTTTCTCTTTATATATTATATATAAATAATACTCAAACTTCATTCATGCTCAAATCTATTTTAGCATTTCAATAGTTTGGCCTTTAAGAAAAATAATTGAGGTGATAAAATAAAATATTTAATATACATGATACATAATGCATTAGATACAAAATATAAAAGCACAATGATACTTTTAATTCAAATGCCCACTGTGTTAAAGTACTCGTTATCAGCTGAGATTGGTTCATGCTAAGCTCGATATTGCTCGGTTGGTGATCTATGTGCATTAGACACCAGCTGACTCGTTTGCTTCTTCACTTTGGGTTGGTTCGTATAATTTCCTATGTGTGTGTTTTTTAGTTGGTGCCGCTCATGCATGTTTATTTTTGGATTTGCATATCTTTACTCTCTATTTTGGATTCCCTTGTTGGCCAAATTCAACGAAGCCAATACGTAACTACAATTTTTAATATGAAGGATGATATTCTTCCCTTGTTGACTAACAGCGTAGGCCCTCAAGTGGTAATTGTTTACGTCTTCTTTCTCACAATGCAAATCAAAGTCAAGAAAGTCGAGCCATAACGTAACCATTTGATCGGATTTCTCTCTGGTGAAATTGACAGGATCGATTAGGTCTCGGAGCTAACTCCTGTTCATACTTACCAACTAAGCTATTTGTTATTTCATAAACCGAGTTTGAACTTGTACGTTTGAGCTCATTTATGCTCATTTTTCTTGTAATTCATCCGAGATCATATTATCCTCCTCTCTCTCTCTCTCTCTCTATATATATATATACATATATATGTATATATATATATATATATATGTATATATATATATATGAGATATCGGTATATATTGACACCCTTAGGGGTTAACAAATACAAACAAATCTCAACTATTTATTATAAGATTTAAATCTTTAAAGAAAAAAGTACATATGTAATTTTTGTATGTACACTTTGTTTTACGTGAGAACTTTTGCTTTTTAAATTTTAAATCTCAATAATTTATCACCAAAAATTAATGATTGAGATTTGTTTGAGTTTATAGTACTTAAAAAGTGCTATATATAATACATATGGCTCTTGCTCTATTTAGTTTCTCCCTTGCCCAACCCCCCTTTCACAAGAAAAAGGGTTACCAAAACTTGATACATATAGGAACACAAGTAATAATCGTGGGGAGTCATTAGGGAGAAATTTACAATTTACTTGGTGACAAGAATTCCCAGTAATGTTGGCATAATTAATCCGGGTGAAAGTCAACCTGAGAATGATCCAATCTCCAAAATGGGTTGTAAAACGAAGAATCTTCACTAGTAGAAAACCTTATTTTGTTTACACAAAAACTCCACAGTTCACATTCAAACACCAGAGCATTGATGTCATTTAATCCAAGAACACATTGTGCTTTGTGTGTGTGTGTTTCAAGAAAAGGGCATCGAGAGACCAATAATTCTGAGCCTAGAACCTAGGTGCCCCAAATGAAGGATGAGGTACATCACATATAGCCCATGCACCAGCCGAATGTCTCCAATAAAACAACCTTACGGAACCTAAGTTCAGTAGAATTTGAGGCTAACTTGGAGAAGAAGGTAAGGTAAAACTCAAGAATATGATGAGAGAAAGTCAGTATTCATGTGAATGATCTCTAAGGTGCTAATAACGCAGCTGCCATTATATATTTTCCTTCATTAACTATACAAACTCAGAGCTGTAGCTTAACTAACAGGAAAAATTAGCAGATTTGCTTGGACATTCCTAAATCTCTCAGAAAACGGGAAGAAATGGAACGACCATATACACAAAAACATAAGCAGATTACAAAGATCACAAGAGAAATTTCTATTATATGATTAATTAATCAATTTTAAGACAGAAACTGAGAAAACTGATGCACTATTAAGATCGGACATGGTCTGGAAGTCAAGAACCATCAAGCTTGCCAAGAAGCAACGTCTTTTACATTCTACAATTCAAGATGAACTTGGTGAACCATCGTTTATGAGCCCCACAAAAGTTGCTTCAAAGGCGATATTAATGCAGTACGTTTAGAACAGATAGCGTCCACTCCAGATATATTGTCTAGAATTGATCCACCTTAAAGGGTGATTTGATATGACATGATGGTGACAATTCAAGATCTTGTATCTACCACACAAATACCACAAGTAGCCATTAGTTTGAGTTCAAAGATCTCACCGGAAGTTTTCCTGTCCTTAAAAGAGTTGCAGTGATCTTTCGTTGTACATGAACAGTAATAATTCATTCAAAACTGTACAAATGTTGGTAGGTTGGCTGTGTTTCAACTTTCTTTTATGGTGGCTATGTCTCAAACTTCCGAAAATTAGGAAAATACGTTCGATTCATCTCTAAAATAAAAAAGAAAGTAAAGAAAATTCATGGTTCTATAATTATATGATGGTGGTGAATTAGTGGTCACATGTGAGATCACTTTGGTACTTCGATTTTTCTGGGAAAAAAACTTCGGTCTGAACTTGTACTATATGTTGAAGAAGAATCAGAGCTCCCTGACCCGACACACAGCTTTTGACCAAGAGACCAGGTTATAGTCTTTCTCTGTAATTCTATCTGCCTGAATTTACTGTATTCTCCTCTTAAGTAGCATAACGCCAATCTCAATTCAAGTTTGTGGTAAAATTTCACTAATGGAAATTACGGTGAACGCATAGAATGATTTGACAGTTTCAATGGTAAAGAATGTATAAAAATGTGTTTACATGATTTAATGGTTTTCATAACGGGACGTAAAAACTGTTTAGAGTTGGATCAAGGGGTCACCTCCCACGATCTAATGTGAAGGAAACTTCTGAAGATGAGCCTAAAAGGCAGATCTTCAGTTTTTTGTTTATTTTTATTTTTTATAGGCTAGGGGACGAAGGGCAGAGGTATGATAGAGTGATGCCCTTAAAGGGCCCCACACGTAGCCGAACAGACAACTATGTCAGTCAATCGCAGCTCATTGCTGCTTTAAAAGAACTTTCACCATTGCTTCGTTTACACACGCTTTGACTTCATGGCCAACCCTCTTTCTGGCTCCCTCCCCACCTTTTAATTCCATGTATAGATGAGGGACCTTTCAAGCTTCTTTTGCTTCTTCGTTTCAACGTATTGAATGCATGTTCTCATCAAGTCTCATGCTCTCTCTTTTTCTTCGCTCCCTGACTTGGTTCCTCTGTCTCCCACTTGCTGTCTCGGCCATGATTCCTCGTCTCCAAATTCATCTATCTTCTACCTCTAGCTTCTCAACTTGTTATTACTCTTGTGATTTCTTCTCTTTTCTGTCAAGTGTCTGCTGCAATGGTGTTTAAATCACTCTCTGAGTCTTTCTTTGCCATTCAATCTCTTCAATCTTTCATCCTCGCAACACCATTTTCTTTTTTCGATCTCCCATTTGTGAAAACTGGTATCGTGATCAAATATTAAGACTGTAGTTGCAGGTTTTTGAATTTCTTTCTAAAGACTCGGTCTTTAACATCTTCACTGATGGCGTTTACACATATTCAAGTTAACAAAACGCTTTCATATACTCCTGAGGGAAATGGGTCGTATGCTTCCCATCCACCAGGGCCATCAAACACAAATTTTTCCGTCTTAGCGATCGCAATTGTAGGCATAGTCGCTACAGCCTTATTGTTAGTGAGTTACTATGTGTTTGTTATCAAGTGCTGCTTAAATTGGCAACATTTGAGCCACAGATTCCGGCACTTCAGAAGCTTCAGACACCTCTCCGAGCCACAAAACCAACAACAACAACGACCAGTTATCTATGCTCCAGAAAATAAAGGGCTAGAGGAATACGTGATCCAATCCATCCCGGTGTTTCTATTCAAGAGAAAGGATTGCTTCCTCTCTGAAGACTCATGCGAGTGTGCTGTCTGTCTCAACCAGTTTGAAGAAGAGGAGAAATTGAGGATTCTACCAAAATGCACACATGCATTTCACATAGATTGCATTGATACCTGGCTTCAAGCTCACTCAAACTGCCCTCTTTGCAGATCAAGCGTCTCAAATACAGTTATTACTCATGAATATAGGATTGAAATAGATAGCTCATTCATGGAATTTCATCGAAGTTTCGATTCGGATGGTGAGAGTGGTTTTCCAAGGGAGAATGGTAGCACATCTCAGTCCATGGAAATGGGTGTTCAAGCAGAGGAAAGAGGGCAATCTACCATGGATATTTCAGGGGGTAGTAATGTTAGTCCTAAGAAGACGGCGGAATCTGGTTTCTTAGAAGTGAAATTCATGAACAGGAAATCACTAGCAGATGGGGAAAAGATTCACCACAAACACCATCTGTCAAGTGTTGGAGATGAATGTATTGATGTGAGGGAGAGAGATGGTCAGTTTTCGATAGAACCGATCAGGAGATCTTTTTCCATGGACTCCTGTGCTGACAGGCAGCTTTACATAAGCGTGGCAGAGATTTTGGCTCAAAATCCTCATCTTAGAGAGGTGGGCATGGGTGAAGGACCCAGCAGCAAGTCGAAGAGAACCTTCTTTCCGTTTAGCCATGAAAGAGGAATTCCCAGAAACGCCATTCTTCCCGTCAGGGTGGAGTCCAGATTTTCTTGACTCAGTCAACTCTCTCTCTCTCTCTCTCTCAAAATGTAGTTAAAAGTTATAGGGCAATCAGCTTGTGAAATAGGTAGTTTTGGTATGTCAAAAATGAACTGTTCACAGGTAAATCCAATTTTTGTGTTTATTCTGAATTTTACTTATTTGGTCTTACAATGTTTAACTATTTCTTAGTATACTGCATCGTGTATAGATACTTTCGAAGCTTTCCACTCGCTTTCTCTAGTGGAAATTTGAAACTACAAAATTTTAGTTTTAGGAAGACAACAGAGTTTTGAAAGTTCATGGCGAAAAAAAGTACTTTTTACTCTGTGTGTGACCAGAAAAAACCAAATAAACCGATCACTTCCATAATAAGGATTCCCCAAAATACACGCCGGTTATTGAACTCAAGAAGGAAGGGAACCTTGTCTTCCCTATCGAACTATCATGATGATGCGAAAGTTTCACAAGTGAATCTTGGAAATCCTCATTGTAAATCTGATAAAGCCTGCTTCACTCTTTTCCCTTTCTCTTCAATACTCTGAAATGTTATCGATTTAAATGCAGAGATGTACAGAACACGAGTGGTTTCTCGATTTTAACGTATCCTCTCAGAACACCGAATCTTTTCTCTCAACTCGGAAGCACAGTCTGAATTCAAGCTTGCAACTGAGTTTCTACGACAATTGTAGGAGTTTATTTATTTCAGGCTTTGCTTACGGAAATAAGACGCCATCATCTAAGACATCTAATAATGGTCCATTTCAGGTTAATGAAATTATGTACGATTGATTAAGGCCAGAAGCTTAATCAAATAAAGCAAGAAGATGCACCAAGGCAATAGCTCGCCTGCAAGGGAATTCGACTCACAGAGTTGCAAGTTTGAGTTCGATACCCAGCGAATGCACATCTGTGGATTCCCCATTGCAGCAAAAATAGGCAAGAAGAGGAGTGAGTAGTCATGCCAAAGGTGTATGATTTCTTTGTGGAGGTTTGGGAATCATGGGTGTGGGTGCAGACAAGGATGTGGTGATTTCATAAATCATGAGTACAGGAACACGGTTATTATTAGTATAATTTGCATATCATTATGTAATACATAGTGTCTAATAAAACTAAAAGAAAAAAGACTTATTTCCATAAAGTTAATTCACTAATAAAGTAATAATTGTTCAATATTCACGGTGATTTAGTGACAGCATTAGAAAATATTTACACCAATTAGAAAACTAGCATAGCATTGTATGGCATTTGTTAAAAAACTAAGAACAAAATTTGTGCATCTAAATGTTTACTATGCGATTGCGCACTGGCCATATGATGAGCCCAATTGAATAGGCAAATTGTAAGGAAAGCCAGGGAGATTATCAGCCGTGATGGTATCGAAATCTACTGTTTCTCTAAGCCAAGTACTGTTTCTCTCGCTTGATTAGAAATTGCTGAATCTTGAAGCGGAACGAATGAAGAAGACCAGCAAACATGCAGGAACACAGGCTCTATCTTTGCACAAAGAGCGGCAGGTGTATTAGAATTGCCAAGTTAGCATCTACTTGGGGATGAAGGTAGAAGAGAGGGAAGGATTTACTGCTGCTGTAAGGGATGGTAAAAGAAGATGAATTGCCATAACAGTGACTAGTTAAGATGCGCTGGCCTGCCAAACGAAGTGGGGTCAACTGAGATGAATAATTCAGAATTTGAACATGCTTAATTGAAAACGAAAATAATATAGATTTGCGAGCCATTACTGTGGAGAGCCACATGATAATTAACGGGGTGGGGTTGAAGAGAGGTGACACTTGGATCTTCTTCTCAACTGCTACAGAACTGAGCAAAGACTCGCGATTCTCAAACACATGCTCTTATATTATATATATATATATATATATATATATATATATATATATATATATATATATATATATATATATATATATATATATATATATTCAAATATAAGGCTGAAAATATGTTTCCGTTTTAGGTGATTGTGAGATTAAATGTAGGTGAATATAGATCGATGGTGTAGAGATTTTGAGTTTGCAAGTTTGATCTTGAATGTTTGCCTCTTACTTCAAATCATTAGAAAGACATCGAAAGTGTTAGAAGGAAAAGACTGAACACTCTTTTGAGTTTAAATGCTAATGAGACAAACTAGAGTGAGCGAGAATCTATTTAGCTGAACCCATTTACCACAGCATGAGTCTCGGTTTTGGTTAATTTTAGTTTCATTTTGGTCAATACGGGTCTACCTAATAAAGTAGGGCATGATCGAACATAATGACGTTTAGTATCTTTATTTTATGCGGGGGTGGGTGCAAGCCCACATCAACCCTATTTTCTTTAAAATCCATATATCCCTTTTTTCTTATTGAGAAGAGATCACCTTAAGGCAATCCTTGATGAGCAAGGACATGATCACTGTACATTCTGTGTCCCACCAGATAAAGCTAAGGATGCATGCACCAAAGATGATATAACTTGGTCGCCTTCAACTAAGCATATTACCTTCTCACCTCCTGTTGCAAGGGTCACCCCATGGTTCGGTTCACCGAGCCAACGTAACAGCATATTACCGCGGTACAGCCTATGATCAAGCATTCCAGCACAGGTTTAGGTTTGATAGACTCTATTCAAGAAAATGAAGCACCTACCAACATTTCTTCCTAAATAAAGAAGTAAAAAATCACCTGCATTAAAGTCTGTGGCAATGGCCATATAATTGGAGCCTTCTTTATATTTCATGCATTGCGCATGGGCCTATATGATGTTAACTTCACAGAAAGGTCAACACTGTCTTGGTTGTCAAGTTGGTTCGGTTAGGTTTGACCCTCCTGCATAAAGGAGCATTTATAAGTCCAAATTCATAAGATTTCTATTACGTTGGTCATCTTTATGGATCATCTGCTCCACCCAGAATTCAAAAAAATTGAAAGAAAAGGTATAGTCCACTGTTAAATCCATGGGCCTATAATGCATACTTGGCTCCATCCTAAAAAATGCTCTAGCCCATGGCTGAATCCGTGAGCTACTCACCCTCACCCCACCCTAAAAGATTTTTTAGATCCACCACTTGTGGAAATAGCCTGTAACATCTAGTTGAGGTTTCAAGTCTCATGAGCGACTATTCTTACACAAAATGATGCTTAGTTTAGGCCACGGTTTGAAAGTCCTAAGTATGCCGTGCATCTTTGGTGCATATGTATTGCCTCATCAGACTGTAACAATAGGTCATGGTTCAGTCCGTGAATTATAATAATAGTCCACTGTTTAAATAATTGGTTATTTATGAAACCTCGGCAACTTCTCTTTCCATCAAGTTTGATTAAGAGCTCCATTCAACAAGGAAAAGATACAACGGATGCCCCGTAGAGCAGCATACAGGTGGAGCAGCCTAAAGATAAAATAGGGGGTCTTGCATATGTACATAAAATCACAAATTAGTCAATACAAAGAAAGAAAACAGGAAAATCACGTGTATTATTATATTATCATGGCCATCCATCTTGCAAGGGCACCACCATAACCTCTTGAGGTGATGCAGCGAGACAAAAAGCATTCCATTCTTCCATCTTTACAACATGAATGAACTTAACCCGAATCCCTTGACATGCATAAAAAAAAGCTTCTTACATGCACAACAAACCTTTTTAAAAGTACAAAATTGCTTTCCTCCCAAAAAGAAAGAGAAAGAAGAAAAGAGATGATTGGCCCAGAAAGAGAAAGAAGAAAAGAGATGATTGGCATGGGCTGTAGGGTGATCCCCATCTCTACATGTTCTCGAAGTGTCCCTTTGCCTTGGTCGGCCTTCGTATTTATGTTTATCATGCATCTGTCATGTTGCCTGTGCCCAACGCCAGAGCCACAGGCACCAACCAACTGCCATGCGCATTAATTACGGGTTTCAACTTTTACAGGCAAGATTTGGATCCAGTGGACCCAACTATACTGACTACCTTAACGGAACTACTCTGTCCAATTTATACCCAAATCCAAGTAAACAAAATATCGTGTGGCCAGCAAACCAGATTTATATTCAGTACTCAAATTTGGTATCTGGATCCAATCCAACTACGTCACAGAAAGAGAGGAAGAAGGCAGAGAAGGTGTTGGAAGAAAACCCTAAATCATGATCTTGCTCTTATGGATTTAAATTGCGTTTGCATTGGTTTCGGAATCAGTATTATAAAGTCTATCCAATTATTTGTTTCAGAGAAAAATCCACATTAACAAGTTTGCATCTGAATTTGACTCTACTGATATAATTTGAAATGGTTCAATCAGCATTGAGGCGTATTAAGGGCTAAGCCTTTTCTAAAAGTTTATTTATAAATGTTTAAAAAGCTGTGCTCATTAAAAGAAGTTGACTTGGTATGCATGTTTTGGTAATAACAAGTCAAGCGAATTATTTTGGTCCTACATGAAGATTTTTAAAAAAAGTCCATTGCCTACCCGTCGGGCTTATTCTCGCATTATCTATATGTTGATATTATTTTAGCATCTTTTCGGCCATATTATGCTACCTTTCGAAACGCGGGTGGCCATTGACCCAAGCTGGCAATTTCGAAGCATCTTCCTTTTAACAATGACACTTCATCTCTTCCAAATTGATACGGCTCCTCTTCATCCACTCAATTACGCTTTGGGTCACCCGCCTCTTTTAAGGTGTATTACAATGATACAGAGTCAAAGACTCTCGCTATCATAAAGCACTCATCAATATATATATATATATATATATATATATATATATATATATATATATATATATATAGAGAGAGAGAGAGAGAGAGAGAGAGAGATCTGAGTACTGCTGGGCCATCCATATCAATTTGGTGTAGATGGTAAATGCTCTAAATAAAAATAAAATAAAAGGTGAAAGAGTAGATTCTCATTCTCATATATATATTGGGAAGAGTAGATCAATGAGACCAAGGTGACTGCACAAGAAATATGTGCATTTTTTATTTTCCAAAGATACTCCTTTGCGCCATTCATGTTATACATCTCCTTCATTGTTATAATTGAAAAAAAAATCTACTAACCGTTTGAGGAGTCCGACGAAACAACAACGATCAGAATCCTTGTTTTTTCATTGCATTCAATTCAAAATTTGACCAAATTTACAAATAATTGCAGTTGGATCTGTCACTGACACTAGACGATTGGCTGATTGGCGATAATATTGTATGGCGATGGTTTTATGATTAACTCTGGTCTTATGATTCCAAGGTCCGATTCGATTCAAATAGGATGGCGATGGTTTACATAGTGTATAATTTTGTCTTGCGCGCGTGTGAGAGGGAGAGAGTTTGAACAAAAATGAAACGAAGCGAGAAATAGGAGTTGGCGGGAGCCTGATATGTTTTCTTCCCGTTGATTTGGAGATGGCGGGTCTTTTGAAGCCGACTGTCTCTTCCACTCTCAGGTTGCCGGTGTCCGACTTCTTTCTGTCCCTGTATTATCTGCAGCGGAAATGTTGTTCTGATAATGTTCGAGGTTTCCTCACAGTGACCTTCTTAAAGAGACAATATATATATATTTTTGTTTTTGTATTTCTATGTATTCACTTTTTATACGCAGTGCCTGCTCTTTATCTCCTGGCTTTCACGCTGGGTTTCTCTCTTCTAAGCAGTTGTATCCAAAAAATCTGGTAACGGTCCGACGGTTACAATCCTTACCCTATCTCTAACTCTTCTCCGGGTAACAGTCTAGATGATCAGTCCAGCCATTACCGGGCTGAGTTGCCAAGAATGGCCACTGGAACATATGTAACATCTCCCACTTGGCCATTCGAGCCAAGTGTATTGACATACTGGTTTTTCTCCAACTTTTCCACCGTTTACCTAGTAATGTCATTTCCTGATTATTATTGCAATCAGTACCTATTGTGTGGTTATTTTCCTACGCAACAACCTCCCCGTTGTGTGGTTATTTTCCTACACATACTCTCCCTATTGTGTGGTTATTTTCCTACAGAACACTCTCCCCGTTGTGTGGTTATTTTCCTACACAACATTTTATCCGTTGTGTGGTTATCTCCTAACACAACATTTTTACTCATTGTTTGGTTATTTCCCAACACAACAATCAAACATATCTTAAACCCATGTTTGTAACATGTTTTGAGAAAAGTTCCTCTGTTATGCCTTTAGTCAAGGGGTCTGCCAACATATCATTTGTTGGCATGTATGAGATGGATATTTCCTTTCTCATAACCATATCATAAACATAGTGGTATTTCACCATTATATGCTTGCTTTTTGAGCAATCAGCTCCACTCTTGATAAGAGTAATTGTTGCATTGTTATCACAATAAATGACAATTGGCTCGTCGGTTATTTCCAACTTCAAATCACGTATGAAGCGACTTATCCAGACAGCACTCGTTGCAGCCATACAGCAAGCTACATACTTAGCTTCCTGTGTATGCAAAGCTATACAACCCTGTTTCTTGCACGCCCAAGAAACAACAACACCTCCAAATAAAAATATTTGTCTTGAGGTTGATTTGTTGTCATCTTTACTCCCAGCAAAGTCAGCATCTAAGTATCCTACCACTCTCAGTTCATATGCTTGAAAACACAGTTTCAAGTCTCTTGTTCCTTTCAGATATCTTAAAATCCTTTTCACATCTATTCAGTGTTGTCATCGAGGATTACTTTGATATCTACTTACAAGACCAACATCAAAGCTGATATCAAGTCTTTTACACAACATAGCATACATCAAGTTACCAACAGCTTGTGCATAAGGAATATTAGGCTTATCATCTCCTTCACTGGGACAATCAGTCTTACTTAGTTTAACCCCTTTTGCAACAGGTGTATTAACAGACTTGCATTTACCCATTTTAAACTTCTTGAGGATATAGTCAATATCTCTCTCCTGACTCAGACATAAGAGTCTAGATTTTCTATTTCGAGAAATTTTTATTCCGAGGATATAGGATGTTTCCCCATATCCTTCATTTCGAACTTGGAGTTCAACCATGACTTGGTTTTGACAATCATCTCGTTGTCGTTTTCAATCAACAATATATCATCTACATATAATGATAGGATGACAAAGTGGCTCTCACTGTTCCAAACATATACACAGTGATCAAGATTATTAGCCACAAACCCAAGTTCTATAATGGCATTTTGAAAAGTCAAATACCATTGGTGAGGTGAATGTTTCAAGCCATATAGGGATCGTTTCAACCTATATATTTTATATTCTTAGCGTTCAACTACAAATCCTTTGGGCTGGTGCATGATTTCATTTAAATCTACATTTAGAAATGTTGTCTTTATGTCTAACTAATGTAAATCCAAATCATAGTATGCAGATATTGCCAGGATTATTCGTATGGATGCAAATTTCACAACTAGAGAATATGTTTCAACATAATTTATCCCCTCCTTTTGCGAAAAACCCTTTGCAACCAACCTCGCTTTAAACTTTTTGATTGAACCATCGACCTTGTATTTCCTTTTTAGAACCCATTTATAGCCTATGGTTTTTCTTTCTTTTGGCAAATCAGTCAATTCCCATACTTGATTTTTTTCAATGGATTCAATTTCCTCATCCATGGCTTTCCCCAGTCTGTTTCTTTCGATGAGTTTATAGTTTGCTGATAAGTTAAGTTATCAGTCAACTCATCTAAATCCACTAAATTACACACTTCTTCTGTAAGATAAGTGTGATAATCCTTTAAGTAGGATGGAGTGGCCCTTGGTCTTTTATGTCCACTTAAGGTTTTGGTTATTTCAAAAAGTTCTTCTATGGGTTCAAAAGATGATGGATCTAGGTCTACTAGATCATCAACATATTCATTATTATGTTCCAAGATGTCATTCTTAGTATCTTCTAAGAATTCAACATCTCTGCTTTCAATTAGTTTGTAGTTCTTATGATAAAATCAATATCCTTTTCATCCTTTCGGATATCCAATGAATATATATATATGAAGGACCTACTGTTTAGCTTATCTCTAGATTGATAAAGGATCTTTACATGCACAAAAGATCCCCCACCTCCTGAGATGACCTTGGTTGGATTTTCTTCCAAACCACATCTCACATGGTGTAGTGAATACAGCTTTACATGGTACTCTATTGAGTATGCAAGCCGTTGTACTTACTGCTTCTCCCCAAAATACCCTTGACAGAGAGGCATCGATCAACATTGACCTTGTGATATTCAACAATATTTTGTTATATCTTTTAGCTACACCATTTTGTTAAGGTGTCCTTGGTATTGTATTTTGCTTTGCAATACCAAAGTCTTTACAGAATTCAAGAAATTCTACAGAGATATATTCACCACCTCTATCTGATCTTAAAACTTTGATTGAATGCCCTAATTAGTTTTTCACTTTCTGCTTATATTCTTTAAAAGCATCTAGTGCCTCAGATTTATGTGCCAAAAGATATAAATACATATATCTAAAGTAATCATCAATAAAGGTTATAAAATAAATATTTTTATGATATGACCTTACTCTAAATGGTCCACATAAATCTGTGTGAATAACCTCAAACAGGGTTGTTGCCCTTATTGATTCCTTGGAAAAAACTTTCTTTGTTATCTTTCTTTCTATACAAGCTTCTCACTTGTTGAAAGTATTTTCCTCAAATCAAGACAGTAAGTCAAAGTTGGATAATTTCCTCAACTTTTCCAAACTTATATGCCCAAGGCGTTTATGCCACATATTCACATCAACAGTCAATGCACAATCAATATAAGCAGAAGAAATACCAATTTCATTATCACAATATTTAAACAGTTCATGTTCTACATCAAATTTCACAGTCACCTTATCAGGAGTAAACCTGACCTCAAAACCTTTCTTTACTAAGGCAGGGACCAAGACCAGATTGTGCCTTATAAATGGCACAATTAATACATCAATCAATATAATCGATTCGCCTTGTACAAAAATTCTAAATGACCCAGTACCCAAAACATTTGAGAATGTGTTATTGCCCATGTAGACTCGATGTTCGCCTGGGTTGTGTTCCTTCTTCATTACCCCTTTCTTGGTCTTTGAGATGTGACGTGTAGCTCCGAAGTCGATCCACCAACTTGTCACTCGGTGGTCAATGTATAAACATTCAGAAATCATGCAGATTATGTCTTGCTTTTCTAACTGTTCGCGTTGTGGGTTGTTTCCTCCACCTTTCTTGTTGCAGCAGTCCTTCTTCAAGTGTCTCATCTTTCTACCCTTAGCATTTTACCTAACAAGCGGTTTCCTACGATTTCTTAAAATTTTGACCGTCTTTCTTGTTATTCTTATCAAACTTCTTGTTTGGTTTTTTTTTTTTTGTTGGTTTTAGAGCTAGACGTTATCTCATCTTGAGCCATTAGCAATTTTTCTTTCTTCTTCTTGTTCATGTGTTCTTGCTCTATTACTAGTTTCAGACGCAATTCAAAAAGGTTAATCTTTGACCCTAATCTGAGGGCAGTGGTAACCATGTTCCATGAAGGGGGTAGATTATTTAATATAGTTGATATCTACATTGGTTCTGGGATGACTGACTTCACCACAGCTAAGTCCCTAGCCATTACTAACATGTGATTTACATGTTCTACTACATTATCTCCTTTTCTCATTTTGAAGGAGTTTACTTTTGTAGTAGCAATTGCACATGTAATTTGGCAGTTGTGTCATACTTAGCTGTTATAGAATCAAACAGCTCTTTGTTGGTCTCGTGTTCTTCGAAGACCCTAATCAAGTCATCCTTCATGTAGGTTAACATGACTGTACTGACTATGGTGTCATCTTTTAGAAATGTTTTGTACATCTCTATTTGTTTCTCAGTTGTGTCCCATGGTGACAGACGCATGGTTTCCTTTAATACATACTCAACACCCTGAAGTGTTGAAGCAAGTGAGATTCTCTTTTTCTATGTTTGGAAGTTAAGACCGCTCAATTTATCAATTTTTGCCAATTTATACACACATATTCTAGAACTCATTTTTATGTGTTTAGCAATTATAACAGTTACACGATCTAAAAAAGAAATAAACATAAAGCAACAAGCACACATAGCCAGGAGCATGTTAAAACGATACATAATATCATAAAAACAAATTAAAGACAATTTCATAAGCAACTTGGGACAAACTTAAAATTTTCTCAAAAAATTCTGCCTTTTGTATTTTTCAAATAATACCAGGGGTAAAACTGTAAATTTAACTGTCTGTCCACTTTTGAAATTTTCTGAAAAACCTAAGGAAAGACTCGTAAAATTACTATTTGGTATTTCTGTAAAATTCGGAATTGATTAGGATTAAAACTATATTTTTAGTCCTAGCTCGAACGTGTAATTCTTTCAAAAGTACAGACCTTTCTTTTGACTATCTGACAGAAATGTACTTATTTAAACAAGGAAGGGCAATAAAGTAATCAATAAGGGCAAAATAGTCTTTTTACCCTAAAATATCTAGATATTTTCGTAATTTTGTCTAGTGACAGTTTTGTAATAATTGAAAACCAACCGAAGCATAACGGACTTTTCAGTCCGTTGCCCGAGGCAGTTTTCCAAAACCATGGGCGGTTTCAGAAAAAATCGTGGTTTCAGCCCGCGATTTTTGGAAGGGTATAAATACCTTGGAGAGATAATAAATTCGAAGGGAGAGAGAGATTCGCGGTGGGCATCGCGCCTGACTGAGGTCCTCCGCACCTGTCCTCCGGTTTTTCCTGCTGACTGCGCTTCTCCGGGCTTGGCCTGTTGTTCTATGCGCGTGGTTGAGGTTCTTTGTGCCTGGTCGCGGTCCTCCGTGCCTGGCCTTTGGTTTTCACCATGCTTGGATTGCGGTTTTTTCGCTTGAGCTTGAGTTTTCTGCCTCTTTCTCAGTTTTTACCGATATTTGGCCTTTGCCTTTTACAGTTTCCTCTTTCTTCTTCTCTTTCTTTTTTTTTTTCCTTCCTTTCTCTCTTTCGTTAACAGAGAGCATATCTGAAACCTCCATTTTTTTTTATGCAGGGTCTCCGATAAAGGCTCTTATGACAGTGTTGGTGGGTCTTTTGAAGTCAACTCTCTTTCACTCTCAAGTTGTCGATGTCCGACTTCTTTTCGTTCTCATCTCATATGGCGAAAATGTTGTTGTGATGATGTTGAAGGTTTCCTCACAGCGGCCTTTGGAAAGACACAATGTATATTTTTTTTGTGTTTTATATTTCTACGTATTCACTTTTTATATGCACTCCTCTTATATATTCGTGTCTGCTTTTTGTCTCCTTACTTTTACGTTGGGTTTTTCTCTTCTAAGGACTTTATTTGAACTGTTAACAGAAAATCGGTCCGACGATTACCATCTCTTTTGCGAGTAACGATACGGATGACCAGTACAACCGTTACTGGGTGAGTTGCCGAGAATGGCACGTTAACTGTAACAAAAAGTTAAAAGAAAATTGAATACACAAAGAAGTAGGTGAGGACGATTTACAAAGCGAAGGGGTTTAATATTACCTTTTGTCGCAGTGAGAGTCATTTTGTTCAAGAAAATTGACCTCATCAGAGGAAGTTTTCTTCCTCCCTTCCTAGCTGCGCATCTGTTTGTGTGTGTCAGAGAGAGAGAGAGAGATGCAGGGAAGCCGGAGGAGTTGTTATGCTGCAGCTCTGTTTATCTGCATCGCATGCCATATCTTTGTTGTTACCGCTTACACGGATAGCAATGATGGTACTTCTACTTATTCTCTTATTTCTTTTCTCCGGTGAATCGGCAACCGTTTCAGTTCTGATTTTCCCTCACGAAGAAGATGAGGCTAATATTCATGTTCATCATTCCCAACAAATAGATGTATACCACAAATGGCTAAACCACTAAAGGGTGTCGCAGTGGGTTATAAGTGGTCACACTTCCTCTTCAGAGGGTGACCTATTGATACGTCTCTAGAAATAAATAAATGGATAATTAGATCTTATTGTCAAAGTACTTTGTATATATTTTTTTCATTTTTCTTATGATTTTTTTATAAGAGCTATACTTTGCCATGTTTGTCTTGATTGCTGGAGATCTGTTGCAGCTGCTGCACTTGGTATTCTCAAGTCAAATTTGAAAAATATCCCAACAAATTGGCAGAAATCTGATCCATGCGGTGCACCTTGGGATGGAATTACATGTAATAACGGGAGAGTGATCACCTTGTGAGTTATCGTTGTGTTACCTCTGAGAATCTATTCGACGTCCTTGGTTCTCTCTATTCTTCTACTCCTTTTCTCCTTTCATGTTCTAAGTCTCCGCTTTTTAGGTCTTTATCGTCCATGAGCCTTCAAGGGAGCATTCCTGATGATATTGGAACTCTCACTCTGTTGCAGATCTTGTAAGTTATTTAATCCCTGGTCTTTTATAAGTTTATTTCTCCATCTAGTTCCACCAGTTCTTCAGTTTATTTGCCTTTTCTTTTGCCTTCATTTCAGGGATTTATCAAACAATCCTGGACTCACGGGTCCAATCCCAACAAGTATAAAAAATTTGGTTAATCTAAGGAACCTGTAAGAAATTTCTCTGCATATATACATGCACACACACACAGACATCTCTCTCTCTCTCTCTCTCTCTCTCTCTCTCTCTCTCTCTCTCTCTCTCTCTCTCTCTCTCTCTCTCTCTCTCTCTCTATCTATCTATATATATATATATATATATATATATATACACACAATTGGCAATTAGTGACAATAACTGAGTTTCTGTTCAACAGAATCCTGCTAGGTTGCAGCTTTAATGGTTCCATCCCGTCAACGATTGGCAATCTCGCACAGCTGGTTTACTTGTAAAAATTAATTGCTTAAAACTTTGGAGAATTCTTGTTCTTTTCCGCTTTGCTTAGTTATTATCTGTTGGATTTTTTAACCATCTGATTTGCACTTCATTTTCTGTATCTGCAGTGATGTAAATTCTAACAGGTTAACAGGAAACATACCTCCTTCACTGGGTAACCTCTCCAACTTATACTGGCTAGACATTTCAAACAATACAATAACAGGAAGTCTTCCAGTTTCATCTGGAAATTCACTTGGTTTGGACAATCTCACCGGTGCCAAGCATTTGTAAGTGAATTCTTTTTCTTTTTTCGACGTCAATCATCAAAATGAGGGCAGCTAACTGTTCAATCTGTTTCCAGCCATTTTAGCAAGAACCAGCTCTCAGGTTCTATTCCGACTCAGCTTTTCAGTTCAAAAATGGCGCTTATACACATGTAAACCAATTTGTTTCTGAAAGCTTTTCGCAAGGTCCTCTTCTTTTATCCTTTTTGTACATCTTCCTAGTTCTAATAAAACTCGTGGTAAAACAGCTTGTTCGACAGCAACGCATTTACAGGAGAGATTCCTTCCTCAATTGGCTCTGTACAGTCCCTTCAAATCCTGTAAGGATGACGTAAATGTTATGACTCTTCATTTATGTACATATATATATGGTGCCAGGAGATAAACCTAATAGAAATTTAGTTAAGAACCACTGGCGGACCTAGAAAATTTCCTGAGGTGAGTTAATTTCAGTTTGGTGTTCACACGAGGGTCCATGTACTTTTTCGAAAATTGCCAACCGATTTTATAGATTTTGGATTTTAGGTGAGAGGCCACCTCACCTCACCCCTGAATAGGTCCTCCACTGGTTCTGTGTCACTTTGATCTCCGAATTATTATTTGTGGGGGTTTCCTGTTTCTGTGGAACCATTCTTTTCCTATCCTAACTGATTCTTGATGTCTGTCTGTTGCAGCCGCCTTGATAGGAACTCTCTCAATGGATCACCGCCGTCCAGCCTTAATAACCTCACACTTCTAAGCGAGCTGTACGTTGTACTTTAACTGATTCATTGCTTCTTACTTCAGAGGTTTCTTACATCTTCCACCCAATTTCAGAAATTTGGCTGGCAACAAACTGAGCGGCCTACTCCCCAATTTAACTGGAATGTCATCTATGAGTTCTTTGTAATGTGCTATAACCTTTTGCAATTAGAGCATTAGAGAAGCTTCTTTTAAAATTATATTTATTTTTAAAACATTTTTGCTTCAGGGACTTGAGCAATAATTCATTTGATCCGTCGATAACTCCAACATGGTTGTCCAATTTGCTGTCTCTTACAAATCTGTGAGTTGTCTTGATAGAAATTCGAATTTTGGAACCTTTACAATTTTGTCACCTTTTTAATATTGTTTTTCTATGGTTTCAGTGTCATGGAAAATGCGAAGCTTGAAGGACAAATACCCACAACTTTATTCAGCCTCCCATCACTACAGATTGTGTATGTTGGTGTTTCTATTGTATTCCTTGAATGTTGAAAGCTTGGATATGACTCAGCTTTGGTTTATTAAGCATGTATATTTGCAGGAAGCTGAAGAACAACACATTAAATGGAACCTTTGATATCAATGCCAGCTCACAGTTACTGCTTGTTGATTTGGAGAATAATCAAGTGTCCGGTGTGACAATTGGGAGTACAACTTCATATACTCTAATGTGAGGAATATTTCTAGCATTCCACAGACAAAATTTTGTAACTTTATGATTTTATTAGAAGGTTTGCTCACTTGATTCTCACTATTATGCTTCTGTTTGACAAACAACACTGCAGACTTGTCGGGAATCCTGTATGTACTGGTAACCTTGCCAAGACTAGATATTGCCAACTTCAAAGTCAAGGATCAACTTCTTACTCAACTAACGTTACAAGCTGCGGCCAAGTAAATTGTTCGCAAGGCCAGAATATTACCCCACAGAATTGCAAATGTGCTTATCCTTTTGAAGGAATTTTAATTTTCAGAGCACCTACATTTCGAGACTTGTCAAACAGCACTAGGTTCAAATTACTAGAAGCGCAGCTCTGGACGCAGCTCAATCTAGTACCAAATTCTGTATTTTTATCAAATATTTTCTTTGATGTAAACGACTATCTGTCAATATCGGTGGCTCTTTTCCCATCAAGTGGTATTTACTTCAACCAGTTGGAAGTTATAAGAATTTCCACTTATCTGACTAATCAAAATTTCACTCCTCCTACTGGATTTGGCCCTTATTATTTTCTTTCCTTTTCTTATAGTGAACAAGGTAACTGGGACAGATTACAACTTTACTCTGATTCATGAAATTATTACCAATTTATAGTAGTTTCAAGTTTCAACTTACCAAATCAGTTCGTAATCAGCAGGAAGGCAAGCAAAAGCACTTAGTCCTGCCATGATCATTGGTATAGCAGTTGGCTCTGCCGTTTTGGTCCTATTACTTGTTCTTGTTGGCTTATATGCGATCAAGTATAAGAAGCGGGCCAGAGATGCTGCTTTACAGGGAAATCCTTTTGGTAAGTTTCTATCTACAATATGCATGACACAGGAATATTCTTATGTCACCTTAGGAAAATGAACTCCATCATTGTTCCAAGGGAACCCGATAACTGTTCTCCTATATATGCCTATGATTTCAGAATCATGGGGAATAGGATCTGGTAATGATGATGGTACTGCACCACAACTGAAAGGAGTTAGATGGTTCTCATTTGATGATATGAAGAAATGCACTAATAATTTCTCAAAGAGCAATGAGATAGGAGCAGGAGGCTATGGCAAAGTAAGTCTCTGTGAGATTCTCCATATGTTTCTTCGTATACATTCTCTCATCCTCAGAAGTGATTCTCACATTTGACAGGTGTACAAAGGGATTCTTCCAAGTGGACAAGTTGTTGCAGTCAAAAGAGCTGAAAAAGGATCAACACAAGGTGCTCTCGAGTTCAAAACAGAAATTGAGCTGTTGTCAAGAGTTCATCATAGGAACCTTGTCAATCTTGTTGGCTTCTGCTATGATAAAGGAGAACAGATGCTGGTCTATGAATACATGAGTAATGGCACATTACGAGAATGTCTATCTGGTATGGAGAGTATCTCTACAGATAATGTTTGGCTCATTCATAAACTGGTTTTTGCCTTTTCCTTTTAAGTGGTAAACCTTGTTTGTTTTAATAGGGAAAAATGGCATCTATCTTCACTGGAGGAGGAGACTTCATATAGCTCTGGGTTCAGCCAGAGGTCTAGCTTATCTTCATGAGCTCGCTGATCCACCAATAATCCACAGGGATGTTAAGTCTGCAAACATCCTTCTGGATGAAGATCTAACAGCAAAGGTTGCAGATTTCGGTTTATCAAAGCTCATCTCTGATACTGAGAAAGGCCATGTCTCCACTCAGGTGAAAGGCACTCTGGTGAGTTTCTAGCACCTAGAAGCATCTAAAGACAGCATTGTAAACTTGTTAGCAATTAGCAAAGTAATTTGAAAATTGAAATATTTTCCACTCCTCATTCTTCTTTGTACTGGCCTGATAAGTGATATGATTTGTAATACAGTCTCTACAGTCTACACAGAAGTGTCTATAACTTATCAGAATTATTACACCGACCCATATGATTTGTAATGCAGGGATACTTGGATCCTGAATATTACACAAGCCAACAACTTACAGACAAGAGTGATGTCTATAGCTTTGGTGTTGTTATGCTTGAGCTTATTACGGCTCGGCTACCAATAGAGAAAGGAACATATATTGTTCGCCAGATGAACATAGCAATGGATAGAACCAAAGAACTCTATGGTCTAGAGAAAATACTGGATCCAGTAATCAAGAAAGAAACAAACCTTGTCGGCTTCAAGGCATTCGTAGACTTGGCTATGCAATGTGTAGAAGAACATGCTGCTAACCGACCATCAATGAATATGGTGGTGAAGGAAATTGAAGCCATTATGCAGAATGAGAGACTGAAAGCAGATGGATCGGCATCATCCTCTTCTAATTCAGGAATGTCAAAGCATAATATCCTCCAGTCTTACAGCTACCCATATTCATGAAAGGAAATCAGCAGTGATAATTTTACATCGAGTAGTGGATATGCGTACAGTTCGCATGAATCAAAATAGAAAGGTGTTCTTGCTGTTTACTATTCTTTGATTCTTTTTCAATTGGCTTCCATTTATGTTGCTTATATGTAAAAAGCAAGCCTAAAAAGATAAGAATGTGGTTGGAATGATAAGAATTCAATTATGATAGGGCTGAATCATGAAATGTCTATGATAGGAACCTTGTCAGCTTAGCGGGCTTCTGTTCTGTATTTGATTTGCTGTTATGGCTCAATCATGTAGTACCCATACTTTGTGAGGCATGATAAGTTAGTTCTATATATTTTTCCAACTTTGTCACCTGGAAAGGATAAGAAAATTTTGGTAGATTGGAATTTTACGTCTCAAGAAGAAACCAATAAATCATTAGATTCAGATCAGTCATAATCGAATCAAATCAAATTGCTGACTTTTATTCAATGCAGGCCAGTTAAAGCGATGTCTGAACCTACCGACTTTTGTTGGAATCTACTGATTGGCTAGAACAGGACTGATTAGGCCCTGAATATGCTTATTCTTTTAAATTTATAGAGTTAATATTTATATATTCTTTTGTTTGAATCTAAAAGTGCCGATTCAGACATTCAATTTGATTCCATCTGGTTGGTTGTCTTGACCTTTGTGAAAATGATCAACTACAGAACAGTGGGAACAGCATAGAACCTTTTGACGATTTCCACAGCGAGTAGACTAGTTAAAACAGGCTAGTTTCAGTCTCCGCTACACAACATATGTACATACATACGCACATATATATATATATATATATATATATATATATATATATATATATGTGTGTGTGTGTGTGTGTGTGTGTGTGTGTGTGTGTGTGTGTGTGTGTTATATGTGTGTATGCATATATTTATATTTATGTACTTATATACATGCATACATATTTATTTATAAATAAGAGAGAGAGAGAGAGAGAGAGAGAGAACCGGGGGGAGTGGGGGGGTTGGGGGGAGAGTATTACGCAAGTCTTGGGAAGAAGATGAATTGCCTTATTGTATGTCCAAACACGCCAGGTTTCGTCTTCGACAGCAACATAATATTAACTGACATCGTATGCATAACATTGTAGTCGTTTGATTTTGATTTTAATACGCTATTTTTAGAAGCGGTCTTCCTGATGACCAAGGAAATGCCGTTTCTGAAAACGTAGACAAATAAACTCGGCCTTCCCTTACTTGTCCATAATAATCAACTACACTGTTATGTTCTCTCTCTAGAATCTGACTACTGTACCCAACATTTTCACAACACGAGGCATTTGGGGTTCACAAGTACAGTATTGAGGTTGAACTGCAACGGAAAAGATCTCTTTGTTGGGATCGAAGAATAAAAGAAGGAATCAAAACAAAGAAACACACAAACCATAAGACAAGATTCATGTAATTATAGAGTGGAAAAAGGAGTAAGTTAAATGTGGATTAAAACTTATTTCAATAAAGTAGATGAATGTTTGATTGTTTCAAGTTCAATAAACTGTGTGGTCTTTAGTTCTTGGCAACTGTCAACTGATAGAATGGCCTAGGCTCGTTACTGCTGTGGTTCCATAGTCTCAACAGATTATGGACACATCTCTCAATTCCACATTACTAAGGTGAATGTGCAGAACTGCAGATCCAAACTTGTCACGGCCGATCATTACAAGTCAAACAAGGAACATCAACAAATACAAGCTGTCCTCACCATAGAAATCTATAGTTTTTTGACCAAAAATTTTGGGTTATATCCCAGCTAGATTTAACTAGGACAGGCATACTTAGTTCAACTCCGTCGCCGTAAGGGATCACTCTTTCGGTCCTAAGTCTCGATAAAGGAGGAGGATTGTGTTAGGCTTCAGACAATCATAAAATTTTGTCGTACTTAGTATGGATTCTAAAAAAATAAAGAATTATGTAGCTGATCCATCTATTATGGGAAAAGACTTAGTTATTGTAGTAGGGATAGTTCATAGAAAGATCGTCCCCCGGTGCACATCTCCTAAAGGAGCAGCAGATTGGATTGTCACGCGCCTTTATCATTTGAAAGCAAAGTATGTTCAATTCATGGTCGAATGATCACATTAATGGCTGTTTTAATTATAATCTCGATAATCCGATAGGAGTCAGCCTATGGCAGACTCTTTAAGGCAGTGTTATCCGTATCGCACCGTACTGCATCGTACGATACTGTACGATACACCTAAGAGTATTGTAAAATAGAACTTATCACTCCATATCGTGCGATATGCCCAAATCTTTGTTTTTTTTTAAATCAATTTTTTTCCCAATTCTTTTTTGCAGGTTTCTCGCCTCTCTTCACTTCTCTCCAAGGCATCCTCCGATATACTTTTTTGGGATTGCAAGCTATGTATGTAACATGTAAATTAGGGTTTATAATTTCATTTATTGAATAAGAATAATTTATGAATAAATAAAAATTATGACAAAATCATTTCCCTGTTGCCAACTTTTAGGTATATTTCTGCTATCAGTTTCTAATTTCATGAAATCGCAAAAAATGAAGAATAATTTTATTGTCTCGGTTCATTGAGTGGGCATTTCACAACTTCACTATTTTAGGGTTCACCTTACATGACTTCCATTGAGTTGAACATGATCAATGTATGTGAAGCTTAACTCAGTCAATGAAGTGAGAAATAGAGCTCAAGCATTAGTTAAAAAGCAATGTAAAATGTAAAGCAATTACCATATTTTTTGATTCAAAATATGTAAATTTGGATGCAATTGTTCAATGTTGAATGCTTAATCTGTACTAAACTTTGCATTATATGAATTTAAAGCAATTACCTGATTTTTCTTGATTTTTTTGGATTTTTACTAATTTTTAAATATTTTTTATATTTTTTAATATTAAAGTATGATATGGACGATACGATACGTCCGTATCGTGGAGCCCAGTGATACGATACATCCTTTAAGGTATAAAGGCACAATGGGTAGGGCTTCTAAGTAAGTGAGCAGCTCGTATATTCGAGTTCAGTTCATTAAACAATTTGAGCTGTATGTTCAGCTCAATTGAGCCCCTAAAAGTTCTTATACGTAAAAGTTTTGCCTCTAACTTAATAGATAGGGTATAAGGCAAATGAAGAGTTGCTTTTGTTTTAGATTTGTCACAGAAAGAAGACTTCAGGTAAATGAATGGCTATGGTCTTTTAAGGAAGGAACTCGGCTCAGCTTGGCTCATGAGCGGATATTGAACATGCTCCAAGAGAAGCTGTTTGGTAAGTTTATAAAGAAAGTGAACTATGTTATTAAATTCAACCTTTCTTTCTTCGAAGTATTTGAAAGAAATATTTAGAAATATATGAACCTATTCAAACTCTTTTTTATATACAAGAGGAAGCTGAAGCCTAACACACCCTCTGGGAATAGAACTCCCCACCAGCAGCAACGATGTAGTTGAGCTAACCTCTGGGTGCAAGTTGACTTAGTACATAAGAGAATAACTGGAAAGCAACAACTTGAGAAAGTTAAAGGAAAAGGTACTCAAAATTTAATTGGCCTAACTATTATCCATTAATATAACCTACTCAACGTAGAAAAAGCCTTTTTTAATGATTTAATACAGAGAGATTTATCAAATCACACAAAAAATGTCTCCAGTCAAGGCTTCATCTATATCGTGCAACAGCTCTGCTTTTTGTTAATGAATGATCTGTTTTTCCTGCACGATCATTCTTTGTTTTAAAAGCTTTTTAAAATTGACAAGCTTAGTGGGTGACCTAGAAAACTGTTTATGGTGAGGCAAACAGCCCAGGGGTTTCTTCGGGCAGTGTATAACCCACTATTATACTGTGGACTCTGTATTATGGCCATGGTTAACACTGTGATATACTATCTTTACTGAGATTTGTCTGCGTTCGGAAAAATAGTGTATTGTATGTATTATTATACCCACGGATTCAACCGTAGACTTTTAAAGGGTGGGAAGCTGGATAGCTTTTGCACGTAATACTATTTGAAACACGAAATGAGTGACCGTTGACCCAAGCCCGCACCTTTCAAATTACCGTTTCTAAACGTGAAAATGATTTAGAACTCGCTTCCAAAGCATTTGGCAACGTCAGTCTGACTATCGGCTGTGACGTCAAATGGTTTAGATTCGGGACTCTAATCTCTTTCCAGCAAAGTTGAATCCAACTAAACCAGGTTATGCTTCAAAAATATCTTAAACTATATTTAACACATAAAAACAATAAATGCAAACATGCAGTGGAATATATACAGATATTATATCGCCTTTGTGACAGCGAGAGCTCTTCTGCTTAAGAAAATTGATCTCATCGAGGAAATTTTCCTATTTTCTCTTCCGTGCACGTTGCCCACCATCTGTTTATTGAGAGAGATGCCGAGGAGTAAGAGTTGTTACGCTGCTCTATAGATGATCTGCGTCGCATATCTTCGTTGTAAATGCTAACAAGGACAGCAATGATGATACTTAGCAACTCTTTCAGTTCCCATCAATCATCATGAACGAAATTGCTAACTCTAATGTTATGCCAGTTTTCTTGTTTATTCTCTTAGAGGTCTGTCTGGTAGAATTTTGTATGTGAAACGATTAGGCCTAGTATTCCGATCATGAACAAGAGCACACCAACTTTCTGATAGACTAACTTTACTGTTAGTGGTGTTCTTCCTGCTTTCAACTTTCAATAAATATTCATACATATCCATGAAGTCTGCTGCAGTTCTCCGAAAAAGAGTTGATATGTATTGTGATTATTAACTGGGGGTAGGTATGTGTTGCAATATCTATTGTCATTGAACTGATTTTCCTTCAAACTTGGTTCCTCTGGTACGATTTTGAATAGGAACTTCACTAATCTTCTGTTCTCCAGTTGTTTTTGTAACTTCTGTTATACTTTTACAATGTTTTTATGTATAATTTTGTATAAAAATGACTGTTTTGTTATGTGTGCCTGTGTGAATAGTTAGCGGTGCTTAACTTTTCTTAACTTTCAATAATCACGAAGTATACTGCTGTTCTTCCGAAACTGAGTTGACATATATTGTGATTACTGGGTCTGAGCATCAACAACAACTAAGCCTTTTTCGTACTAGATGGGAAAGGCTACATTGATTCTTTGTTTCCACGATCCCTATCATGTGTCATGCTCGCAGTTAACTCAACATGAGCTCGATCATTTTTTATTATTTCTAAAATCAATTGTAATAAAATCTTATGTTAACACGTATGTAGTCAAAGATGTTGGTGATCAGTTCTGCTCTTCACATTCAAGACCATGGTACAACAAGATATTACTGTCAAATCATGCGGATGAGGAGATGGATTTTGGTTAAGGTCATGTTCATAGTCAATTTTCTTTTTGGTCATAAAAAAATTGTGATACTATGACCTTTTTATAAATGGAAATTGGGGATCAGGACAGTATGTTCACTTTTCCAATTGTCCATAGGATCTCAGCTAAATATTTGTAAGATCATAGTTAAAAAGGATAGATGGGTGGGTGCAGATACCCTCTCCCTTGCTTCGACTAATGATTCGTTTGTGTCCTCAACTTGTATTCAACTGTATATATATATATACATATATAAGTTCAAGTTGGTTAGCATTTATCAAAGTCCTGTTCACCTTGGTGTTGCAGTGATTTAAATTGGTTCGGGTTCCTCTTCAAAGGGTCGCTAATTTGTCAGATTTATGTCTCGAGAAAAGAAATAGTTATACCCCTTTTTCTTTATATGGACTCTTCTCGTGGATGATTAAGTCGCAATGCCAAATAATTGTTGACGCTTGATTCTATTGCAGCTGCAGCACTTTATATTCTCAGGGCAAGTTTGCATAATACCACAAGCAAGTTGGGAGAAATCTGATCCTTGTGGTGTACCTTGGGATGGAATTACCTGTGATAATGGAAGAGTGACCAACTTGTGAGTTATCATGTCACCTGTGAGGATCCATTTGTTGGATTGAACGAGTATTTAATGACATTTAATTAATATTGATATCCCTAAATATTTAATTGATATATTTGAAAGTCATAAAGTGTAAAAGTAACATATGAAGGGTTTTTTTTAAAGATTATCAAGTGGAGAAAAAGTTTAGTCTTATATTGAAAAATGTGACAAACATGTGAGTCCTTTTATATATTTGATAGCTCATAAACTATAGTTCAAAGAGCTTCGGGAGGAAATGTTATACCACACACGCACTCCAGGCATTGCTTGGGCTTGGGTTTGGGTCTTGATCTATCTTTTTGTATAAAAAACTTTTGATATATCGGTCAAGAGTTTTTCATGATCATGGATAGAGATAAGGTGGAACGGTTCATGATAAGGGGGAATGGTTGTAGATAAAATGGTGTATTGTTTGGATCGAATCTATCGTCCGTGATCCACACATTCACCCTATAAATAGATGATTTGGGGTCCTTCCTAAACATACAGTTTTCACTCTCTCTCTCTTCCCATCTCCTCGTTATGTTTCTATGCCCGTGATGCTGTTGTGGTCCCTATGCTTGTGGTGTTTTCTTAGTCCATGTACTCGTGGTTAGTCTATCTCTGCCCCAACCATAGGAAGTAAGGTGTGTTTTATCATGAGAGGAAAGTGTAGTTACCTTTACCTACTCATACTGGGACGTTGATTTCTCTAAGGTAAGTTCTTTAGGGTGACTCGTACAAATAAGTTTCTGATTTTGGTTCTGCTTTTTGTTTTCCGTATGACTTAATTATGGCTTATTTTGGATATACGGTTGTTGTTTATGATTGGGGGCATGTTTACATTTGTTGCATATTACTTTATTATGCATGTATGTCTACGGTCTTTACCAACCCCATTCAGTTCCTTTTGTTCTCTCTTTTCTTCTCTCATGTTATGGATCTCTGAGTTTTTAGTATTTATCGTCCATGGGCCTTCAAGGAAGCGTTCCTGATGATGTTGGCAATTTTACTCAGCTGCAGTTCTTCCAAGTTACTTAGTACCTGATTTTACTTATTTTCCCATTTTATTTCACTAGTTTTTCAATTTATTTACTTAACTTTTGGTTTTTTACAGGGATTTATCAAAGAATCCCGACTCACAGGTTCCATCCAACAAGTATAGGAAACTTGGTGAATCTAAGGAACCTATAAGAACTTTCCCTTGGTTTGCAAGTCCAACATAATTTCAATTTTTATGGTAGAATTTACTAATATAAAGAATTTGATTTCCTGTTCAACAGAACCCTACTAGGTTGCAGCTTCACCGGTTCCATCCACTCAACAATTGGCAATCTGATGCAACTTGTATTCCTATAAAAGCTTGCTTTCCCAAAAACAATTTCCGTTTTTTTTTTTCATTCGATTATTCTTAGTTATAGGATGTTCAACTTGTTAACCATCTGATTTATACTTAGTTTATTTATCTACAGTGGTGTAAATTCTAACAAATCAACAGGCAATATACGTCATTCACTGGTAACCTGTCCGACCTATATTGGCTTAGACATTTCAAGCAATACATTAACTGGAAGCCTTCCAGTTTCATCTGGAAATGCATTTGGTTTGGACAATCTCACTAAGCGCAGAGTTTTGTAAGTGAATTCAATTTTTTTTTGGCATCAATCATCAAAATCAAGGCATCTCATTTTTCAATCTGTTTCCAGCTATTTTAGAAAGAACCAACTCTCAGGTTCCATTCTGGATCTGCTTTTCAGTTCAACTATGGCACTTATGTAAGCAAATGCTCTCCTATATCTTTCTATTTCGAATGAAATTTTGTGGCAAAACAGCTTGTTAGACGGCAAAAATTTTGCAGGAGAGATTCCTCCTACAATCGGCTCTCTCAAGTCCCTTCAAATCCTGTAAGAATGATATGATTGTTATGCCGCTGAATTTCTGTAAAGATATTTGTCCTTTCTAAACAGCTTGAAATTGAATAATCCTAATAGGAACCAGTTCAGAATAACTTTAGGCTTAGCATGGTTACTTGGGGGATATTCCCTGCTTCTGTAGGACTACTGTCCAATTGAATTACTGATTCGTGGCATCTGGTGCAGTCGCCTTGACAGGAATTCCCTTAATGGATCGGTGTCCAGCCTTCATATCTCAAAATTATAAACGAGTTTTATGTTTATAATTAACCGATTCATGGATTCAACAAGTTTCTTGCTTGAGATGTCTGTTACAAGATCCATCTAATTTCAGTTTGTCTGGCAACAAGTTGAGTGGTCCAATGCCCAATTTAACACGAATTTCTTCCCTGAATTCTTTGTAATATGCTCTGAACTTTTCCAAATTACAGTATTATGTATATTCTGTTTTATGATTAAATTGATTTCCTGTAACTTTTCATTGAGGGACTTGAACAATAATTCATTTGATCCATCGATAACTCCCATTTGGTTGTCTACCTTGTTGTCTAACAAATATGAGTTGGTTTCATTCTTATTCTGTAAATTTGTCGATTTTATTGTAGTTACAGTGCCATGTAGTATTCAAAGCTTGAAGGAGCGATACCCACAACTTTATTCAGCTTGCCTTTACTAAAGACGGTATATTGGGGTTTATTTCGTATTCCTGGAAAGCTTAGATATTGTCTACTTTGAATGTGTTAAGCTTGTTTAATTGTCGGAAGCTGAAGAACAACTCATTCGATGTCACCTTTGATATCAACGCCACTCAAATCTAAAGGTTGTGGATTTGGAGAACAATCAAATATCCACGATGTCAAATATTGGGAGCATAGCACAACCACACACACACACATTTCAGTTTTATCTTCTGCTATGGGTCTATCATGCAACACCCGCGCTTCCTTTGTGAGATACGAGAGTGGTGCTTGGAGAAACACCACGGGATGGAATTCTTTGTTGCAGATAAAACTGACAAATCATTAGTTCTACTTCTTGTGTTCTTGTATAAAGTCTTCTGTTGCATGGAGCAAGATGACAGTGAAGACTTTGGTTTCCATAATATATAGTGTCACCGTGACACTCATTATTCGAAGATCGTCAACAAAGGAAGAGAGACATGGTCTCAGGCAGTCACTCTCTCAGCCCATCCAGTTTGGAGCAGCTCAAATCAGTCACAATCGAATCAAATCAAATTGGTGACTTTTATTCAATGCACTTCTGTTAGGTGTGCCAGAATGGAACCACCAATTTTGCTCGAACCAGCAGATCGACCGGAATCTGACTGGTTAGGCCTTGGAGCTGAAGGTCACCAGTTCAATACATGGAGAGTGGGGGTATGCGTAGATAGTAGGGATCTGCCTAACCCCAGCTTGCAAATTCAAGAAAAGGATACCGTAACCAAGCTGATCCTTAACAACCACAAAGAGTGTATTTTGATGGGAATCCCTCTCTTGGTGTGCAGGTTTATTTTCTAGTTATCTGAATCTAAATACGAGAAACTGAGAGAGAATATTAACCAACAAAATCATGAAATTTGAATCGCTACCCAAGAAAGCAGGGATTCTCATTTTTCTCGTACTCCGGTAAAAGGAATGTCCTCTCGTTGCCCTTCAAGCGAGTATAGACAGTTTGGTTGAAGAACAATATTGCCAATGGAGAGAGAGAGAGAGAGAGATGAAAGGAGAAAAGGAAAATCGTATACTTTATTTAAGTCTCAACTATTTAGATTACTTAAGTGGACTAACATATACCATATTCTCCCTCTTTGGTTCTTTTTCTCTCCACTCCACTCTCTCTATAGTTACTCTTGCCCCTAATATCCTCCCATGTTGTCTCTTTCTCACACTCTCTCTCACACACACGAGTGTGGAGTGCAAGATATGAGAGAAAGATTAGAATGAAGAGTGAAAAGAACAGATGGTGTATTCTTTGTGCACTGAAAACAAGGGGCAAAGGCCAGTAACACTACCAACTTCACAGGAACGTAACTGGAAGATGAAAATTCATCAGCTCGATGCGTGTGATGACACCCCATAACATTTCTATTCCCTTTCCCACTAAGAAACTTCACTTGGCATTCCTTGAAACTTGGTGTATTTAGGAATAAAAGAATCGGATCTTGTTGCTTCTTTTTTCTTTCACTCCACCCACGCGCATCCCGCCTTAGAATCGTCTTTATACACCCTACGTGTCGTGGGGTAACCTGCTCTCACCCTTTTGTTACAACCCGGCTCCATCTCGCTTCGCTCCACTTCAACAGATAAAAATATTTTATATTATATATTTTATGATATTTTATATTATTAAAATAAAAGTTATTATATAGTTATATTTATATAAAAATACATATAAGTATATAAAATACTTACAAACGTATATATATTAAATATATATTTTTATATAAATAAACACTTTTTTTTTGGAGTGAGTCGGCAGCAAACCTTTAGAACGGGTTTTCAAACAACCCATTCTATATGAGGCGAGTCAGAACGGGTCCAAATTGTCATCTCTACCTCGCTTAGTTGAGGAAAATGCTTGGCTTTGTTTTTATTTTTATTTTGGTTGTTTTAAGGATGCACGTCTCAAATATCGAGCGTGATGCCTTTCCGCTACAACACTTTAAAGTTTAGATTATTAGGTTGTCCGGCTAGAGGGTGGGCTCCAAATCAATATAGTAGCAAATATTGTTTTGTATCTTTCTTCTTAAAGGAAAAAAAGTACTTTTTTTGAAAAATAAATATGGGCAAGACCCATATCGGCGTACACATTATAAGGTAATAATGCACTTATCTTTCAATGTTTGCCCTAATAAGTTTTTATTTTCTTGTTGCACGTCTTATTGCATGAGAAATGGGATGAATTAGTTAATATCAAGCACGAGTAAACTGTCAAGTCGGCTAAGAGAACAAGGAGGGAAACAAAGTTGGTGTCAATATTATGTCAATGTTCTTCATTTCTTTTAATTCCGCTCATGTAAAGGATCATCATGCATAGCCAATTTCAAGTCTAAATAAAAGAAGAGGGTTGCGTTAGGCTTCGGACGGCCAATGTAAAACTTTGTTGGATTTATCAATCATGGATTTTACAAAGAAAGAAAAATATTATAGAGCACTAATTAAACCTATTATGTTTTATGATTACGAGTGTTGGGTAGTTTATCATCAACATATACAAAAGATATATGTAGCAGAAATGAAGATGTTGAGATGAATGAGTGGTTATATAAGCAAAGATCGTATAATAATGATATTACTAAAAACAAATTGAGAGTGGTACCAATAGAAGATAAAATGAAGAAAAATCATTTAAGATGTTTTGAATATATAGGTAGACACCAAATGCAGATCCAATAAAAATGTATGAAAAACTAAATTATGAAAATGTTAAAAGAAAAAGAGATAATAAAAGTGTTGGAAAGAAACAATAAAAAATGATATATCTCACGTTGAGTTAACTGCGAGGATGACCGGCCGGCTCGGTAGAAACAAAGAATGCATATATTAGACCCATCTCATATAAGAAAAGACTTAATTGTTGTTGTTCCTCATTTCTTTTATATCGGAAGGCCAAAGCCAGGTATGTACACCCCATGAATCGAAATCACGGCCTTCATCACATAAGTCGAGGGCTCTGCCAAGTCTATGAATGCTCGTCATGTTCCTCATCACTCCACAGAATCAGCCCCAAGAAAATAGGGTTTTAGCCCTTCAAATAAGCAGTGTGGAGGGCTACATGGGGGACCAAAAGTGTTCATTATATTGAGGAAAAAACAAGTAGTGTCCTCTTCGAAAGAACCCCAAATGTATTATGGGGCATGGAATATTATTGGCTGGCTTCTGTACATCAACACCTTTCACTGGAATTGATAAATTGATATAAAACCATAGTACCATACAATCTGCATTTTGATTCTCATGTAGGGCTATGGTAAGTATGTGTGGGGCATCATTCTTAACATTTATTCAGCATGCAGCCCACTTGTTATTGGCTTCTCAAGGCTTCAAGGGCTACACAAATGTGTACCCTAAATATGGACAAGCTTGTGTGGATTAAATAGTGTGCTACGCGTCTGTCCAAGCGTTGGCAAATCTAGCCTTTGTACTTAACTAGCTCTATAAACACAACATAAGCAGTTCAAGTTCATCTAGTTACTAACCCGAGCTTGAACGCCCACAAGCTTCGGACGGTTCTGAAACCGTAACTAGAATCAGCCTCGAGCCGGCTCGGTCATGGTTTCAAGTTCTAAGCTAACCGAAACTAGACATGTCTAGTTATAAGAGCATACAACCTAGAACCACAAGACAATCACTAATTTGTATGTACCTCCATTCATGTAAGTTTGTGTCTAAGCCAAACCCAGCCAAACTGTGAGCAGCTTGATCTTCTCATTTTTCTAGTGAACCAAATCCTGACCTCATAACCAATTTACCTCTCTCTCTCTCTCTCTCTCTCTCTCTCTCTCTCTCTCTCTCTCTCTCTCTCTCTCTCTCTCTCTCTCTCTCTCTCTCTCTCTCTCTGTGTGTGTGTGTGTCTGTGGTAGGGCCAGTGTACGCTCTCATCACTTACCGATTTTGGTTGGTCTTCTTTTTATCACAAGGTGGGTTCTCCTTCGTACCTCACTATACATTAACCAACCTTGCTCATAGTTCAACAACAAAGAACCTGAAGAGACTACGAAATAGTTAAGGAATTCAAAAATATAGAAGAGAACAAGTAAGGCACGCCTCTTCTGCAATTCCAAGCCACCCACTTGATGGCAACCTTCTGATTTGTCACCATTTGACTCCACCATCCTCCCCATGTTTAGACGTAAACCTTGATTAGTAAAGCAACATCAACCAACCAATTCATTATTTCTTTTGAAATAATCTCCCAAGCTTACCTCATCTGCATGACGTCAGCATGTGATAAGTTTCTCAGAAAAGAAAATCTTGAAAAGCATGTAATATTTTTTTCCTGAAAAGCTTTTATCAGAAAAAGAAAAAGATTGATCTGTATAGAGATTTGCCCCCCTCAAAATAGTACGAATATTTATAAAAAAAGTTAATGGAGTTTAGTGTGAGAAGAGATGATGAACACTTTTAGAAAAACATACAACCAATACATATATATAGAGAGAGAGATTGGATGTATCGATCACGTTGTTCAATTAAGTGTTTTTCGGTGGTACGAATATAATAACAATATCTTTTTTTTAACTTTTTAAAAAATTTAAATTATATTCACGCTACCCACCAAAAAATTTGTGTACAAGTGAACATATCAGACATAGACAGGATCCGGTTTATATATATATATAAGAAAAGGAAAAGTAACATCTTCCTTTTGAGGTGGATGCGTTGTTCTGATTAGAACCATACATCTCCTTCCATCGGAGGGTTACATATCATTTGCATCGATCTGCACACGCGATGCAGTAGATAATATGACAGGAGACGAACAGTGGCAACCTAGAACTCATGTAGCCAACCCTATCAATGAGGGGGAAGTCTTGGATTATGGTTATGGTTGTGGTTTTGGTTTTGGCTTCTGAGTTGTTTGTGAACTGGGACCTATTTGCACTGGACAATTCCCTAATCATAATCAGAAGTCAATTATATTCAGTAATGGATTCTGATAAATTGCCTCTAAACTACATGGATTTTGACATCGGGTCACTTAATAGCTCCACCGGATTTTGACAACGGGTCGCTTAATAGCTCCACCTAGGATGCAATCAAATAATGCACATCGTTAATCTTCCAGATAAACTAACGAGTATATAAAATCAGAAAATGCCTTGCGATCATAATCTGCTGAGATTTTCTTTTGCTACAATACAAGACTTTTCTGTGGACCGAATTGTTTTCATACGAGTCATACGATCATAATTCGCTTAATGATCTACCATAATTAGGCAATTTAATGCGTTTTTAAAGGCCTATCACACCCCTCATCCTATAGTTCCCTAGCGAAGGACAAAAATAGTTGTTCACCACTAAGTTCTACAAGAAAGATACAGAAGAAGAATTTTCTTCGACCAAACCCATTTTAATAGAAAGTTCTTGGCTCTCAGGTGCGTTTGAACCCTTTAAAGCTATATATAAAGCATCCATGGTGCTCAAAATCGTATTGTAGACTTCCATTGGTGACCATGCTCACCATGCATGAGGGTCTTGCATGAGCTTCATCATCATCGGGGGGAAGAGGAGATGGAAGGTGACCATATGCAACAGGAGGAGGTTCGGGAAGTTAAGTACAGAGGTGTGAGGAAGAGGCCGTGGGGAAAATACGCGGCCGAGATCCGAGACCCGAACCGCCGGGGAACACGGGTGTGGCTGGGCACCTTCAACACTGCAGAGGAGGCAGCTCGTGCCTATGACAGGGCTGCATTCCGGATGAGAGGATCCATGGCCATCCTCAACTTCCCCAGCGAATACCAACAGCCACCTGCAGGATGCCATGCTCAGTTGATACCATCATCCCCACCAACATCATACTTGATACCATCATCGCCATCATTGACATCATCATCATCTTCTTCTTCTTCTTTGATGTCTTGCTATGGCAGTAGTGAACACTATGGAAAAGCACTCTTTGAATTTGAGTGTCTTGATGATAAGTTACTGGAAGAGATGCTGCAGCTTCACTCAAACGAAGTTGGTAAGGGCAGAAACTAGCATTCAGCCGCTCGTACGTGATGTATTACTAGTTATTAATTCTAGAGACTCTTCTCGATCGCCTGCTCATTTCTCGGAAAGGAAAGATCAGCAAAAAGGATATGCTGATTTTAGAAGATTTACGAGTTGGTTCAGTTTTCCCTTTCTTCCTCAACTTCGAAAAGCTACAAAGCTCGTTACTTTTAAGTCAGTTTAACAACTGAAGTAGATTCCTTCATGCCGAGCAGAGCATTCGGGCATCAAAATGGATATCTGCCTGCTTCAGTTAATGCAGTATTTATGACGGATCGCTCTCTTTACTTGTCCCTAGCTTAGCAGCAATGAGCAACGACCACTGTCAAAGAAAAAAAGAGGAGCAATACCCATTTAAGGTTTATGTGTCTACCACCTTCCTGGCAATTATCTACCGTCATAAGCGAAGGCGGTTTTAGGATGATCAGCAAGACCTGATAATTTATCGAGAAAGTGGAAGAACATGTCTCCTTCTGCCTCCTCCAGAGTCGTGTTATGTTATAATATCACATCTTTTTTGAAACAGTTTGTGCTAGTATGATGATGTACTTCGATGAGCTTTTTTATTACTTCTATATTTACGATCTTTTTTCTCAATTTTGTTGCTTCCATCTTAGCCAATTTCAACTTATACATGCTAATCTAGAGTTCAAACTTCAATCAGTTGACGGTGATGCCTTTGTCTTGCAACTGTGAACTGATGCAGTGGGCTCATCGTTCTTTTCACAATCTAATCATCCGTGCATCACTCAGTTGGATCGGTATTATCTACTTAGTGGACCCGGCAGAGGATGAATAACTCCAGCATGAAGTCGGTGCTGATTCTGGAGAATTTGTTCCTATTTTTGTACCAACATAAGCACCTATTCATGTCCTTGTTTGGATCCACTACGGCTTGGTTAGGCCACATACCGATCTAAGAAAATCCTGAGAAGCTGCTCTGTATGTACTATTTGCAAGGATATGGAGATTTTAATCGGATCTGAAAATTAACCATCTTACAAACTTTTCCAACTTATTAAAATTGGAGATTTGCAATGGAAGTAAAAACGTATTAAGTAGTTGATTTCTGAAGTTTTAAGCATTCCTAGCACATCGAGCAAGAAGTTTTTCTTCTATGCATCACATGCTTCAGAGAGGAAATGTCAATCAATTCAAGTAGTTAAATATGCAGTATGTAAAAGGCACATCCAAGTACTTAATCTGTGAGAAATGATGAACACAAACAATATAAGCATTTTTCAATTCTGGAAACAACAGAATTTTGAGACCTAGCAAGAAAGGTTCTAGATATGTAAGTTAGAATCCTCTGTTTAGTGGAAAGGTTGGGGTTATTCCTTCTGTTCTTGATTAACTTATACCTGGAGACCTTAATGTCTTGATAAACCTCACTGACTCACTCACGATGAGAAGGTTCAGGATTGCTATAAGGAAACATGTCATTGGTAACTACTGTCTAGAAGGATTTCAAGATTTTACTTTTGAAGTGATGGCAAGCTGAAGCTGAAAGTTCATCTTTTAGATGCAGCAACGAAATTATTTGGACCTTAGATGCTTAGACAATCTCTGAAGAATAATGTCTGATTCGGAACTCTGTGAGCCAAATTTAAGAGGTGTCCCCCCACCTCTCTCTCTCGCAAGCATCCAAGCACTACAGTCTACTAGAGCAAGATCACTACACTAGCATTAAGATAAACAATTCCAGAATTATTGGTTTTATCGATGATCATGCACCTTTCCTCAGGCAATAGATAACTACATGTGCCCCGTTCATGGTACAGAAAGTAGTTACTAAGACATTGGGACGTGCAAAATGCACAAGAAATTTGACTGGGAATTGTCACTGCATCTTTCACCTTGTTATTGGTGTTAAAGCTTGAGATCAGCCTCCATGCTTGTGGAACTCTATAAACTTCCCATCTGAGCAAGCCAGTGATCTTCAATGAGAATTACTATAATACTGACTGAGAATGAGCATGAGCATGCTCACTAGCTCAACAAACATCACATGTTTAGAGCGCAATCCTTGGCCAATTTTTCGGGATCGCTAAACAGTATGCAATCAACACAATTTGTCAATTCATAGATAATTAGCAGGTATATGTTCTCCTTGGTTAATTCAATTTTTCTGGGTAATGCATAGATAAACTTTAGACCTATCATTTATAGTGGACAATTGAAAGTTTGCCCATAACTATCGATTGTCCGCTCTGAAGTTTATGCCCCGTAATGAAAGAGCTATCAAAGGAGTAAGAAAGAGATGTTAGGCATTGCACTGGATTTGAAATCGGAGAGTCTAAGCATCTCATTTACAGAAAACAATTCGCTATCAGAACAAAGTATCACACTAAAAAAGAGAGTACTTGTCATGATTTTCATTCTTTGGGAATATAAGATAAGATCATGAGTATTTGATTCATATCGGAACAACTAATTACACTGTAGGTGCGAGAATTCGCAAGAGAGAAAACCAACAAGGGGAACATCAGAGAGAAAATAGGCCAAGATGCATTCCAGTCAATAAAGAAGCTGCCAAGAGTTCTGTACTCTGTTAGATACCAACTCTGGGCGCTACAGTTCATTTTAATCTGACCTTGGCCATTCATCTACGGCCGTGCACAGGTAAAATTTACGTTGTTAAATTCATATGAAACTCACAAAGTACCACGTATACAAAACCTATTTAATACTCACGAAAATTCAGACTGTTCGACCATTTGAAATAATATCCAATAGACTTCCCCCAGTAATCGGAAAATTTCCAATTTCCATCACTGGACGTTGATAGCATTAGCCACCAACAATGAGCTAGCTTGAGTCTATTTCCTATTCTTTTTAATTTATCGTCTTTTCTGCTTCGCTAAACCATTACATATTATCCACCTCACGACATTCAATGCCAGAAAAGTTGAAAACAAGTCAGATTCTCCAAGCAATCGCCTAGCACACTCTTGCCTTTCACTGCATATACGGGACTTCATACTTGCAACAGTAATGCGTCAATAATGCATTATTTTCTCAATAAGAACTCGATTTAAGAACATTATATATCACAAGCCAAGTAAATAAGTTGGCTCAAGGATATTATCTGCTGCCAACACCATGTAGCAAAACTTAATAGAAAATATACCATTATTCTCTTCATCATGGTTCATCTTCCAACTCCTTAACCGAGCAGCTAATAAATAAGAAAACCATTACTTGAACTCATCACAGCATTTCCCACTGTTCTTTGTATATATACGTATCTATCTTGCTGCTGCAGTCAATGTTAGAAAACATACACAGGGTTCAAGTTTCTCAAATGCATGAAACATTCTATAGGGCTAACTTGCGCTAGCTTAACATCACTACCATGGAACTCATCCAGTGCTTATGTGTATGTGTTTTGACCGTCATGATTACCAATTTCCTAGTACAAACAACTCAATGTCACCATCTTTAATATTTTCTTTTTCAAATTAAACCTTATGGATACAGAGAGTTATCTAATGAGACATGTTTTAGATACAGAACTATGTTTGCATAAGCAGAAAATGTCTGAGACTCTGGTGTGAATTAACTTTCTCATCTCACATATGCAGGAGGCAAGATGGAAGTTGTTGGAAGTAATCTGTTTCTGCACTAATTCGAGGATTTCATACTATGTGAAAAAATATTGGGTTGCCAATACTGTTCTAAAAGCATGATATCACCAAATGTAATATCAGAATGTTGATGGAGAGATTGATAAAACTAATCTCATTTTTCTACATAATTAAGATAGCACTGTGCCTTTCTAATTGGTCAATTTATTTGCTTCTAAGAGGCTTTGATAGCTAAAACAAGTCAATTACTGGCTCGATTGATGCATTAAACTTATTCATGAACAATCATAAAAGGCCTAAGTAGTATGCTAGCAATATGCTTAGCAGAACAAGCTAGCTCCATAAGCACGTGTTCAAGATACAGTAAAACTACATCCATTCAAAATACAAAATTTAATTTTAAAACAGATTTCCATCTCTTTTTAGGGTGTTTCTCAGCCATGATCTCATAATCTACTAGGTGCATTTTCTAACTACTTTGTCTATGTAAGATGATTAACCTAGGAGATTATGATTCCATTTCCAAATCAAAGGAACTCTTACATCATTTACCTTCCACTTGCAGAACTCAAAATTACTGAAAGTTTTTGGGCTTTCTGGGTCCCTAGCCTCGTTGCTTTACTCTTTAGTTCCCACAAATCGTTGTTTCTCCATAGTTAATAAATCAAGAGAGAGAGAGAGAGAGTAAATATGTAATATAAGTAAAAGATAAAACTATGCAGCTAAAGAAAGAAATCAGCAGTCAAAGCTGGTTTATGGAAAGAATATTGGTGGTCTCACGGTTCACCGGTAAATTAATGGAGGTGGTAGATACTATGATTTGGAGATTTTATGTTTACAAGAGACAAAGTGGGTTCGAGAAAAAGCAAAGAAGATTGAAAATATAGGTTTTAAATTATGGTAATCATGAAAGTAAAAGGCTTGAAATGGAATTGATATTATTATAAATAAAGATTTAAAGGATAGTGTAATAGACATACGACGATATGGTCACCGAGTTATGATGGTAAAATTAGTGTTAGGATTAGAGACTTTGAATATAGTTTGTGCTTATGCACCCCAAGTAGGATTAGAAGATAGTATAAAGAAGGCTTTTTGGGAAGAGTTAGATAAGGTAATTAAAGAATTTCCACAAAGGAAGATGATTTGTTTAGGAGGAGACTTAAATGAACATGTCGATAAAGATGCATTAGGATATCAAGGTATTCATGAAAACTATGGTTTTGGGGATATAAATGAGGAGGGTAGGGAGATTTTAAATTTTGCTATGGCTTTTGATCTTTTTATAGCTAATATAATTTTCAAAAAATGAGATGAACATTTAATTACTTATAAGAGTATCTTATCATAAACACAAATTGTTTATTTCTTTTGTAGGGAAAAAGATAGATCATGATGTAAAGATTGAAAGATAATTCCAATTGAAAGTTTAACTACTCGATATCGACTTTTAGTAATAGATTTGTAGGTAAGAAAGTGGACAAAGAATAATAGAGTGCATAGAGTTATTTGAACTAGATGGTGGAACCTCAAATGTGAGAAAGAATATATACTTAAACAGAAAATTCTTCAAAGAGATGCTTGGAATTATATAGGTATACCTTATGATATGTGGAACAATATGGCTATATGTATTAGAGAAGTAGCAAAAGATGTGTTAGGTGTATCTAAGGGAGGCATACCGGCACTAAAAGAAGTTTGATGGTGGAGTGAAGTGGTGCAAGATAAAATCAAGGCAAAGAAGGCATGTTACAAATTGTATTATGCTAAGAAGACTAGTGAAACTTTGGAAGCTTATAAGAAAGCAACAAAAGAAGCGAAAAAGGTAGTTATTGAAGCAAAAATCAAAATTTGGGAGAATTTATATAAAAAAGCTTAACTCAAAAGAAAGTGAAATAGATATTTTTAAGATAACTAAGGCTAGAAATAAGAAAAATAAGGATCTTACTTTTTTTATATGCATCAAAGATTAGGATGAGAAGATTCTAGTGGCGAATGATGATATCAAAAATAGATAGAAAAAATTATGTCTATAAGTTTTTTAATGAAATTAAAGATGTTAGTATTTGCTTAGGAGAGTTAGCCAAATCAGAAAAGTATATAAACCATAATTTCCACCGACATATTCAAAAGAATGAAGTCAAAGAGGCTCTTAAATATATGAAGGTTGGTAAATCTGTAGGACCGGACAATATTAGTATAGAAGTATGGAAAATCCTTGGAGAGATGTGGCTCACTTGGCTCACAAGACTATTTAGTGAAATATGGAGAATGCAAAAAATGCCCGAGGAGTGGAGAGGGAGTACACTTATAATCATATACAAGAACAAGAGACACATTTAGAATTGTTTGAATTATCGAGGTATCAAGTTAATGAGTCACACTGTGAAATTATGGGAAAAATTATCAAAAGCAAGTTAAGAAAAGTATCAAGTACAAGAGACATGTCTAAAAGATCTACTATTGAAACGATTCACCTATTGAGATGTCTTATAAAATATTTTACAGCAAAAAAGAACCTTCATGTGATATTTATTGATCTAGGAAAAGCTTACGATAGGGTGCCAAGAGGTATTCTTTTGGAAAACCTTGAAAAAAAATATATCCCATTGACATCCATAAACTTTATAAGAGATGTAGAATGGTGCAAAAATTTGTGTGAAGGCTTTCGACTTAGTAGAACAAAGACAGAATATATGGAATATAAGTTTGATCATTTGGGTACTTCAGATGACATAAAAATTAAGATTGGCACATAATGCATCCCTCACAAGGAAAGTTTTAAAGAGTCAATTTTTCAAAGTGAAAAAAATTGATGGAGATGTTACGCATAGAATTAATGCTGATTGGTTAAAATAGAGAGGGACATTAGGTATTATGTATGATAAGAAGATACTATTAAGGTAAATATTATAGAGAAGCAATTAGACCGGATATGTTTTATGATTTTGAGTGTTGGGCACTTAATAATCATGTTCGTAGCAGAAATGGCACACAAGGAAAGACCTTATACATAATAAGATTATTAAAAACCAGTTGGGAGTATTACGAAATAGAGGATAAAACGAGAGAAAATCATTCAAGATGGTTTGGATATATAGAAAGACAACCAAAGGATGCTCCCATAAGAAGATAAAATTAGATTGTAAAAATATTAAAAGATGAAGAGGACGACCACAAAAGTGTTAGAAAGAAGCTACAAAGAATGATCTAGTTTATATTGAGTTAACTGCTAGCGTGACATATGATAGGTCTCTGTGGAAACAAAGAATCCATGTAGCCAACCCCATCCAGTATGGGAAAAGGCTTAGTTGTAGTTGTAGTTGTAGTAGAAAAAAAAATGTAAAAATCAACAACTATTGTAAGTTACACTAGTTTCCTAATTTGTAGGCTCTCACTTGGGAGTTGAGACTTTCCTCGGAATTGCCAAACTCGAGCAAACAATTGCAATACTTGACGTGGTTATAATTAGTCTTATTTTTATGGTCCTTACTGTTATTCTTAGGAGGTCACCATTTAAGGTAAGATAGTTGTGTTGTGCAACCTACCAAAGCTAGACGTGATCATAATTGGTAAGTTGATGAAAGAAATTGCCTTTCTCATTCTTGAGAACTTTGGAAACAACTTACTTTTATTGTCCTTATTATTATTCTTGGGAGATCACCCTTAAATGTAAGATGTCTCAAAAAAAAAGAGAAGATAAGTTCAATTCTTTCCCATTTAAAAATAGGAAAATAATTTTTATAAAAATTGGGTGTATCGCCTATATCATACGATATGGCCAATACAAAGCCGATACACTGTATCTTATAATACAATGTAGTGTACTGAATCATGATTCCTCACAATACGATACAATATGTTTCGTATCGTACGATACAGAGTGATACACATGACATTGATTGAAGCCACTTAAGGACTAGCTAAGACTAGCAAAAGGCATAAAAACAAAAAATATATATACACTAATTGTTCTAACATAGAACACTTTTGATATACATCCAAGGATGCCATAAAAAAGTTTATCAACTCAATTATCCCATGCGAGTTGGATCCATGATCACCAAAACACATGCACTGTTCCTGACGAAACATCAACTGAAAGGAACTTCAAGTGGAAGATTTTGATCAACATTATCACTAAGACGAAGCTACACCAAAAAAAAAAAGGAAAAAAGGAAAAGCTTTCTCTTAACAAGTTTGTCATCTAATTGTATAGAATAAAACAAGGAATTGGAAGAAGAAGGCAGTTACCTGCCTCCAGCCCCAGGAAAAGGCTTTCCCATCTTCTGCAGCAATCAAAACAATAGTAATTTTACTACCAATAGCTGAAAATTGTTCCGAAAATTTCATGGTCATAAGTGTCAAGATCACCAAGAACCGATAAAAGATCACAGTATCAAATTGATTCAGTAATGATGTTTCTCACTGCAAAGATACAAGCACCGAGAAATGGTACATTTAGCCTATGCATCATGAATTACATCAAGGCTTCAAGGAACATCTATAGACTTCAGGGTAAAAGGCTCGCCTGTCGTACAATTAGCTTACTATAATTGTTTAACTAAAGTATAAACATCGACCAACCTCCACATAGAATCTTGAGATACTTTGCTTGTTGTTTCTATTTACATAATTGAAATGTCTCATTCAAATCAATGTCACTGACAATGATATTGCTGGTAGTATATATTAGCCTAATTAAACTCCTCGACATTTCCCCTAGGTGAAAACAAAGAGAAGAGAACACCAACAATTAAATGCTTTCAGCCTTTCAAAGACAGCCTCAAGCTGTTCACAAATCTTTCCATTCAAGTGAATCAAGTCCACTAAAAATGGTTAGAATGTTGGAACTCTGATGGGAAAAAAAAAAGGTTCTAGCATAAACTTAGAGGCTCTGTAAATGAGTCCCTAGTACGTTTTCAAAGTCTGAATGAGAACTTTTGAGTTTTCTTTTGATAAATTATTAGTTGATCGATAAAATCCAGGAAATATATTGTATAATTTGGTTTTGGAAACAAAAAAAAAAAGCTACTCATATTGGTATCGTTTGGCATACTCTAATGCATCGTTGTGAGGTAGGCTGATGCTAACTGGTTTCTGTATTCACATCCTCTAATTCCATCACAAAAGTGTGTACAGCAACAAGCCAAGGTCTTCAGAGAAATAGATCATATATTCCTAATAACCACAACTCATAATAAATCACCACCCTGAAGGACAAAAAACTGGATAATCAGTCTCCACATGTTGATTGGTTCACTAGCATCAAATGACTTCCAAATCCAAATTGCCACAGAAGAATGGTCAAATGCCGTCCTATGTCTGGTATACACCAGAATCTGTTTGAAATGTATCCACTTGTGATATTATAGAGCAGCCATTAGACCTGTTATGTTTTATGATTATGAGTGTTGGGCAATTAATCATCAATATGTACAAAAATGTATGTGGCAGAAATGAAATGTTGAGATGGATGAGTGGTCATACAAGGGAAGACCGAATACATAATGAGGTTATTAGAAACAAATTGGGAGTAGCATCAATAGAGGATAAAATGAGAGAATATCGTTTAAGATAGTTTGAACACATAAAAAAAAGATCAAAAGAAGTGTATGTAAGAAAGTATAAAAGTAGATTTTGAAAGTATTAAAAGAGGTAGAAGGTGACCACAAAAGTGCTGAAAAGAAACAATAAACAATGATCTAGCTTATGTTGAGTTAACTACTAACATGACATATGATAGGGCCATGTGGAAACAAAGAATCCATGTAGCTTACCCATCAAGTATGGGAAAAGACTTAGTTGTATAATTGTGAGCTGGCCATGTCTGTTGCCTCGGCGGTTCATTTGATTGGAATAACTGTTATTCCTTCCTTAAATGCTGTTGTTTTTTGCGAATCTGTTAATCAAACGTTAACTACGTACGTTTTCTTCGGCAAGAATCTTTAGAAACAATAGTTGTCAATTGATGTTTCCTCATTGTTGCAGACTTTCATTGGGAGAGAGCCTGGATGGTGTGAAAGGTTCCTTCGGGTATTAGTTTCTTCTCTTTTGGGGGAGCTCCCTTCTACTGTAAACATTTCAATCTGAGGCGGGCTTATTCTAAAGGAAATATTGGTATGAGCGAAAAGTTTTCTTTTTTATCCAAGACAGCAAATACTTGAAGCAAAAAGTCATCTTCGATAATGTTACGTGGCTTAGCCAAGTGAGGGTGTGGATAAATTGCAAGAGTTCAATTGATAATGAAATTTGATGATGTTAAAGAACCCTCTTGAATTCAGTACCACCCAAACCAGCACCTTCATGGCAAGCGCGCATGCACACACACACACGCACAGAATATCAATGTTCAAATGAGACACCTTTTTTATTCATTCTCAAAATGGAGAGGGAAAAGGAAGTTACATAACAATGCTTCGCCAAATATGCAGCCAGGGTGATCAGATCCACTGGACGAGCAGAAGTATAGCAATTTATAGGAACAATTCTTTGAATCAAGTTTTGCAAGAAGATCCATCTAATCCAAGAATGCTACCAAAATTGAGCTAAACTAAAGCCTCAATCCCAATCATCCTCCACGTATAGACCTTTCGTTTGCAGCTTGGGCGGCCTCACCACCAAAACCACATTCCCCATTGCACTCTCCACCCCCTTCTCCGCCAGTCTTGAGCCACTCTCCGCCATTACTCCGCCGGTTTCTTCGGCAACCAGATACAGATTACTGCCGTCCGTCACCGCCCTCCTCTTCCTATCCACCACCACCAACACCCCTTCCTCCGGAATTCCCCTCTTCGCCTTCCACGGCAGAACCCTCCCGTCCTTGAACTCCACCACCACCAATTCGACGTCCTTCGCCACCAACGGCTCCCACCCCGGCAGCACCACCCATCTCCACCACCCCGCTACTGCCGTTACCACCCCGAATCCTTCCTCCAGCGTACAAATGGGCGCTGCTGCCACCTCCTCCGGCGTCGCCTTGCAGACGGGAAGCACGACCACTGTCGTCGCCTCCGCCGCCTCGCCAGATTTCAGCCGCACCACAGGAACCCTCACCTGTTCCTCCTCCGCCTCCTTGTCACCACGTTTTCCCCCCTTCATCTCCTCCATAATCCTCGCCTTCGCCATCTCCGTCTCTGCCGCCTCCATGGCGAGCTCAAGCGTGCGGCCGGCGGCCGGCGAACCGCTACTCTCGCGGCTCTGCCGGAGGTACGTGAAGGCGAGGCAGTCGCCTGGGGAGAGAGGCGAGAAGGCGTCCCAACCACGGTCAGATCGCCGGCGAGGGAAGTCTTTAATTGCGCGGGCGAGCTCGCGAGCAGCCTTTGCGTCGAGGTTTCCGGCGACGACGAAGCGGGCAGCGTCGAGGCGCTGGCGATTGGAGAGGAGGCGGAGCTCATAGAGGATGTCGGGGCTGCCAATGGAGGACTCGAAAGCCGCGACAAGGCCTGGCTCGGCGCCGGAGGAGAGGAGGGAGCGGCGGACCTGGGCGGCGACGACGAGGCGGTTCTGCTCGACGCCGGAGATGCCGGTGGACTCCTCGATGGAGGAAGGGGAGAGGCCGTCGCGGGCGAGGGCGGAGATGAGAGGAGCGTAGTCGAACCAGAGGCCGAGGCGGTCGCGGAGGATGCGGAGGCGGTCGTCGTTGGATTGGAGGGTGCCGAATTGAGTGGGGAGAGGAGGCGATGGTGGTATGTAGAAGGGTTGGTACTCGTCCGTAGAAGACGCCGACGAGGTGACTAACGGCCGGATGGTAGTCCTTTTTGGATGCTGGTGGTGGTGGTAGTGGTGGCGGTGGGGGGGAGAGGAGGAGGAAGAGAAGAGCTTTGTGGGGACGAAAGAGGGAGGGGGAGGGGATCGCAGAGAAAGCATGGTGGTGGATGGAGAGAGAGAGAGAGAGAGAGAGAGAGAGGCCCTATCTGACTTGGGGCTCCTGAATCATTTACAGATGGATCAGATCAGACCCAGAGGACTTGTCTTGTTGAGGACCAAGGCGACTAAACTTAAATCTGGACACAAGGTATTCGATTCACTCCTATCAAGGGATTTTGGTTTCTCAATTCATCAACAACGACAACAACTAAGCATTCTTTGTTTCCACATAGCCCTATCATGTTAGCAGTTAACTCACATGAATTATGGTCTCACATGAATTATGGTTTCTCAATTCATCTGGTAGGAGAAAAGTTCTAACGGGTTTCCATATTACCCGAACAACGTCTAGCTTGAAATTGAATTTCTAACCCAACTCTTATTGCTCCGAGTATGTTTTATGCTAAAAATATACATAACGTACCCGTGGCTCAACTGCCTAGTGTATGATCTTAGTTTTTCGGAGTTAAATACTAAATTTCCTGCACACCCGCAGGGCACCCTACTTCTGTTGTTGGTGAGGAGTTTGACTCCTAGAGACAACATGTGCGGCGTTTTTTAGGCTTCGTTCTCCTCTTGTAAATGCTTAGTTTCCTACTCGTAACAAAGGACTGAGCACAATGACAACCAAGAATCCATGTAGTCTATCTCACTTAGGGCTGGGGCTCGGCTTGCACGAGATGGTAACAATTATAAAAGTCTAACCAGCATGGTCCGTAGGGCAAACACAGATCAACAGGTTGTTTTCTTTTCATCAACTTTGGATTGGCACAAGAAATTGTGCGATAACTTTCAACAAATTACAAGAAACTAAATTGAAAATACTTCGATCAACTTGATCTACTATATCATGTCCTAATCTTCTTGAAGAAAAGCATATATACCATCAGTATATAGAAGCCCAAAAGACTGACTGATCCTGTTCGAGCCAGGTCGGCTAACTATGGGGCAAAACTCTCGGTTTTGGTTTTCTCCATTAATGAGACCCAAACTAGAGACCATTGCTTAAAGGCAGCTAAGTATTGAACCACTTGAACTCAGCAAGCGTTAGTTTAGCTTATTTACTTATAACAGATGAAAGGAGAGCATGCACTCACAATGTTAGCTCATCAATAGGGCTATCCGATGACCACTTGCAGGTGGCGTGTTCTATTCCTGAGGGGCATATGCGTGTGTGTTAGGCTTTGGCCTCCCATTTTAAACAAAAAAAATAAAGACGAATGGAGAGCGCTTGGTCCGGTCCATCTATAACTGAAAAAAAACCCACTGCATCTGTATGCCTCTGTCTGCAATGACAATTCACATCTGAATCTGGGTCTGATCCATCTTTGACCCATTTCGAGCAGATCCATTTCGATCCCGGACGACCCGGACTCGGAGACAGAGAGAGAGAGAGAGAGAGAGAGAGTCCTCCCGCTTTAAACTCGAAAGAAGAAACGTCTCTCCACGAGAGAGAGAGAGAGAGAGAGAGAGATTTTACTTGTCGCGATGATGGCGAAGCGTCTCTTTCAAATGGGTACTCTTCTATCTCCCTTTCTCTCATTAGAAGTTCTTCACCATATTTATTTCCTCGTAATTTGTCTCGTACCATATACTTCATTGGCTTTTCTCGTGTAAATTTTCATGTCGACTCGCGTCTCAACGAATTGCTTTCCATGAGTTCTAATTGTATATCTCGTCGAGTTCCCTTGTCGATAGAGTGGCTATTATGGCAACTTGGCATCAGAAATCCGTTGTTATTGCTCCTTTGTTTGTGATTACTTTGCATTCATTTGTAGTTTTCAGCATTCGAGTTGGTTTGAGAAGTACCACTTTTTCTATCTCCTCGCGCGATTAGTTTTCCTCGTTTTGGAATCTGAGAATCAGACTTCCACGAGTTTCTTTATGTAGTTTATTCGTTATTGATTTCTTTGATATCATTGGCTTGGTGATGAAGGTGGAGATCAGAAGCAACCCTGATTGTCAACTGGCCATATGTTTGATCTATTCAATTGTGCTACAGGATATAGGAAAAGTTGATATATCCTGGGCGTTCCACAGTTTTGGAAACTATAGTTGTCACTATGTTTTTTTCTTAATCCAATCATGTGATCCTTTTGTAAGTGGATATACTAGAAACCTGTACATCAGGTAGGAGCAATTAAGGAGAAACTTTGAATTTTGTTACATCAAGTTTTAGAGCAGCAATTAGGCCTGTCATGTTTTATGGTTATGAGTGTTGGGCAGTTAATCATCAACATGTACAAAAGATGTCTGTGACAGAAATGAAGATGTTGAGATGGATGGGTGGTCATAAAAGAAAGATGGATGGGTGGTCATAAAAGAAAAGACCGTATACATAATGAGGTTATTAGAAACAAATTAGGAGTGGCACCAATAGAGGATAAAATGAGAGAATATCGTTTAAGATGGTTTAGACATAAAGAAAGAAGATCAAAAGAAGAACCTTTAAGAAGGTATGAAAAACTAAATTTGGAAAGTATTAAAAGAGGTAGAGGACGACCACAAAAGTGGTGGAAATAAACAATAAAGAATGATCTAGCTTATTGTGAGTTAACTGCTAACATGGCACACGATAGGGATATGTGGAAACAAAGAATCCATGTAGCCGACCCCGTCTAGTATGGGAAAAGGCTTTGTTGTTGTTGTAAGTTTTAGGGCAATATGAGTGGCTGAGTTTTGTACAAACTTAAGCCTATTTTTGTTTGAAGAAAAATAAGCTATTTTGGTGTATGTTCAGATAGAGCCAACACCCAAAACTCTTCTCTTTCAAGTCATCTAGACACTTTGGGAGAAATGCTTTCCACGACTTGCTTATTTCTATAGAAAACTTTGTTCATGTATCAATTGGGTTTATTTGAATGTTTAAAAAGAGTCTTAAAGAAGAACCAGAGCACAACATCAATTAATCATATATAGAGTATAGTTTGATGACAAGAAAAGGGACTCATCTTTATAACAAATGCCTTAAAGTTCCTTCAGTGGATCTTATTCTTGGTAGTGTTGGGCCGCTAAATATACAGAAAGATAAATTGCATGTATCACTAATGAGATCAAAGAGGTGATGTCTTTCTTGCATGGGCGTGTCTAAGACTTTCAACTGTGCATGAGCCTTGTAATTGAAGGGAGGATTTGGAAATCTGCTGACATTAGTCTGTTGGTAGCCGCATGATAGATTAAAGAACCATGCGTCTTTCCTACTGTGGTCTAACAATGGCCTATATGTCGGATCACATTGTCAAGTTAAATTGTTGAAATGAACTTTAAATGATGTCTTGAGTTTTGGTTGGTTCTTCTATAAACTGGATGGTTTTTCTCGTTTATATCCTTTTCTTATGATAATCTGCCACATATAGGTCTTCATACTTCATCTGTATTCTTTATTTGCATTTACAATTATATTTGTGTTCTTCCTTGTTAGTTGATATTATATGTTTCACCATCTAATGTCATGAAAGTGACAAATGTTTTTCTGCAGGTTTTAGTTTAAACCATTTAAGGAAACAGTGGGAATCATATCAAGTATTTGTATCTAGCATTCTAACCCAACACCATATGCAATGGTCTAAAGCAGAACAAGCAGGGACAGGAAACAAAAAGGGTTTAAGGAATGACCATCAGCACTTGGTAAAGCCATACCCCAATGAAGTGAAAACCCATGGGACAACTTCTGATAGACATGATTTTGATGGAGATGAGCTAAGTGAGAGAAAGTGGACAATGGAACTTGCATGGCTTAGTAGAGCTCTTGAACCAGCGTTGCAGTTGTATAGGTGGGCTTTGCCCACAGGTCTATCAATTTCCTTGTTAACTCCTTTTTTTTCTGATCCATTTTTGCTGTATTTACATTCCCATGTTTGTTAAAGTTCCTGATTTTTGGTTGATGTAACTTGAGAAAATGTGTATAGTATCCTTCAAAACAAGCTTTTTGTTTTCCTTTTGCTTCTTTTGTTGATGGAGAATTATGTTTGTAATTCAGCCATTATATGTTAAGCTTGCTAGGTAGGTGCTAAATCACCCTGTTGACTATATTTCTAGAACTGTTGGGGTTGTATTGACATCTTAATGATCCAGTATCCTATGGAATTGTATATAGAATTGCTTGTTGTGTTTCTCATCTTAGTCATCTAACTGCTCGGCTGATTTTTCTTGAGCAGAACTATGAATACTATGTAGCCAATTTTCGGATGATGCAGTATAATGTTTTACTCATTACATACATATCTCTGAAGTAAACAGAAGTTGATGAATACACTTGAGCATGTTGTGGTCTGGAAACTGAAGTCTTGTGCAGATTTTACATTATTCTCTTTGATTTTGTTCAAAATTGAGTATTTTTCCTGTTTTCCACATGATAATTAAGCATTTCTGTTTTGTGCAGAATCGCATCTGATGGAATGATCATGAAATTCCTCTGCATACAGAGGTCTCCATATTCTACACCATAATTAGTCATGCAATATAGATGATTATAAATTTATAATAGTTACCTAGAGTTTGATGGAAAACTAGAAATGTAGGGCAATACAGTAAGGAAACCCTTAAAAGCTATCAGACTATAAAAAGGTCATTGATGCCTCTTTTCTATTTCCTATATGATTGTGTACATCCTTATACTGAGTTGTCCGTGTCAAACTATTAGATTCGCTTTGTAAAGCTGTATAATAAGGTAAAGTGCAGAATTATAACACAGGGTTTCTACTCTCAATGGAATCTCGTCTTTTGTGGACAATTGCCTTTTATGAATATGTTGGCAAGAATATAGCTTCTGACAACGTGGAAATAACTTTGCCTAATAAAGGAGTGGACTTTTAATTAAGCTAGTTCCAGTCAATTACCTTTCTCAGTTCATAGACTTGCATTGGCAAGAAGATAACTCCTGATAGTGTGAAAGTAATTTTGCTTTACAAAAGAGTAGACGTTTAACAAAGGCGCTTCCACTTAGTTGTCTGCATGCTGTCACATTATTATTGTCCTTTTCGCTCATAATGTCGAACAGTCATGTTCTCCACCACATTAATATCGTAAGCAACTTGAACTTTGTTAAGTATATGAAATCATGAAGTGAAGTCACATCTTGATACGTGAAGCAAATTTGATATGTTGCTGCAATTTTTCCTTTTGTTTAATTGTTGTAGTTTAGTGTAGTGTTTTGTATTTAGTTTTGTTTTTTAAGGTAACTTTAAATTAGGTTCATTAATGGCACTTAAGTAATTTTGTATTAGTCTGATGCTGGTATTTAAGGGGAAACCCTACTAGCAACCATTGATTGAATTGAGAAAAGAGAAGAAAGAGAAAGGGGTGTGGCGGCAAGGCCAAGACTGCACACCCGATTCCATCTTCAATATGATTTTGTTGTCTTCTATTGTTTAATCTTCTTAAATCTCACATGATATCAAAGCATAGGCATCTTGTTCATGCATAAAAGGAGCTGAAAGTGCAACAGATTGGAAGAGAAGGCCACTGATCTGTTGAAATTGTTGATACACCAGAAATTGGAAAAATGGAAGCAAGGATGAAAGAAGAAGGTGTCAACACAGGTTATGTCAACGAACAAAGAGTGGAACCCTTTCAGATTACCAATATTTGACTTAAAGGTCGTAATTATCAAGAATGGGCAAGGTCGATTGAACTCGTCTCGAGATCAAGGGGTAAGTTGGTTCTCATAAACAGAAATCAAATCCGGCCAGAAGAAAGTGCAAATTTTGAAGGATGATGCATTGGTGATTTCATGGTTAATTCAATCCATGACTCCTACGATTAGTAAAACTTTTATGTATTTAGAATCATCTGCAGAAATTTGAGTTGCGGTAGAGGAAGCGTATACTAGGCAATAAAATATTGCCAAGGAGTGCGAAGTTCTTGAGAAAATAAGGTGTGGACAAGGGGATAGATCTATAAGTAAATACTACGGAGAACTGCGTGGATTGTGGAATGAGTAGAGGTATATAGTGGAGAACAAATGCAACTATTGTATTAAGGAGCGTACAACCGATAGTGAAGTGAGAAAAGTGTTTGATCTTTTATGTGGAATATCCCCAGAATATGAATCTATCAAACTGAATATTCTAAGTAGAGAAGATCTACCATTAGTTGGGACAGTCTACTATCTCTTACTAAGAGAAGAGGATAGGAGAAACTTAAAGAAGGGAGAAGATCATAATCATGTTGAAAAATCTGCATTTACTGGAAGAGGACAAATAAGTTTTCAGCGAAGAAGAAGTGCTACAAGAGGTAGAGGTGGTGGACGATTTCAAAGATATGAAGACCAGAATAAATTACAATGTTCACGTTATGGGAAGAGGTGACACACCTGTGAACACTGGTGGGAACTAATTGGTAAACCAATTGATCACAAGGACACTGGAAATCATATTGTAGCTACTACTGAAAAGAAGGTTAAACCTTATTCGATGGATGAAATAGTGGAATTAAAAAGGAAGCTTGTAGAAATTGAATCAAGATTGATTGACCAACCTTCTATCTCATCATCAAAGAGTGAAATTAATGTTCCTACTTCATGTACCATCATCGGTAATCCTTTAGTTAAATTTTTTGCATGTTCTAAATTATGGCTTATTGATTTCGTTACTTAAAGGTGGCAAATGACTCCTTGGTTCCAATGGAAGGAAAAGGAGTGATTCAATCAAATAATTTCATACTTGATTCAGTGATTTATATTCCTAAGTTTTTGTCAATTTGTTATCAGTGAGCTGCTCATGGTTACTTTTTCTCCTTTTGGTTGTATTTCATAACGGGAAAAACTCTTGGACATGGTGAACTGAGGAATGGGCTATAAATTCTTCCGGAAAACCAAATTCTAATGCAGAGAAGAGCATTTGCATCCACTACTGAAGAAGAAAAGTTAAGGATTTGGCAGAGTCGTTTAGGACATTTACCAATCTAAAAGGTTAAAGAGTTGGTCACCTTTGGAAATTTGAGTGACTTGGTGTTTGAGTGTGATATGCCAAAGAGCTAAGCACCATAGAGCCTCTTTTCCTAGAAGAGAGTCAAAGTCGTCAGTTCTATTTGAGTTGATACATTCTGATGTATGGGGATCTTGTTTGATACCCTCACTTGGAAAATTTAAATACTTTGTGACATTCAATTATTCTAGACTCACTTTTGTGTGCCTTCTGAAATCTAAATATGTTGAAGAGTTAGTTCTTGAAGAAAAGGATGATACACAACAGGGAAAAGAAGTGAAAGTATACACTAAAGGGAGAGAAAGATTGTTATGCCCAATCCTTTGGATGCCCATGACCAAGGGGGAGATTCTTCTTCAAATCTCAGTGATGAATCCGTAGAAGGATCAAGCAGTGATGATTTGAATCTTCCGATAGCTCTGAGGAAAGGTAAGCGACAATGTGGTAATTATCCAATTTCCCAATTCATATCATATGATAAGCTATCGACAAGTTACTATAATTTTGTGTTGAATGCTGATACTTATCCAGTGTTGTCTGACGCGTATCGTATCGTGTATCGCTGGGCTCCACGATACGGGCGTATCGTATCGTATCGTATCGTACTTTAATATTAAAATAATGTAAAAATAATTAAAAATTAATAAAAAATCGAAAAAAATCGAAAAAAATCAAGAAAAAATCAGGAAAAATCTGATAATTGCTTTAAATTCATATAATGTAAGTTTAGTACAGATTGAGCATTCAACATTGAACAATTGCATCCAAATTTATATATTTTGAATCCAAAAAATAAAATACAGACATAGTTTACACTTTACAGTACACTACAGTTACATATAATGTTACATTTTACAAATTGTAATCAGGATCATCAACTAAATAATCTTCATCTTCTCCTTGTTGCAGATCCTCATCATCATCAGCCACGCCCACACCTTCTTCTTCAAAATCAAATTCTTCATCTCCATAATGTTGTTGCGCTCCTTCCAAATTAATCCAGGCAACGTCTTCTTCTGTTAGGAGGGCATTTTCTTCAGTGTCTTCCATAACCCAATCTTCTAATATATCAAAATTATCCAAACTTATTGGATCGAACTGACTTTCTTCTCTATTTACTTTTTTTAATTGCCTACGACACAAACAAAGATAAACAATTAGTAAGTAATATTAACAATTGAAAACTGAAGTTAAATAATATCGAATTGAAAATTTGAAAGTAATACAACATTACCTTTCACGAAGGCGCATGTTACAACGAATATAAACCAAATCATTAAGCCTTTTGTGTTCCAACCTGTTGCGCTTTTTGTATGGATGTGTTCAAAAACACTCCAATTTCTTTCACAACCTGTTGCACTACAGGTTTGGCTTAAGACTCTAACTGCAAAATCTCTAAGGTTTGGACAATCACTTCCAAACCTGTTCCACCAAACATCTGTAAAAAAAATATAAACATTAGAGACATAATAATCCACAGTAATGTAAGATGGAACTTAAATATGAAAATAAACAATGTACCTGGACGCATCGTAGAGCGGTTGCGAATTGCAACAGGCAAACCCATCAAGTGAAGAGCATTATCATATATCTCCATCTCTCGATGTATCGCATCTACTATGCTCTCATCAGGGACTAATCTGTCGATGCATTCAATGATTCCTCGATTAACCTCACCGTCCCTTTTGAAGGTTGCTGAGTACCTCAATGATGGGTTTAGATAGTAGGTTGCTGCATGAATAGGCTGATGCAATTGTTTATTCCATCTACTATCAATTATTTTCCACACGGGCACATAATCTCTTTTTTTTCCATTAAAGTTATTTCTGATTGCTTCTTTTGCCCTGTCCATGGATTCATAAAGGTAGCCCATAGATGGTTTCTCCTCGCTGTCAGCCAATCTCAAAACTTTCACTAAAGGACAAGTAATTTTCAATAATCTGATACATGCATTCCAAAATGAACTTCTAAAAACCGTTTCTGCAATCTCATTTAACTTTCTGTTCCTTCTGTTTTGTGGCAACTCTGCAAATTGTTGCCACTCATCTGAGGAGAACATTCTCTTTAAAGCTTGCTTCTGTCTCACAATACTCTGTACAGATAAGAAGTTTGTTGCGAACCGAGTTGCAGCTGTGCGAAGAAGCTCTGCACCTTCTGTGTATCTCCTCATCATACATAAAACAAATGCATGGTTGTAAATAAATTTTGTAATATCTTGGCAACACTCAGTTGCTGCCTTTATTTCATCCATCTCACCGATGTCCTCGAGGATGAGATCTAAACAATGGGCTGCACATGGTGTCCAGTAGAAAGTCCCATAAATATCAGCTAACTCCTTTCCGGCTGCTTTGTAGTTAGCTGCATTATCTGTAATCAATTGGACTACATTTTCTAGCCCAACCTCTTGTATAACCTTATCAAATTCCTCTCGTAGGATCTCTGCAGTGTGCCTCTCCTCTGACATATCTAGAGATCTCAAAAACATGAGTCCTTTAGGACAATATACAAGAAAGTTTAGCAATGTCCTTCCTCGCCTATCGGTCCATCCATCTGTCATGATAGTGCATCCTGTTTCCTTCCACGATTGTCTCAAAGTCGAACAGTATTGCTGCACTTCAATCACGGTCTGATCTAATATCTTCCCTCTCAACTTCTGATAAGAGGGCATCCTGTATCCTGGACCAATGTTAGCAATTGCATCTGCCATTGCTTGAAAATGAAAACTGTTTGCTGCATTAAATGGAATGCATGTATCATAAAACCATCTGCCCACTGCAAGGTCTGCTTGATCGTGCAGTTGTTCTGAAGCCATAGCAGCACGAATTCCTGGCTGAGCACCAGGTGTAGTGGAAGGAGGAAAGAACGAATGTATGCTAGAAGAAGAAGCTCTTCCTCTACTCCTTCCTGAACTTCCTCTTCTGCCACCTCCAAAGTCTTCAGATGCAACCCTCTTTCCTCTGCTAGGTGCTCGCGAACTGCTACTACCAATATCTGTTCTAGCATCTGAAGGCAAACTATCAGTGAATCCAACTCCAGTGGCAGTAGCATCATCAGCTTCTTCACACATCTGGAAATCATCCTTTTGTTGTCTCCTTTCCTGTATGCTCTCAATCATCTGCAAGCATTGCCATTTAATACCTTCTGGCACACTTCTAACTCTGCCTGTGCATGGAGCAACTTCTTTCCTGGTTCCTGCTAGGTGGTGTTTCAACCTTGAAATTCCACCACTAACCACCTTTTCACAAAATAAACATATGATTTTTAACCTTGAACCCTCAACTGGTATACCCCACTGCCATGCCGGATCATCAGACTTTGAATGAGAGTCTCTACCACCCCTTCCTGCCATCTCAATGGAGTACTTTAATTCAAACAAAAACCTGAAAATAAAAGCACTTCGTAAATCCCCCAATCTTCAAATAACACTCAAATCGAGTGTCTCCCACTTCATGAATGCAATAAAAATCGTATACACACACTTAATAACTTCATATTTTGTCATTCAAAAAAAAAAAACCCGAAATAACACAAAAAACAATAAATATAAAGGAAAAAAAGGAAAAAAACATTAAAAATATACCTAAATCCGAGTTTGGAGGCTTGGACGGACACCGTAGGGCACGATTTTAGAGCTTTGAACACCAAGGAGGCGAAAACCGACTCTTAGGGAGCTTGAAGAACCCAAAAGGAGAGAGGAAACCCGCGAAAAATCGCGGGTTTCCCTCGGGCCGGGACCCTTTATAAGGGTCCCAGGGCGTATCGCCCGTATCGTACGATACGGGCGATACGCACCGTATCGTGCGATACGGGCCGTATCGCACGATACGGTGCGATACGCCCGCACCTGCGATACGGGGGCCCGTATCGTGGTGGCCCACGATACGATACGTATCGCACCGTATCGTACGATACGGTGCGATACGGACAACACTGTACTTATCCAAGATTTTTTTGAAGTATCACAACCTCACTGGGTAAAAGCTATGAAATAAAAATTTCAAGCACTTCAAAAGAATAAGACGTCGGATATTAGTGACCTACCATCACGAAGAAAGGTTGTGGGCTGCAAATGGGTATATACAATTAAGTTTAAAGTAGATAGAACTTTGGAAAGGTATAAGGCAAGACTTATGGCACATGGCTATAGTCAATCCTGTGGGATTTACTATGAAGAAACCTTTGTCTCAGTGGCAAATCTCACCACTATTCGAGTGATTATAAGTTTTGCCCTAAAGGCAATGGAATATGTAGCAGCTAGACGTGAATAATTTATTTTTACATGAGGAATTGAAAGAGAAAGTATACATGGAGCTACCATCGGGTTACCCATCTCATAAGAACAAAGTATTCAGACTGAGAAAGGCGATTTATGGGTTGAAGCAATCTCCTAGAGCTTGGTTCGAAAATTACAGCAAGAGTATTATCAATTCGGAATACAAGAAGAGTATAAGAAATTAAAACAAGAATTACACAGGTTATTCGACATCAAATACCTTGGGAAATTGCACAACATCCTGGGTATTGAAGTGGCATATTCAGTAACCGATATCTTCTTGAATCAAAGGAAGTATACCTTGGACTTACTTTGAGATACTAAGACGTAAGAATGTAAGCCGCTAAATACCCCGATGAATGTAAATAAGAAACTGTGAATGAATGATGGAGGTGATAAAGTGGATGTGGTCAGATATCAGCAACTTGTTGAAAAACTGATCTATCTCACGATTACTCGACCAAACATAGCTTACGCAGTTGGCATGGTAAGCCGATTTATGCAATATCCATCTAAACATCATATGGATGCATTTTTTCATATTTTGAGGTACCTTAAGGCTACACTTGGTCATGGAGTGTTGTATAGAGCTAGAGTAAGAAGCAAAATGTTGTTGCTCGATCTAGTGCTGAGAGGTGAATATCGATCTATGGCAAGTTGACTACTTGTGAGCTAATTTGGGTGAAACAATTGCTTCAAGAATTGAAGTTTGGAAGTATTGAACAGGATGAAGTTATCTTGTGATAATCAAGTGCCTTACACATAGCATCAAATCCGGTCTTTCATGAGATAACAAAACATATAGAAATTGATTGTCACTTTTGAGCTCGAACATGTAAAGACAGATAATCAATGTGGAGACATGTTAACTAAAGCTCTTAACATAAATCTCTTGCAGAGCAAGTTGGGTGTGATTTCTATCTTTCACCCAACTTGAGGGGGAGTGTCAAGTATATGAAATCATGAAGTGAAGTCACGTCTTGATATGTGAAGCAAAGATGATGTGAAGTAAAACTGATATGTTGCTGCAATTTTCCTTTTGTTTAATTGTTGTAGTTTAGTGTAGTGTTTTGTATTTAGTTTTGTTTTTAAAGGTAGCTTTAAATTAAGTTCATTAATGGCACTTAAGTAATTTTGTATTAGTGTAATGCTGGTGGGAAACCCTACCAACAACCATTGATTGAATTGAGAAAAGAGAAGAAAGAGAAGGGGATGTGGCGGCAAGGCCAAGACTGCACACCCGATTTCATCTTCAACACCTGATTTTCCTGAAAAATTGAATCATGCTCTTCTTCTGCTTTGCAGTTGTTTTTCTCATACAGTTCTTCTGTCCATGATTTTTCAGTTACCAAATATTTAAGTTGGAGCCCCTTATGCTGAAAGACTGTATGTTGATATTCTCTGATGTTTTATTGCCTCTGGATATGGCACTACCTCCTTATAAGTGCACTGATGGCATCTTAATAGTGGGCTGTTGGCGTAAAATGCACCTCTTACAATATAAGAGGAAGAATTTTGCAATTAATTTTATGTTCTTATAGCTGACCTACTAATAAATTGTAGGAAATAATGGCATCCAACAAGTACGTTCAAGCAGTCGGTCTCTTAGTGAAATTATTACAAGCCTTCAGAGGAGCAAAATTGGGATCCAGGACTGGAGCTTAACTGACCTTACTGTGGGACTTTACCTCATATATCTTCAGCGAGCTTCTGAAGGTTTAGTTGAGGATTTCCAGGGTTCACAGATTTCATCTGACTCTATAGTAATTGCTCTTTGGCTCTACGAAAATAAGCTGAATGTCTGATGTCTATATTTAGTACCAATTTAAGCCCCACTAGCTTTCTAAATGCACTTTTAATTTTTGCTCTCCATCAGATTTTTGTTGTTGGCATCAAGAATCTTAATACTCGTAAAAATACTTTCTTTTGATATTATTGTCAGTGTTATGTACAACAGTAGCTGTTATCTCTTACGGAGTACCTTGTACTCATCAGAGATGGCCATATAAGCGACCATTCCATTTTACGTCTTATATATTCTTTTTCTCCCATTAGGTCCTGGATCTCATCTATCACGTTGAACTAGCCAAAGGGGCGTATAAAGAAAATCCAGCAGCTCTAGCTAGACAAAGCTTGCTTCGTGAACAAAACATTGTCAAGTTTGTCCGAGACTCTTCCCTCTTGAGACCTGGGTATTATATTGGAGCTGATATACGGAATAAGCTAGTGATCTTTGGAATACGTGGAACGCACACTGTCTATGATCTTATAACTGATATGGTTACTTCAAGTGATGAAGAGATCACATTTGAAGGATATTCAACTCATTTTGGCACGGCAGAAGCAGCTCGATGGTATCTTCATAATGAGCTAGAGACTATCAGGAAATGTTTAAATAAGCATGAGGTAACTTCAAATTACCAATTTTTTATATTTTCATGTTGGTTTAGTGCAAAAGAGGTATAATGTTGCCAAACTGCTCTTCAACACAGGCATGGGAACATACTCTGTGATTCATGCGTCTATTCATGCATATGTGTGTTCGCTTATCTACCTATGAAGGAGCATGTGTTGCTTCCTTCAAAGTTTCAGTTACCAGTCTTTCAAAAGCTGAAGGAAATTGATGCAATGACACCGAACTAATATTTGTTTTGTGATATTTCTTCTTTCTTTGCTTCTTTTTGCCTTTACTTTATTTGGTTTATGTACATCCACTTTTAAGAGTAGTAATTTTCTGTTAAGTGCACTTTGACTATAGGGATTCAAGCTAAGGCTAGTTGGCCACTCTCTTGGAGGTGCAGCAGCAGCTTTACTAGCCATAATGCTTAGGAAGAGATCGAAACAAGAACTGGGTTTTAATCCTGATATTGTTTCTTCTGTTGGTTTTGGTACCCCACCTTGTGTATCACAAGAACTTGCAGAAAGCTGTGCGGACTTTGTTTCCACTGTTGTTCTTCAAGTAAGAGGATATGTTTTGACTGTTATTTCTTTTCTGCTGCAAGTTCTTCGATCCTGTTTTTGTCCTTCAGATATGGCCACTATTTCTGCTTTGGCATCCACTGCTTTAATTGTTGCTTGTTTAGGATGATATCATTCCAAGGTTGAGCCCAGCTTCGCTAATGAGGTTGCGCAATGAAATTCTTCAGACTGATTGGTAAGTGAAAGAGTCACCTCATGACCGTTGTATAACTCTTGCTTCTGTCTCTCAAAATGCTTTATTTGGCTTACTTTGTCTCCTGAGGCTTGGTTGATTCCTCTTTTACTCTATTGTATCATCTTCTCTTCATTTTCACTTTCTTTCCTTTTCTCTCTCTTAGGACAAGTATCATTGAGAAGGAAGATTGGAGGAGGGTGAAAGATCTAGTAACAAATGCCAAAGAAGTGGTATCCTCCATACAGGATGTTGCCCGGAAATGCATTGAATATGCTAGTCTCAAAACCAAGGGAAATGTACAAGGTACATCCTAGTCATGTGTATGCAGAAAATCTGAATGATAGTTGCTTGATACTGCATGTCAACTATACGACAAACAGCATTGCCTGCAGATCAGTTTCCGGTAAAGCACTAGCAAAAATGTTCTGAGGGTATGCTTGTTTTGGGTCAGGTGTGATAGGTCTCATGTGACCTGTGTAGTGGCGTATCAGGTCTTCTGACTCGCGATTTGGAATTCTATGATTCCATATCACAATTATCTTCCATGATGTGAATGAGAAACTATGAGGGTTGATCTCCCTGAATGATCTAGAAAATCCTACGCAAAAGAGTGCATTTGTGGGACACGGGTGAAGGTGCTGGTACTTGAGACGGCAACATAATATGCTAGAAAATCATATATTACATTGTGTATGCTGGACATGGGTGCTGGTGCTGGTCCTTGACACCGTAGCTGAAAAAAATCATGGATCCAGTGTATATATTAGTGTATATGCATATATATATATATATATATATATAAAATTGCTAAATCTCATAAAACTCTAAGAAAACTCAGCTTTTGCGTGCTATTATTCATAATCGGACGATATTCCATGAAGTGAACCTGACATGGCACTAACCTATCTATTAAGTTAGAACTTTTAGTTTAAAAGGAAATCTAAAATAGTAACACCAAGTTGCAAATGTTCAGGTCTAGTAGTGTGGTGTTCAGCGCTGGTAGAAGTGTCAGTATGGCATAAATATCATAGGCTGTAACTTTTGTACATTTTGCTTCTTCTTGAGAATGTGGAAGCTTGTAACGGAAAATCGGATCTCCTGTAGAAATTCAGTAATCACTAGCAAAAGCAAGCGTACACTAAGTGCGTAGAACATCAATTTCCAGTAACACTTTCCAAATATTGATAAGATTTTTTTCATAACAATCATGTATCTTAGTAAAGAATATCAAACACAGCATACTCTTTAGAGGATCATTATTGCTATTTTTGGTTCTCCATTTCATGTGTTTCTCGAATGGGCCAGCCATGCCTTCCTAGAGGCTAGGGGGCTGTCTCGGGGACTTGTGCAACCTGCAGTCGACAAAGTCCCCATCCTGGATGTGATTTCCCATGCAATCAGCAAACAAAACAAAAGATGACTGGTTGTGCTTCTGTTTACACTTCTATGCTATATTAACTGCCGTTGCATTGCAATAACTTTCTTGTTCTTGGGAGCAGTCACTTCTGAGAAGGATCGTGTGATCGACCCATCTGTTAGACAACCTTCTGGTGCATTGCTGCGTGATTCCAAGAAAGAGAGCCCTCCTCTTGTGGACCTGTTTCCTCCTGGTAGGCTTTATCACTTGAAGAGGAATGTGGATTCAGATTCTGTTGGCAGCAAACATAGAGAATATTATACTCTATTGGAAGGAGATCCCGGCGTGCATTTTAAGAACATAGTTCTCTCAAGCAACCTGATTTCCGATCATAAATGTGATAACCACTACTATGCTCTTCGTGATGTTCTTAAAGGATTGCCGAGATCTATTTGTCAATGAATATACTAGATAATAAGCTTTGGTAGCATACGTGTCTGTAATTATGGGTACTACACTGTTGCTTAGTGGTTGATTCGTTTTTTGATGTGGTCAACACATGCCCTGTAATTTTATAGGTCACTTTAATGCAATAGAAGCTGCCAATCTTATTGCTTGTTTGTATCTTGCTTTATCAGAGAATTAGTCATTGACAAAGTATCCACATAATAAACTGCTTCTTTTAAAGCTCTTGGCCTTGTTACTATTTCTACTGTCTCGCCTTTGCGCCTTGCCAGAGTTGGCTTTTTAAAACCATGACCTATGAGTCTTTTCTCCATAAAATGCATGCTAAAGATGTCGAAGTTGAAATACTTGCATTCCCCAACTTTGTATTAGAGATAAACCCATGGGACCTTTGTGCTTCCTGATAGGAGGAGGTTTGTCATAATCATAAATTTGATGGTGAACTAAACCAGATTAGCTGTTAAATGACAGATGATTTCATGTAAATGTCAATGGTCGATAAGCTGGATGCTTGTATGGGCTGCATGTGCAATTGACTGAATTCCGCTGACAAGCACCATGGGCAATAAGTCACGCTTAAGCTGGTTTGGATATTTTGGAGAGGTAGGTAGACGCTCTTGTGGTGATAGAAGTTGCATTGAGTGCTTTTGAAAAGACCAATGAAGGCAAAGTGCTAGAAGAAAACAATAAAATAGGCGACTACTTTATTGCACATGCAGGTCGGATCTGAATTTCGTACTTGATTTGAGTAAAACCAACCCAACCACCCGGTTTCAAGCTGGTTATGTGGATTGATGTATAGACGACCTACTTGGGTCTGCAAGATTTGAACGGAGGAGTCTCAGCAGACCGAGGCTGGTTCCAAATGAATGGATTAATCTGGTCCAAGCCGCCTCCTCGATCACTTGCATCCTCTCCACCAAATACTTACACCATAGTGTAGCCTCATCTCTATGCACAGTCTCTCCTTATCCAATATTTCTATCAGAAGAGGGTTTGAAAATCTGGGGTCCTAGTTGAGCTCATCTGAAAAATCCCCACGAAGCTAATTATTTTACTGTTTGCATTCTGCTAAAGATCTGATATAAAGCAAAATTCCCAACTTTCTCTCCGCTAATTTTTCATCTTCAAGCCAGAGAGTTCACAAGACTAATAAGGAGAGAGAGAGAGAGAGAGAGACGCCAAAAGAATATTCCCGTATTGAACAGAGCGTTTGAAGATCTGGGGTCCTAGTTGAGCTCATCTGAAAAATCCCCACGAAGCTAATTATTTTACTGTTTGGATTCTGCTAAAGATCTGATATAAAGCAAAATTCCCAAGTTTCTCTCCGCTAATTTTGCATCTTCAAGCCAGAGAGTTCACAAAACTAATAAGGAGAGAGAGAGAGAGAGACGCCAAAAAAATAGTCCCGTATTGAACAGAGAGGACAAAACGAGTGGTTCTATGTGGCTATAAATAGAAATGAAAGGTTTGTGAAACTTTAAAAGGGTCGGTTGGCTAAATATGCCACGCCCGCCCTCCATGGTGGGTGCCGTATGGCTATCAAGACATATGGCCGACATAATTTGTGGGCTCTTCTAAAGGGTTGGCTCGCTTGGCCGACCCTCCAAATTTTTTACTCTTAAACTTTTCGTCGTTCGTGGGTTAGACTTTGCAAGTTCTTTCACCTGACCTTTTTCTTTCTCTGATGATCCTTATATTAATGTGCAAGAGATGATTAGAGGCTCATCGTCAATCAAAGCTCGCACCACCGATATGGAAATCCAATACCTAGTAAATCATAGTTGAAACTTAATCCCTACCATCCCATACCAGGAATACAAGTACCAAAAGACTCAAGCCTCAATTTAAAAACCATGCAGCACCAAATGTTGAAGCACATTTTACAAACTTGCTGAGCGATAGATTAATTTTGAACACTTACAATCACCATCTTTGACATATAGATAATAATTTTGTTATTGTAGAGTATGTCTACATTTTTAATTCTATGACTTTTGAAAGATATTCTAGCAGGGGCACTTAAATATGTTTTCTTATTAATATACTACCGATTCATTAAAGTAAACTGTACCCATAATATTAGGAACTAGTTTCAGAATCAGACAAAGAACAAACCTTTTGAGCCGTGGCATACGCTCAAAAGTTCTAGTCCTGGTACCCGGTTCTAGTAACTATGAACCAAATTAGCTATAGATATCTCAGACTAATACAAACAGAAGGATCCTATCCACCATTGTTATATGATGACTGAGAATTCTCTTTCCCGCACTTTCTCCCCCATTCAGAACCAAAGACAATGGCAGCATGAAACTAATTCATCAAATTACACCAACGTTCCTACACAAGTTTCTGAACAGTGTCACTTATTCAAAGAAGAAATACTACTACAACAACTAAGCTTTTTCCCATAGTAGATGGGTCCTCCACATCGGTTCAAAAGTACTAAAACTAAAAAAAGTAGGAAGCTCAAATGCATTAAAGTTGGCATATAATTGCGACCAACTTTAATTCAGAAACCATGGGAGACAGATACTGTACACGACAATGAAAGCGTTCCTTATACAATTGACGGCAACGAACTCAGAGATGGGTCTTAAGGATGTTTCTCCAGGCAAGAAATCTTGAAATTGGTGGAGTAAGAGCAAGGGTGATAGGCACTCGAACAGGGAATAGAGCCTCGTTCAAGAGGATCGCTACCGCCAACGCCCCATCAGTCGATGCAGCCAATTCAGCTGTTCGATTATTCTCCTTCTTTGTAGCAAAGATGGGTTCCTCCTCATCAGTGATGAACTCGTCATGGTATATCGTCTCTTTGTCCTCCTGTGGCTCAGGATCCTTTTTGCCAAGGCCATGGAGCCCAACCCTTTCACGCATAGACTCAACATCAACATTGTTCTTGATGGCAATGTAGAGGCCAGTGATAGAAGTTGCCGAGACAGAGATGTGGACGCCTATCGCTACCTTGCCATACTACTTCATGAGCTCCCGAAAACGCCCCGCAACAGCCATTCTTCTGAAAGCTTGTGCAACAGAGCGCAGCTTCGTTCAAGAAACAGAATCCTAGAATAACCATTATTACGAAATTCTCCTAAACAACCAAACAAGAGATCATAACGACTGCCAAAAGTCTTTTGAAAGCAGAAACTAGCATCGAAATTTGGAATTGACAAAACACGAAAAAAACAGAAATATTGTTTGCTTCTACGCGAGTAATAGTGTTCAATATGGAAAGCTTTTAGGACTTGATCTGAAGAGCTCCTCACCTAAATAGAGATGGAGCGTGGTCCCAAAATTGTTCTTCCATGCTTTCGAATTGGGACACTTTCTTCAAGCAAAAATTACCTCAAATTATTTCATTGAGGCAAAACAGAAGGATGTGAAAAATTTCGGTTTACTCACCAACTGTGCATTGGAAAAATTCCGTATACTAAAAAATTGTGTTACCACTTCAAACATCGAAGTAGAGAAGGATGAAGATCCCAAAAGAAAGGCAGTTCAGGGTTTCGTTTCGTAGATGAGCGGATAATTCCACGAATATCCAATTTTGTTTGCTCTCTTAATTACGATTCCACTAATTTCGTATTAAGAGGATTTCAGTTCCACGCCCTCACCACCATCAAGCCGTCGAAAGATAAGTAAACGAAAGCTTATCAGGCGGCCTAAAAGACATTGACCAACATACCACAAACTACCAACGCTGTGCCGTATACACTATACAAAGATGATAACCAGTACAAAAAGCGAAATGAAAATCCCCAACACGAATGGATTTGATTCTCAAATTTGGAAAGCATCAAAGCCATGCAACAAACGAGAAACGCCACTAAAGTAATTAGAACCAGGAAAGCATCATTCACCATAAGAAACAAAGTAGAAAATATAATAGAGGGAGAACACGAAGTCTGTCTAATACACTATACGCTCTCCGAGATCAAACGCATAGATGAATCAGAGGAGATTTGAGCGAATGAGAAGGAATAGAGAAACCCATCGATTTAGCACAAATTTTGAGCTCAAAGGACATCTCATTGTGCCGTCAAGCCTTCGATATTGTGCACCCTTTTCTTCTTCCTAAAACACCATACACACACAGAGGGCGAACGTACGTACGGCAAAACGAAGCAGAAAGGGAAACGCGGGATCGAAAATCAGAAATGGCTCCGAACTGTGTTTGGAGGGGGCTCTAACGAGGTTCCGGGTGCTTGTTAGGGGAGCTGGGGGCTCCATTTATAACGGGCGGAAGGGAGTTAGTGCTTACGGCTTGCCCTCCTTGCCGCATGAGGGTTTATTAAAACGAACGTCGTGAGTTCGATACCAGCGGCGTACATACCTGTCTTCAGATGCAACTACCAAAAGAAAAGAACGCATCTCTACGGGCTCATACAGTTGTTTTATAAAGGTTGTCACACGCTTTATTTTCAAGTTGATTAAATAGCATACGTTCTTATTAAATTAAATGCAAATCCCAAATTCTTAAGGTAATACTAATAAGTTCCAAATTGTTGATACAATAATAGTTCCCATTTGAAAATATTTTTTGAAGTTTTAAATTTGTCATATTACGAAGGTAAAGTAATAAGGTAATACTATTTGAACTGTCCAATAGCCCGATCGAGACAGATCCTTTCTGAACCAGACCAGCAATCCAACATCAAGACCAATGTTACAAGTTGTGCCTAGAAGCATCATTCTTCTTCTTCGCAAGTTATTTCACATTTGCCTTGATTTGATTGTCTGAGTCTTTGCTTCTTCTTCTTTTTTTTGGGTACAATCACCACTCCAAAGGCAGATGCCTGGGGACGGAGGCCATTTTGGTCCGGATGGGAGTAGATCCTCAAATGAGAATGAGAATGAGAACAGGAACCACGATCCCCCCAGCCCCGCTCTGCCTCATGAACAACCCAACCCCAACTTGCCTAGCCGGTGAAGATCACTTTCTGAATGCAGATTTTGTGGTGCATGAGAACTCCAAATTGCAAACAATCCCAACCTATCACGAGAAAACCATTACAGTATTCTCATCCTTAATTTGAGGATATAAATACAATTTCCTTTTTCTTTTAGCATATTTTCAAAGAGAAATGAACTTTCAATACCCTATCAAGAAGACAAAGTTCAGCACTCACAGACAAAGCGTCAGCTCACCGGTAGAGATATCTGATGGCCAACTTGCAGGTGGCGAGTTTGATTCTGGGGGGAGGATGCATGTGCGTGTTCATGCTTGGCTTCAGTCTCCCATTGAATACAAAGTGATGTTTGCTGTGGTGAGATATCCTTAAGCAAAAGTTCGATAATACTACTCGAAACATCAAAAGCTCATTACACCTTCTTGATAACAATCTGAAGACCAGTTTCAGTCTTTTCTCTCTCGCAAGGTTATAGTTATGCTATTGTCTTCTTCCTTCAACCCAAGCAAAATGTCCCGGAGAGACCGAATTTGAAACACAGTGAATTGGAGAAACGGAAGTCCACCGGGAAGATGATTCAATATACAATATCAAGTATGGCATTCTATCAATTAATCTCCTATACAGAACTGCATTAGCAGCTAATAAAGCAATAATAAATCCCGAGAAATATTAGAGGAGAAGGTACTACACTTCTTTGAGCTCCCTCTTTTCTACACTTGAGATTGCTGCACAGACCAGTTGAACGAACTAGTTGATTGAGATGACAAGCAAAGAAATAGGCAAGTGGATTCAGATTGTATGACTGGTTTTCATGGCAACAGCCAACCGATAAGAATAAGGTTCAGTCCATCAGGAAGAATCTCTCGACCATCAGGAAGAAAACTCGTATGAGTTTGAACACCTTCAACAAGCTCTTGAAATTAATCTGCACAGACGAAAATTTATTAGAGAATACTTCACAAAAGTACTAGATAATTTTGCCATCGTATTCCGTTCCTTGGTTTTAAAAAGGTCTCTCAACTGCTCTGGTTTTTATTGTTATCCATTGACAAAATCCTTAATATCGTTATCCATAATCCATTAGGACAACCCAACAATTAAGCCTTTTCTCATTCTAGATTCTTTGTTTCCACATAGTCCTATCATAATGTGTAGAATTCATGGTAAATAAGTCCAATAAAGTTTTACGCCAACTGGAAGCCTAATGAAAACTCGTATCCATAATTCCAAACAAAGAATCTATTTGTAACATGAACGGAATTATTAGGACAACCCAATTTTATTAATTTATTAGGATATCATATCAACGTCACTTGCTAAATCATTTATCATGTTAATATTACCTACCACCTCAATATTGTCTGTCACTCGTATCTATATTAATTATTAAATATTCTTTCATATTACTAATTATTGTATATGAAGTTTAATAATGCCAAAGTTATATTAAGTTTTAATTCAATATTTGACAATGACGTAATTCATAAATCCGCAGCCATATCTCCTCGAGTGAATCTATCTTTAATAGCACGTGAATCTATCTTCATGTTACTTTTAATATAGACGTTAAAAATCACAGGATATCGCAATTTTAAACTACACGAACTAAATGGAAAAGTGCCCAAACCGAAGGTTGCTTATCTAAAGTTTTCCTTGATTACTAACCAACCAAAAAGTTTAAAATTAGATCATAAAGAAGTCCTTCAGTCAATAAACACCAACTTCAGGTACAATGATCACTGGGTAGGGGCTTTTGCTTTGAAGTGAAACTGAAATACATCACTTAGATACAGTGCACAAAATGAGAGCTGGAGCACCTTTGATGGCCTCTTCTGAAACCAAAATCAATACAGCAAAACATTCAACTAACTTCAGGTACAATGATCATTGGGGAGGAGCTTTTGCTTTGAAGTGAAACTGAAATACATCACTTAGATACAGTGCACAAAATGAGAGCTGGAGCACCTTTGATGGCCTCTTCTGAAACCAAAATCAATACAGCAAAACATTCAAACCATTGTTATATAATTGAAAGAGTTCGGGAACGTGATTTTTGTCATATCACGTTATTTAGTGCATCAGAGGTATGCGTTTCTCTAACTACATGAATCTGACAATAGGCAATAGACCCGAAATATGGTGATGATGTTGTGTGTTTGCAGCGAGTACAGACAGGTTCAGGCAACCTCAGAACGGACGCTCGCCTAAGACGTATGTTTACACCAAACGGAAGACAGTTCTACAGTTTTAATGAGCTCTCTGAAAGCGCCATCATCATCCCCAAAATCGCTAGCATGTTTGATACATCAAGATCAAAGTTTCACATGCATTTCATTACACCAATGGTTTCTTTTCTTCTATACCCAAAATTTCGATTCTATCGCACGCAAGACCACGAAGAAAGGCAAAATCTTGAGGAGCAAAAAAAGTCGTTCAATTGAATTTCAACCGAGAGCCTTAATCTTTGGCAACGGAAGTTGTATTTACACGTTTGAAATTCCGGATCTCATTGCAAAAGGTAAAAAAGAAAAGAGGACCTCGGGAAAGATAAAATGACCAAGGAGATCGGAAGGCAGCTGCCAGAAGATCAAATCGGGGAATATTTTGGTGATCATTAGCCCGCATGAGCTCCCTGAAATCGAAAGCCACGGCTCCGCGTTACAAGTAAATCAAACGGGAGATTTGGTCATCATCCTCATGAATTCCTCGAAATTGACAGCACCGTCGCCGTTGGTGTCGACCCCTCGGATCATGTTCTTGCAGGCGGACAGGGTGGTGTTCTCTCCCATGCTCCTGAGCACCTGGAGGAGCTCCTCTGCAGAGATTAAGCCATTCTTGTCGCGGTCGAAGATGGTGAACGCGTTCCAGAGATCTTCCATACACTTCGACGAATCCGTCTCCTGCGTGTTCATCAGCAGGAACTCCTCGAGGCTAATAAACCCGTCGCCATCGGTATCGGCCTCCCGCATCATCGACTCTACCTCTTCCCTCGTTCCAACGAACCCAAGACACCGGAGCATCGATTCCAGCTCGTCGATGGAGATCTGGCCGTCGCCATTGACGTCGAACTTGTTGAAGACGAGGCGGAGATCGTCGGGATCCTGGATGGAGAGGACGGAGACGGCCGACGGCGTCGAGGCGCAGGGGCCGGGTTCCACTGTGGAGGAGGCGGAGCGGGGAGAAGTGGGGCTAGGGTTAGGGCTCCGTTTGGAGGATTTCCTCCCGGGTCGCGGAATCGGGATGAAGCAATTCATCCTCTTCTCCCTTTTCTCCTCGTATTCGGAAATCCCCACGAGCACGACGAAGACCTCTTCATGTAACGATAAGAGAAAGACGGGATAAAGGGACAAGATCGTGACACGTGTTATTTTGTGATCGGACGGTTGAAGAGGGTCCAGTCCGTTGTTGCCGTTGGAGAACAACGCGGAGTCATTTTTACTCCTCCTTTTAGTATTCTGTGCTATCAAGATCTGTAATACAATTCGATATCGTTTCACATACCTTGCATAAGTATTCTATGATACCATACGATACTTATAAATGTAACATTAAATACATTATATCACTAATATTTATTGGAGTTATATTTATATTCTAGCTAAAATATCCTTCTTATGAGTATAGGTAGACATGACCCGTTCCGGTTACCAAAACCTAGAACCATAACCGAATGGGTTTGGGGCTGGTTCTAGAATCACTAGTTTCAAGATAGCCCGGGTTTGGGTTTGGAATTATTAGAAACGGATAAATTTATTAAAAACTAAAAAAATATATGAACAAAAAAAAGAGAAAACATAAGGACGCAATTTCAGTTTTACAAAATGTGGAACTGAAACCGAACCAAGTGGACTTTGTTCTGGGGCCAGTTCCAATTATGGTTCTTGGCTCGGTTCTTTTTCAGTTGAAACCACCAAACCGGTTAGGAATCAACCATGTTTAGGTATAGTGGCTTGTGAGTGAGTTGGTCTCTAATTTTAAACTCTTTTATCTGTCTACACACACACACACACACACACACACACACACACACACACACATATATATATATATATATATATATATATATATATATATATATATATATATATATATATATATATATATATATATATATATATATATTATGGTTCTTGGCTCGGATAGTTTTCAGTTGAAACCATCGAATCGGTTAGGAATCAACCATGTTTAGGTATAGTAAGTAGCTTGTGAGTGAGTTCACCTCTATTTTTAAACTCTTTTATCTGTCTATATATATATATATATATATATATACTAGTGGCTTGTGAGTGAGTTCGCCTATAATTAACTATTTTATCTGTTTATATATATATATATATATATATATATATATATATATATATATATATATATATATATATAATATATGAGGGGTATGTGATGTAATTTAGAATAATCTGCCTTAAAGCTTTAACTCATGTTTTTCCTAGGTGATAGAAAGGAGCCATTTCAAGGTCTATCATTGGCATCCTAAAATGGTATCAGAACGTGAATACATGAATCCCGTGGAGTCACACAATAATAGGCTCCACTGGTGAAATGGGGGAGGTTGGGTGCAGTAAGTCACGCTTTCATGGGGTCGATGAAAAGGAGAAAGGGATGTTACAGAGGATTTAACATGCCGATCACGGGACAAAGAGTGCCATGACGACCCGTCTTGAAGTTTGGTTCATGCGCATCATTTTTGCAAAGTCAAGTCAAGAAGGAAGATATTCATGCGCATCATTTTTGCAAAGTCAAGTCAAGAAGAAAAATATTATTGTTTGATTACGAGGCTTGACATGCATAACTTATTACGCATATGATTCTACTTTATTAGGCTTAGATCTCATAATCAAATATCTTTAAAGGCTAAAAGAAATTATAAAAAGTTGACCTAGCTTTCGAGCATTAGATGTCAATATATCATAAGATCGAACACAGTGACAACCGAGAGTCTCTATACTCAACCCCACAAAAAGTTCTAGGTCCGCCACTGAGTGCAGAGCAAGTTTCTTATGGCTTCAGCAAAGATTGGCTTTTCTTTCAACAACTGGAGGTCTTTAATTGATGCCAAGCCCTCTCCTCTTTCTCTTTGCTTCTTTTGTTCTGTTTTTTTTTTGCTTGACTGGGTAATTGGCTTGTGATAATCTAGTTTTGATACATATGTAAATCAGAAAATTTGTAATTTATAACTCACCTTATTCTCCTTCATTTGCAATTTTAAAAAAGGATTCAAAAGGAAAAAAGAGAGTACAAAGCACTTCAAATATACGAGACGGAGCTCAACTGTTGTAATTAACGAGAATTGAGAGAGAGAGAGAGAGAGACTGAAGAGCAACTGGAAACGGGGGCATGAAAAAAGTTGTTTAAATATTGTGTTGTGATCTGCTTGGATCAATTTTGTCGGACGATCCACGCGTTTAAGTAAGATTCAGCATGAAGAGGATTTGAGCATAGAGTTTTTACTCTCTCTCTCTCTCTCTCTCTATATATATATATATATATATATATATATATATAATAAAAGAAAAGTCTAAAAGCTTATATGTTACATCCTTTTCTTTCAAATCTCAACCATTAAAAAGACGAAATAAGTACATGTTGTTGAATCAATTACAACGTGTATATATATATATATATATATATTGTGTGTGGGATGGGGGGACTTTGGAAAAGTATCTTATGTTTGGACCAATTTTCATTTTGATTCTTATAGTTTGAAAATGTCTTTGAACTATTTTATGATTTTTACCATTTATCAAATTAATAACAAATATCTAATGATGTTATTTTTAATTAAATACAATACATCAATCTTCATGTATTGCCACGTTAGCTTATAGAAGTTTATTGAGACATCACCTCAATATCACGTGCTACATCATCCACCACATCAGCATCATGACTCGCAACACCAATATATATTTAATATTGTACTTAAATGGCAAGTAATGCTAATTTATATATTAATAAATGTGAAGTATTCTTTAACATTACTAATTATTGTATGTTAAGTTTAATAATATGGAAGTTATATTAAATTTTCATATAATATTTAATAATCACGTGATTGCTCAGTCAACAACATCATCAGAGACATGTAAATCCGTTTTCCATATAATCTTCGGTGACGCCGTTAACACTTTTGGGCTAACCCGATACATATAAACCAAAAGTTATTGCAGTATTTTTTTTTAAACACATAGACCGATTTGAAAAATGGTAAATCTTCAAGCTATTTTTCAAATTTTTTCATATACATACATATATTTATATACACTTTTGGATTTTTAATATCAAACAATTCATTTCTTTGATGATATAGTTTAGATTTGGAAGAATAGACAAGAAGATTAGAGTTGGGTGAAACAAGCCCCAACTTGACCGCAGATATCTGTTTTGATCTGAGCCACTTTATCGTTTCTTTTTTCTTTAAAGAGTTTGATACTTGGGTCTTGCAATAATGCAAATTTAATTGCATGAAACCACATATAAAACAAGAAAGACATGCTTAGATTTCCTTTTTGTCTTGTAAAAAGGTATGAGAAACTAAATGAAAGAATACTTAGAAACAAAAAAAGACAATCGATCTTGTTGAAAGGATTGTTGTGATTATGATCGGCTTTAATATGACATATGAGCAAACACTCGAAGGTGAGCACAACAAATCACCCAATGAGCAGACGGGCATTGAAATTGTTAAGCACAATGATACGACACTCTAATTGTTGTTGCTGGTGGGGAGTTCGACCCTCATAGGGTGCATATGTGGGTGTGTGTTTGGCTTCGGCCTCCTCTTGTAACACACACAAAAAACCTAATGAACAAGCACATAATCGGTTTGTGAGTGCCTCTACTTAGAATCAAACTCTTTATCTCTTTGCAGTTTGGATTCTTACTGCTTCCAAGAATCCATATCACAGTTCAGAGGTAACGATGTGGATTCTACATCCGAATACAGAAAAGGGGATTGAGAAGAACATATGTTACCTGATACTTGCTCCCAGTTGGATTGTGGATTGGATAAAGTGGAAAACTGCATATCCCAATCAAGACAATGCAATATAATCAGGATCCGGGTACAATATCTGCGAGCCCCGATTCACAACGCGGAAAGAAAGCAAATCCGTCGTTATCACTTACTACACAGTTTAAGCGAGGGAAAGGGAAAGGGATGAAACGGAAGACGAGAAAAATTGTGACTCATGCCAAGATAAAGCCGATATTCTGCTTTCTCCACGTCATGAAAAGTTATCCTTCGGGAGACGTGGCGACATAAAGGAGTAGGCTGTGTCTAGAAGTTTATCTTGGCAATGATGATACCATTTTCGCGAAGAGTTCGAGGGGCCAATGGCATTCAATCGCGCCAAAAAGTTATCCCCAATTCAAACGTTTCGCGCCAAATTATCCTCCTTATTTATTTATCACACCCGCCATCTCTTCACTTCCTCTCTAGGAATGAAAACAATGGAGGGTCCCAATCGGAAAGGCATGGAAGCCATGCATGACGATGGAGGATTCGCTCTATTGGGAGCAGACGTTTTGCAGGAACCGAAGCCCGTCGCGAAAAATGCTCATCCGGCGTTCAACGTCCTCGAGTCGGCGAACATCATCAGCCCTTCGATCACTGTAAAGAGGACGAACCCGGGAGCTGGAATACGAATCTCGGCAGAAACGCCTCATAAGCTATTGAGCGCCATTGAAATGGACTACTCCGGCTCACCTGCGAAAGTGAAGATAGAGGAGTCGGCCTTGCTTGCTGCTACCGTTAAGGTCGAGGAGGACGCCGAGAAAATCGATGATTCTTCTAGCATCGCCTCCCGGGTGAAGATTGAAGAGGCTGACTTTTCCCCTTCAGAAGGTCCCGGTTTCTCCCCTGACGTAGAGATCCAAAATGTTGAAATCCCCTTTGCAGTAAAAACCGAACGTCCAGAAGTTGCGGTCCTCGAGAGGATTGACGGTTCTGGAATCACCACCCGGGTGAAGGTTGAAGTGGCTGGTTCTGCCCCCTCGGTAAAAACGAAGCGAGCCGAAGCTGACCCTGTTGTGGATATCGATGGCTCTGTTTGTGATGAAAACACTGCGTTCATTAGCGCAAAGCCTATATTTTATGCGTTGCCACAAACGAGAAAAGTCCCAGAAGAAGCGCCTAGGCCTCCGCCGGTTGTGGTTGATGAAGATTTTCCACTAGAGGAGGATTGGCTGCATGTTGGGAGTACGTGTGTGTCGGGCATGTCCACGTGTCGTGGGCGGCGGATCGTCTGCAATGAGGTGGTCGACTTTGAATTTCCTCGAACAAATTGGGTACTCGGACGGTGGGTAAGCTGGAAGGCGGCAGCGGCTGCGTCGGAGATAGTCAGATTCTCCACGAAGAGGTCTGGAGAGGTAATGGATCAAAAGAAACTGATATCTGTTTGATTGGGTGTGCTTACCTTGCTTTCTATGTCAATCCAGACACTCCTTTTCCAATATGCCAGTTTTCCAGAATTGATATTGTCATCTAATGCTCTTTGTTTTAATGTTTGGATCAGATTGGGAGGCTGCCATCGGAGTGGACAAGATGTTTGATCCCTCTAGTGCAGTTATCAAAAGCCAAGATCCGCGGAAGATGCATTTATGCGCCAGAAAAACTCAGTATAATGCAAGAAATCATTCTCTACGTAAGGTAACCAAATTTGGTTTGTAGCGTATTCTTTAGCTCTCTGATCAATCCTTTTTCTTTCGTTTTCTTTGGGGTTTTGATTATTTTTTCCATTTCAATAGCATGGGGATTTTACATTTCATTTTTGGTGTTTTGCAGTTTGTACATTCATACTTCAATATTCACTGATGGTGACCTATCCTCATGGAAATTGGTGAATCCATCTCTCAGTGACTCCACTCTCAGCCACCTTCCCACTCTGTTCAAGTTGCTCAAGATGAAGCCCTTCAAGAAGGTTCACACTCACTCCGTCTCTCATGTGTCTGTGTGCGAGCTTGTGCTTTGTATGGCTTGACATGGACCTCAGTAGGATAAATGGTCATCGTAGTTTTAGATCATATATGATTATTCTGCTGAAAACCAATCAATTCGGGTGTTCAACATCTGACGATTCGCTTCATATTGCTGAAAATTGGACATTAATCAACAAGTTTTATGTTTATTATCTCAACATCGGGTTCTGTCTTTTGAATGCGATATTGCTGTTTCCGTAGGCTGATTTTACTCCTGAAGAGCTTGATAAGCGCAAAAGGAAGCTGAACTTGAAGGTAGAATCTTCGGTTTGCTTTTTCAGTGTCTTCGAGATAGCGGGGGGGGGGGGGGGGGGGGGGGGGGGGGGGGGGGGGAGGTGCTTCGCAGTCTTCTTTCTAATTTCTTTCTTCTAACATACAAATATGCATTCATATGCTTCAGCATGCGGATATTTTCAACTATTGGTTTTGTCTGACGACTCTCTTTCATTTTCATATGTTTTAACAGGTTGATGATGTTTCCAACATATTCACGCCGAGCGTTCCCCTTCACAATCGGAAAAGAGGAGCCCTGATTCTTAATGACGAGAATGGTGAGGAACGAGTCCTTTCTGATTCGGATGTGTCGAAGCTTGTGGGCACAGCTGATGCATACGATTTAGAGGTAGCCGAATAGATATCTAATTATATCCTGCATTTTCTGCATTTGTATTGCTTTGTCTAACTAAAATCTTGTAATAGTATAACGTTTTGCAGCAGAATATATTTACATGCTTGTTTTGCTTCCTTATTAATGTCACCACTCTTTTCCTTCAAAACAAATGTAGGAAAGGGATCCACCCAGCACGCTTTTGTGTGAACTGAAACCTTACCAGAAACAAGCATTGCATTGGATGTGTGAATTGGAGAATGGACTTGATGCAGAGCAGGCAGGAAAAACACTTCACCCCTGTTGGGATGGTTATGATATTTCTGATAAGTATGCACAAACAACTACGTTTGGAGCGAACTACTTATATTTGGTTCTTGTTTCGATGAATCAGATATTTGATTGGGAATAGCATTTGCCTTTTAATTCATGCTACGATTAAGATGTTACAACATTAGCTTTGTATATCATGTTATCATATTTCAAGTTACTTGCTGAAAGCAGCCTAAGAGCTGGCACTGTCAGCCTCCAAGCTGTTTGGGTTTAATTTGCGAAGTCTTTTGCATGGAGCCACTTACCATACATTATTAATTTCTGATTGCAGGAGAGCTTCTGCGGTATACGTGAATGTGTTCTCTGGGGAAGCAACCACTAAATTTCCTAGTGCAGTTCAAATGGCCAGAGGAGGAGTAAGTTCTCTTCTTTGTCAATCACCAAATGACTAACCAGACAGTTGTTGACTTTCTACTACAACTACAACTAAGCCTTTTCCCATACTAGACGGGGTCGGCTACATGGATTCTTTGTTTTCACATAGTCGTGCCATGTTAGTAGTTAACTCACAATAAGCTAGATCATTCTTTATTGTTTCTTTCTAATACTTTTGGGGTCATCCTCTACTACTTTTGATACTTTTCAAATTTAGTTTTTCATAGGTTCTTCTTTTGATCTTCTTTCTATATGTCCAAACAATCTTAAACGATATTCTCTCATTTTATCCTCTCTTGATGTCAATCCTAATTTGTTGCTAATAACCTCATTATATATATGGTCTTTTGTTGTATGATAACTCATCCATCTCAACATCTTCATTTCTGTCAAATACATCTTTTGTACATGTTTAATCTGCCCAACACTCATAACCATAAAATATGTCCGGTCTAATTGTTGCTCCATAATATTTACCTTTTAACTTTAATGGTATCTTACCTTAGACTGACTTAAAGTTGATCCTTGATATAACCCAATATTAACTTGAAAGAAGTTTGTCATTCCTTCGTGGATCCTACATGTCTCTTATAAGGTTAATGTATGTCAATGGGATACCTTTTTTTTCCAAGGTTCTCCAAAGAACCTCCCTCGGTACCCTATCATAAGTTTTTTCTAGATCAATAAATATTACATGAAGGTCTTTCTTTTTTTCTCTAAAATGTTTCATAAGATGTCTCAAAAGGTGAATCGCATCAATAGTAGATCTACCTGACATGAATCCAAATTTGTTTTCTGTTGTACTTGATACTTGTCTTAATCTACGTTCAATAATTCTTTTCTACAGTTTCATAGTATGGCTCATTAACTTGATACCTTGATAATTTGTACAATTCTGATAAAGTTCTTGACTTTCCATCATCTAAATTACCCAACATCTGTACCACTTTGTTGAAGACATCTACGCATCATTTGTTGGTTTTCTATTACTGTCATCATGAAAGGAGCGTTATTTTAAGTATTCCATGTTTGATCATGTATGATGTACTACATATACTTTGGTAATGTGAGTGTATACGGTCTCCCCTGATCTGGATATGACAATCGCAAAGACTTTGGATACTTTCTTGATATGAATGCAATCTTGCCATATTGGGAATGGTCGTGTCGAGCTTGAAAAAAATATCTGCATCCATAGACAAGATGGCTGGGCTGCAGGGTGCTTGAATCCATCTTTTGGGTAGGTCATGCACGTAAGTTAGTGATGCATAGTCTGCAAGTACAGCTGGACTGTTCTAACATTGTTTACATGAATTTCTTTGTAAATTCTTTTCTGACTTCTGGAATCGTGGAGCAGATATTGGCTGATGCAATGGGGCTTGGGAAGACGGTAATGGCAATTGCACTCATTCTAACTAAACCGAGTTGGAAAACTCTGGTCACGGAAGACATGGATTTTAGAGAAGCAGGTGCTGAACATCATAGTGATACAGACAATATAATGATACATGGAAATCCATCAAAAAAGGCCAAAACTGAAAAGAACTCCAGAATAAAGTGTGGCACTCTCGTTGTCTGTCCAATGGCTATATTGGGTCAGTGGAAGGTTTGAATCATTGCACTTTCATGATTTCATCTCAATTTTTCTCATTCATATATGTTCTTGTATAAGTTTATCAACGTTAATTCAGTCATTCAATGTGTTCACATAGATGTCTCTCTCGCTCTCTTTATTTGTACGAACAATGCACATCAAGTGCATTTTATTCTCTTTCACAGAATCCATTTTCATTGTTTCTGGTTTTAACATGCAAGCTTCATCCTCCCTAAGCTGGTGATTTTAGTATGCAGCTGCACCCCTTTCATGTGAGAAAATTCTCTAAATAAAAGGAATCTTGTTGGTCTGGGAGTTTCTCATTCATATTCAGTTCCGCATGTACTTGAAACTGGAATTCCATTAGTTATTTCATTTATCAAAATGGTGTTTTGGTCTCACTATCCTAGGTTATTTCAAGCTGGATGAGGGGTTTGGCATCCCAAACTGACTGTGTACAGTCAAATTCCATACCCTGAAATTTGGCCTACGTTTTTAATGTGAAGTTCCCAAGTACTGATGTGAGGTTTACCCACAACCGTCATATTTCCCGTTCAACTTTTCCCTTGAGAAAATTAGCAGCCAGTGAAAGCCTCTACAGGAGGAAGATTTGACTTTTTTGTATTTGGATTTTATGCATGAACTTATTCCCAGAGGACATTTTGAGGCATGCAATTTCTTTTCTACTCGTTTAGCACATCGTTGGATACATAAGTTCCATCCTTGATTTTGCAGAATGAGTTGGAAAACCACTGTAAACCAGGAGCGGTATCAGTTTTTGTGCACTATGGTCAAGACAAAACAGAAAACCCTGGAGTTCTGGCAGAGTATGATGTGGTCTTGACAACATATGGGGTCTTAACTTCAGCATACAAATGCGTTAGTGCCACAGTTTCTATCTGAAGATTTCTCATCTCGCAACAAACTTTGCTTTATTGGTCTAAATCTTGTCATGAATTTTTAGGAATCTGGAAAGGAAAGCGTTTTCCATAAGGTTGAGTGGTACAGGGTGGTGCTTGACGAAGCACACACTATAAAGTCTTCCAAGACCCAAGCAGCTCAGGCAGCATTTGCACTTGTCGCATACTGCCGCTGGTGCCTTACAGGCACACCTCTCCAGGTTCGTTTGTGAGTGTGTGTTTGCACATGCGTTGTGGGTGAATTATGTTGATTGTTTCTGTTTTGCTGCAGAACAAGCTGGAGGATCTCTACAGCCTAATATGCTTCTTACATGTTGATCCCTGGAGCATCTGGGCATGGTATGTTAAATCTATAGCGAAACATTCAATCACTTTCCAATCATAAATAACATGGTTTCCCGGCAATCCATCCATGAACCCTTTTACCCATGAAAAGCGTGCTTGTCTAAATTGTTAATTATGTTCAAACGTGAATTTTGTAGGTGGCAAAAATTAATACAGGGCCCTTATGAAAATGGGGATGAAAGAGGGCTGAAGCTTGTGAAGGCTATTTTGAGACCGCTAATGCTAAGGAGAACAAAAGACACCACAGATAAGGAAGGAAGGTCTGATATAATCAGTATCTCTGTCTTACCCTTTTTCATCAAAGTTGCCTTGTTCATTTATACAACTATGCGCAGTGCAGGCCCATTCTTGTTCTTCCACCTGTGGATGTCCAAGTCATTGAATGTGAGCAATCTGAAGCTGAAAGAGACTTCTACATGGCCTTGTTCAAGAAATCTAAGGTAATTCTACACCAGAAACTCCACTTAAAACAGTAAAAAGAGTTGTTCTGCCGTCAGCCATATTGACTCCTTTTGATATGCATATTGTAGGTCCAATTTGATCAATTTGTTCAGCAAGGAAAAGTGCTTCAGAATTATGCATCCATTCTCGAGCTTCTCTTGCGGCTTAGGCAATGCTGCAATCACCCTTTCCTTGTCATGAGGTACATTGACCTGAATTTACCAGTTCATGATTGAAATAACAGTCCATTAACGGTGACTTCTCTTGAAAGTTGAGCCAAAAGTTGCAAGATTCATCATTTCTTGGTTGCAGTCGTGCTGACACACAGAAGTACTCCGACATGAGCAAGCTAGCAAAACGCTTTCTAACTGGGAATCCCAACCAAGATGCTGCTGATTCAACTGCACCCACTCGAGCTTATGTAGAACAAGTGGTGGAAGCAATACAGTGCGGCGAGGCCAGTGAATGCCCCATTTGCTTTGAATTGCCAGAAGATGCTGTCCTAACTCCATGTGCTCACAGTATGTGTAGAGAGTGCTTGCTCTCAAGCTGGCGGACCCCCGCAGGAGGGCCTTGCCCCATATGCAGAAAGCCTATACTGAAGCAAAGCCTGATTACCTGCCCATCTGACTCCCGCTTCACAGTGGACATCAACAAGAACTGGAAAGACTCAGCTAAGGTGTCTGCACTAATGGGTTGTCTGGAAGCAATCCATAGATCAAAATCTGGGGAGAAGAGTATAGTGTTCAGTCAGTGGACGGCTTTTATGGACCTATTGGAGATTCCTCTGAAGAACAAGGGGATTGGCTTTCTGAGGTTTGATGGAAAACTAAGCCAGCCTAAGAGGGAAAAAGTCCTGTTGGAGTTCAATGAAAGTACAGACAAAAGGGTATGTAAGCTTACCATTTCTCTTCTACATCTTGTGAAATTATTTAAATAAAAAAGAGCCAATCTTCAATAGACTTGACCAGTCAAGTGATGTGTTCAACTCAGTGAGTGAACTTGGCACTGTCTATGACTTTCAGGCCGTCTATTATGCCCATACCAGACATTGAAGTTACATGCTCAATATCTTTGTTTTTTCTGTTTTCCAGGTTCTGCTGATGTCCTTGAAGGCTGGCGGAGTTGGCCTTAACCTTACTGCTGCTTCCAATGTTTTCCTAGTGGTACTCTGCGCACGCGTGTGTGTCTATGTTTCCTTTCCTCCGTTTTTCTTGTATCCTTTGGTTGCTAATTGAAATTTTCACCCACAAAATTGTAGGACCCATGGTGGAATCCAGCAGTTGAGGATCAAGCAATAATGCGGATACACAGGATAGGACAGAATCGAAGGGTATCAGTACGTCGATTCATAGTAAAGGTGTTTTCATATTCCATATCCTTTTAAATTCAGCATTGTTTTACCTTCAGCAAATGATGAACATACGGTTTCAAGTTTTACACGGAAGCGACGTTGCATAACATTTTAGAAATACAGGGAACTGTAGAGGAAAGGATGCAACAAGTTCAAGCGAGGAAACAGAGGATGATAGCAGGAGCGCTTACTGATGGAGAAATGAGGACAGCGAGAATGGAGGAGCTCAAGATGCTCTTTAGATAAAGACTAAACTATCAACTACGGGTGAAAATTTTGAATATTCCTTCACTCCCTCTTTCTTCTTATGTTCATGTTGATACGGCAAGAAAATTTTACGCTTCTTTGCTGTAAATTTTGTATATTTTTACACGAACATGGAATTTTGTTCTTTGTTCCGGATAGGCAGGGAATTAACAGGTAATGTTGGTTACCTTACTAGTGATGATTTATGACACATAATGTCAAGACGGCAAAATATGAATACATAAATATTTGTTCAACTGTAGGTTCGCTCCTTTCAGACTTATTTCAGTGGATCATGGTGCACTCAGTTGCCTGTTTTTAGCTATGTAGTCTGCGATACTCTGCTCTCCGTTCTTGCTAATTTAAATAGGGAGATGCATTAAAATGGCAAATCTATGCACTGGGGATTCGTGTTAACATAGTTTAAACAATGATATTGCGATAAATTATTTGGAGAAACAGCATTCATGGATAGGGCAATACCGATTGAAGATAAAATGAAAGAAATATGTTAAAGATGGTTTGGATATTGGAAGGGTACCAAATAAACCTCTGATAAAGAGACTAAAAACTAGAAAGAGAGGAATACGGTGAAAGTTTCGAGAAGAGATATTTAACATAATATAAAGTTAACTGCCAATGTAGCATAAGATCTGGCTCTACTGTGTCAAAGAATCCATATATCGCGAAATGGGCTTGGTTGTTTTTATTGTAGTAATATATTTGGATTCAGATATCCATGATCCATTAGATACATGAACGCGATCCAAAATCTGAATATGAATCCGAATGGTCTTACCAGATCCAACTAATCGAAACCAGGGTTTGATCGGATATTGGAGAACCCATTGACATTTTATCCATTTCAGGGAGGAACTTGTGCATTTGGCTTCGTAGCTTATTGGCTGATCACCTCTTGAGACCTGAAACGCCAAACTAGGGATGCCAGTGGGGTGGGTCGGGTACAGGTTTACCTATACCTGGATCTGAACCGAACCATGAGTACGGGTTTGGGTTATCCTCTGTCCATCGGGTATGGGGCAAAATCTGGTTATATATATGTGTGTGTGCGTGTGTTGGGTAGAGGTTGGGGTAAGTTTAGAGTTGATACAAATCGGGGCATCTTATCCTCGTACCTGAACCCTAATCTAATTGGGTCAGGTATTCACCACCTTGTTTGGGTTGGATCGGATCGAGGCCTGGGGGTCGGGCCAATATTGTCATACCTATGCCAAAGTTTTGTCTAGCCACTTTACTTTTCATGGTATTGGCAAGATCATCGGTTCTGCTGCTCTCAATCTTGTTAATTATCCTTATCGTACCAAAAATCAAGGCCTCACGCTCAGATCTATAGATCACCTGGTAGAGGGCTTGTCTTACAAGACGAAGGTCGTGAGGTCGACATCTGGGGCATTCCCGCACCATCATATACAGAGTCCGGACTTGTGTTATTTAATGACGATCCACCTTTCCCTCTAATACTCTTCTTTGACGAAGAGCAACATACAAGTGTCTGTGCTTTCGGTAGAGTTCCACGGTCAACTTTACGTGTATCATGCATCCATTTGGTGCCTTAACCTAAAATTGTCAACATTCATAAACACAACATATTGCGAAAAGATTCTGTCTCCATCCTCTTTCAACGGTCAACCATGATTAAGCACAAAAAAGTACGTTATATATATAGAGAGAGAGTAAATGTTCAAACCTCATCATTGTCTATATCTATTTTATCATATGAACTGTTCGATTCTTGAAAATAAACACTTGAGATGATAAAGTAAAAAGTACAAGGGTATTTTTAATGCAAAGAATAATGATACTTTTAATTCAAATCTTGACTCATGAATATGTTAATCAAATAGTACATATGTTTGAATGGATTTGAGCATACATCAAATTTGAACATTTACGACTATCTCATATAATGTTCAAATTTATTCAAATATCTTTACTGTTTGATTAAAATATGTATTAAATACTTTTTAATTTATCAACCGTTGAAATTATTGAATAAATTTGAACTTCGAGAAAGAAAGAAAGATGGTGCATGCTCAATCTTTCTAAAACATCTCCATCGATCACTACGATAAAAAATAAAGATTTGTATACCATAGTTTTTTTCACTGTCATTTAATATACAACTGCACACTTTACCTTTGGATTTCAAATCTCCACTGCAACACGAACGATGGAGATTTAATCACGATTGAATATATATATATAGAAAGAGAGATGGTACAAGAGTATACACTGTCGTATCTTAACTTGATGTGACCCGATGGTGGTAATCTAGGAGTATATACTTTCGTATCCCATGTTGGTTGGGTCACAGTCGTTGCCTCAAAATTTCTCTTTTTCTGGGTAGAATGTAGTGACCGAACGCGGGTTGTACGCCCTCCGTATCAAACTGGTGACCTTTCAACTTGTGAGTCGACCCCTAGCCTGGTGGGCTATTTTTCTTTGTTTCTCTTCGCTTGGAAGTTCTTTAGTCAGGTTACACGCGTACAAGCCCACCTTTAGAGGTAGTTTCCCAGCTAATTAAGCAAGAAAGCAGACAATTTAAGGGTAAGTTGTTGACCTGTATCCCTCAAATCACTCGTTATCAATGCATTTTCCAACCGTTCCTTGTCCTCCTCTAGATTGAGAGGTGCAAATCCTGTTGACTACTACATCGAAGTACAGCCAACCATCTATCGTCTCTATAAAAACCAAACCAACTTCACATGTGCAATTGGACAATTCTCACAAACAAAATAGTTTATTGGTTGAGCTTTTGGATAACTTTTGTATGGCAGAAGTATATAAGAATTGTGCCGATCAGGACCAGAGTTCCGGCAAAGAAAGGCGCCAGCCAAGCAGGTTACAGAAGCGTGCCCCGGCAACTTTGCAGCTGAACTCTACGAAGTTTGCAGATGATTTTAAGATTCCAATCCCTCTACTATCACCCCTTATCATTCCATCACCAAAGATATAACGGAAGGTGTACACAAGCAGCTCACTGCTAGCCAGATCAGTCCATGTATTTAATTCTGGAATATAAAATGGTAATTATGTATTATTGTTTGTTTAAATTGTAGATTGGTATCCAATAACATGACCAAACTCGCATACACAAGCAATATCAGTCCTTTTTCTATGATACATGTGCAATTATGAATGGGAACATGATTTAATATGTGAAAAATTGAGGGGGAAAAAAATTTCTTGTCTCACTGCGACGTGATTGACGATGCCTTGTTTTGCATAAGCTCCATGAAATGATTGATTCCAGGATCGACAATTCACAACTTTGCACATATTTGTAGAAGATTTTGACCTTTGATTTCAAATATCAATAGCATATGCTGGAAACTACTCTGTTTGTCCAAAAAACAGGTATAAGACTAATGGAAAACAACGCTGCACATACTTCCCACTCTATTGTGAATATACCACATTAGTTTCCGGTCTGAATATATTCATCAATGTGAAAGTTTAGATCCATAGCCTGTCAGTGAGTTGGCTGCTGACCTATTTGGCAACACCATCGACAAGTCCAAATTGTCAGCAGAAAAAAGTTGTCAATGATGGATCAGATCAAGGTTGTCCCAGCCGCAATGCCATCGGAGGTTCGTCAAATGTTGCTGCTCCATGCAAAGACCAGCATCTAACCACAAATAGATGTAGACCGGAAATTATGCTTTTGGGAAAGGATAGATATCAATAAACAGAAAACCATCACAAATAGATCTCATTGATTATCATGAAGAATGGTATCCAAGGAGACTAACCTAATTTTCTGTCAAAAATTAACCACTAACGAAATGGTGAAGGGTGTTATGGAACTATCTAGAATTTTTAGGACACTAAATATGGTCCACATGTTTTATAATTCCAGTGATGCTACTGCTTGTTGACTCTGACTAACAAAATTCAAAACCCCCACTTCAAATTGAAGGTAGTTTTGAAGTGCTGCAAAGCTGGAACCTCGTTGTAAGTGACTTGATATAAGGGGAGAGAAACCTTTTCCTACGTATCATAGAAAAGTGCAGTCACTTTGTCTGGCAATAGGATGACGATGACTGGTACGTTTGAATTCTTTGGATGCATCTATTCATTATCAGTCACCAGTAGTCCTTACACGAACAAGATCCTTGAATGAAACGATGAAACCTTGTTCCATCTCTTACAATTATTTCCCTTCCAAAAACTTCTGACAACAGATTTGATAAAACTATGGCAATCACCACAGATTCTTAGATTCTTCATAATCCGCATGGTAATGTTGGGGCCTAAACACAACAGCCCCAATGCAATTGCCAGCTTCTCGCTATGATATCTAATGGTGCGTTCCTTCTCTTCTTCTTCTACATCGTATAATACAGGCGAAATGTTTGTTATGTACCCAACTGCTTCAAGTCGCTGAAAGATGTCACCAAGCATCTTATAGATTTCCTTTCGCTGTGGGTGTTGCTTGTCTGCTACAACAAGCTCATGAACCATGTCCCCTATTTCAATTAAGCTTGAACCTGGGGTGTTCTTAACTCGAGTTGTTTCCATCATCTTTCGCACGCTTTCGGCAGCTTCCCACTGCCTTAGTGACCCTGCGATTTTGAAAGTTTAGAGAAGCCCGTTTTGTTTATCAGTTAAGGCCTCGAGTTTTGAGTTATTTCTTTGACCATCTTGAACGCATTTCATGCACCGTTCAAATATAGATACCAATACCAAACCATTTCCCACATTAAATAAATGAATCCAAACTCGGCATATACTGATTCAGAATAAAGATCATTAATATTTTATTTCCATATCGGTTGCTCCATCTGCTCAGTGTGATTAGATCAAGAAGATGTACCAAAAGTATCTAACTGTAGAATCTAAATGAAAATACAGAGTCAATGGATATATAAAACATGGGTGAAATTAGCACACGAGCAATAGCTCACCTGGCTAAGGGATCAACTCACAAGTTGAAGGTGATGAGTTCGGCACGTTGGGGAGTGCATCTGACTTCGGCCTCCCCCACTGTAAACAAAAGATATTGATAGAAATGTCTTTGCATTTTGTTTCAACCAGGTGAGATGAGAAGACTCTTTTGAAAGTACATACAGGTGGACAATTTCTGAGATTACTTGAAAGAGGGCTGCTTTGGAAAATATATACAAAGGAAGGGACGGGGCCGAAACTGCAAGGTCGACTAGAGAGAGAGAGAGAGAAACGCTCGGTGCGAACCCGACGTTCCTCTGGCATGGTCGTTGCGCACACACCCGCTGCATTTTCTCTTAATATTAACGTCCATGTTCGACGAAAAGCGTCAAAGAAATGTTCCGATTTCATGGCCATCGGTTAAGTGTTCCACGGGAGGCCCTAATGAGGAATATCCGTCTCCACCCTGCCTCTCGTAGCGCGCCAATGGTAGTGCCGAAGTGCTGTGTCTGTCGTCATCCGCGATGATCGCTCGATTGAATCGATCCACTAATGTGGTCAGAGTTTTCCCGTCGACTCATAGATTGGTTTCTGCTGTTTGCACATCGTCTGAAGAGAACGAATGGGAAAGGATTCTCAAGCTTTGGAGGAACTTCATCGATCGACCAGAAACAAGATAACCCCGCGCGAACTGTGCGAAATACTCGAGCTTCCGATCGGAATCACCAAAACCATGAGCATTTTCAATTGGGTGTCGTCCGAAAAGAGCTTCTCCGACACCCTTAAAGTCTACCACGCTTTGGTTAATTAGCTCGGCCAAAATGGGGAGTTCACGATGATAGAGGAGGTTTTGGGTAGAATGAAGGAGTTCAGTGTTGTCTGTAACGAGCCTCTTTTTCTTACGATACTGAGATGGTGCGGTGAATTCGCACTGCCGGGTAGTGCCGTTAGATTTCTTGGAGAAATGGAAGAGAATTTCGGATGCAAACCCACTTTCAGATCGTACGATTTCGTTCTCGAGTTGTTGGTATCTGATCATTGTCATCAAATGGACCCTCCCATCTTCTTTGAGATGCTTAATCGCGGTATTTATCCTACTGCATCCTCTTTTCTTATTGCCATGAGGGCGTCTTGTTTGATGAACCAGGTTGATTCCGCATGCTCCTTGCTTCGAGAAATGACAAAGCATTCGTGCGTTCCAGATAAGGCGATCTACCAGACTCTGATTCACGCACTGTGTAAGAAAAATAGAGTAGGGAAAGCGCTGAAGCTTTTGGAGATGTTCTTGATGGGTTGTTTGGTAGATGTCATTGCATTCAATGCAATTCTTCATGGACTATGCAAGCAAAACCGGATATACGAGGCCGTGAAATTGGTTGATAGAATGCTGATGCGTGGGTGTCCACTGAACGCAACGACTTATGGGATTCTGATGCATGGGTTGTGCGGAAATGGCAGAGTTGATGAAGCCAGAAAGCTGTTAGATGAAGTAGCGAATCCTAATGTAGTATTATATAATACGTTGATACATGGGTTATTGATGAATGGGAAATTCACTGAAGCTAAGGCCATATTCTACCATGACATGGTGTCAAAAGGATGTGAACCTGATGTTTTTACGTATAGTATATTGATCCGTGGGTTGTGCAAGGCTGGTCGTGTCGGAGTTGCTTGACGAAATGTGGGCAAAAGGGTGCTCACCAAATATTGTACTTATGTAATAGTGCTAGATGGTTTATGCAAGGGAAGAAGATTAAATGAGGGTCTGAAACTTTTGGAGGAGATGCTATTAAAAGGTCTGAGATTGAATGTTGCTTGTTATAATTGTCTTATACATGCTCTGTGCAACGAGAAAAGGGTGGATGAAGTTGTGAAAGTATTTGATAAGATGAAGGGTGAAGGCTGTAATCCTGATATCATCACTTTTAACTCTTTGATCCATGGATTTTGCAAAGTTAATAGGATAGAGGAAGCATTCAAGGTTTTCCGTGAACTGGTAGTTCACGGTGTGATTGCCAGCCAGGTTACTTATAACACTTTAATAAGTTAATTGCTGAAGAAGAATGCATATCAAGAGTCTTTTAAGCTTGTCGATGAAATGTTTTTCAGGGGATGTCCACCAGACATCATCACTTACAACGCTCTCATAAAAGCGCTTTGTGGAGGTGGTTTTTTAGACAAGGCCTTGGGTCTATACGAGGAAATGCTAAAGAAGAATGTTGCTCCCAATACTATTTCGTACAACATCTTGATCAACGGCCTCTGCGACACGAGAAATGTTCGATCTGCTCTTGAGCTTCTAAGAGAAATGGTTCATTGAGGCCTTGTGCCTGACATAGTAACTTATAATTCCCTTATAAATGGCCTTTGTAGTGTAGGAGAGATGCTGGAGGCTATGAAGCTCTTGAATAAGCTAGAGCCAGAGGGAATTGCCGTCGTTTATTATACAGTTATTAGTTGGCACTGCAAGAATGGAATGCTCGAAGATGCCTTCTGGCTTTTATGTAAAGGTATTGATAAAGGAGTCCCTCCTAACAGCTTCACGTGGTCTGTATTGCTAAGTGGTTTCATAAAAGAAGCGCCATGCTGGGAACATTACAATGGAGAACTTGTTAACATTACCGATTGGTGAAGGTAATTTAGATTGAACTTCTTGCTTCTTATTCTGTTCAAAATCTCTTGTGATTCGTACGCTTCATGGATTATGTCTTTCAAGCCATTTATAGATGACACTGCTGTCTACATTTTATTCAACTTTTGTTGTTGTTAATGATTGGATTTAATTCAAATGATTTCCCATAGGTTTCTTTTTTGTGAACTGCTTCACTAGTTTTCGTCATTGGATCCTTAGTTTCATCGTTAGATCATTCTTATCTGACTAAACTTAACATTGCTAAGAGCGGAGGCTTTATAATTCTTGAAAGGTCCTTTCGGCTGTATCATGACCTGCTTCAGTTTTCTGCTTATTTAGGTGGGTTATCAAGCGGGACAACAGCTATTAACCTGGTTCTGCCAACTCATTCTTTGGATAATCCTAGCTCATTGTGGGTACAGAGTGATGATTAGCTGTTGTGCAAGCTTTTAAGGTTGCCTGCATCGTTCGTCAAAGTGGAGAAAAATTGGAAACCTTGCTTACCAGCATCACTGCAAGGGCTATTTTATGCGAGACACTGAGGTTGGCGCAATCATACTTTTAGAGCAATAGTTGAATGATATTCTTATATATGTCATGGAGTAACTAGCTGAGAGATAAGGACCCAGTATTGCTGCGTTCTTTGGCTATCGATCAGGTAGAAGCTCAACATGTCATTTCAAGAGTGAAATTAATAACAATGACTATGAGACTAACCGTGTTAGGGCCAGATCATGTTTTTATGGAAAACCTCACTAGATATGACATTTTCAGTAAAATAGATACAGCATGTTTGATTTTGCATCATTTTTTCTTGGTAATAGGTCAATATGTACAACACTTGAGGCTACTTTTCCAGGGTGAAGCAGGATATTCTACATAGATTGCTCGAAATGCCCAGTTGCGTGGCACGGTCCCACAGTGAAGTTTGTGCCTCATCCACGTTTGTAACCTCTCACTTTCCTGCAGATTAGGTACATTGAATGACTGAGATTGCTTTTAATATGCTCTTCATGGTTTATGTTACAAGATTTGACACGTTTTTGTTCAATGGACTAGATAAACTGTTTCATGATATTGAGAAACTCTTATGCTTTACAAAGGTACAGGAAGACCATGCTATGTGCAGCTATGCGTCAGTTCCATCCATGAGCTAATCGTCATTGACATCTGGTATATGTTGTCATAGATTTGATTGTTATTCGACGTCTGTGTTGAATTTGACTTTTGACAATATTTTGCTCAGATGAACGTCAATGGCATGTGAATCGATTCTATCTGCCAAAATCTGGATGTTCAGTGAACACAGGGCTGCATTTTTCGAGGAATCATTTGGAAACTCGGTTCATGCTTTTGTTTCAGATTCATTGGACTTGCTGGTGCTGCTTATTCCGTTCATCCTAGACTTCTCTCGACTTACAGGTTTCTACTCTGGTTATCACTGCTTTTTCTTTCATTTTGTATTGGGCTCGAGTTTGTATATGTATTTTTCTCAAATTTAATGATTAAAGATCTTATATCAGTGATGTACTTTTTGAGATGCACTAATTGTTGTTTAATACACAATTCTATATTATGTTTCAGGAAATTAGTTGTATATAGGAATCAGATGTTCTTGTAAGTTCAGCTTATTCCAACTTCTTCCCCTGTATAAAATAGTAATAATCTATTTAAGTTGAATGCATTAAGCAAAAGTACGTAGTGGGCCACTTATTCCTTTAAGCTGTTTAATATTACATTTAAGTGCCTGTTGATTTTTATGCATCTCAAATAGTTGCGCGATGCTCAAAGTGACAGTTTTCTCCTTTCTCCAAACGTATCCTTCTTCATATGTTGCCCTTTTCAATTTACAAGATTGCAAATAAAAAACAAGGACATCTCAGCTTCCATTACTTCTCTCAACCAAGGTTTGGCTGGTTTCTGAAGCTTATGCTTAAAATCTTTCAGAAACAAGTTGGTTGAATGAAGGAAACGTCCTAAGCCATGCACCTCCTAATCTGAACTTCACGAGGAGAATATGTTTTCTTGAGGAGAGTTGATCCTTGAGAGGCAGTTTGCAGATTCATAAAGCACCTCTTGCTTTTTTATATTTGTTGTTGAAATGGGGAGCAAATGCACAACCCGGTATTGAACTCATGACCTTCAGCTTGTGGGTTGGCATACTAGCCAGGTGAGCTATTGCTCGTCTTGTAGCAATTCTTTCCTTGTCCCAGTGCAAGTGCTTGCTGCTGTATGGAAAAAGATAATCGATGAAGCTTGCTGCTGGTCATGAAGAAAATCACTTGTTAGTCCATATCCTAAGATTACGTTATCTTGCCTTGTTCCATAAAGTATCGAATGATGTATTATTTTCCATACTATATGCTACATTATGCTACTTTACAACCTCATGTTCTTTGATACTTTGTAAAGAATATATTTTGGCGATATCGCATGAATCTTAGAATTGCTTTCAATGATGCATCCAAACAAAGAAACTAGACCCTTGTGAAGAAAGAGGAAGTGGATCTGAACATCAAAATAGGCATGAAAGTGGGCACTGCTTCGTCCCAACCCTTCCTCTTTCAATACGGGGCAGTTCAGTGGCTAAGCACATTGTCCCGACCCTTCATCTTTTTTGGTTCCAGACCAACCTTTTCTTCAAAAACCATTTTACGGATCTTGTATTTCCTTCTTGTACTTTGAAGAACAGAAGAATATATTAAATAACATTGGTAACAGCAAAATTTTGAGCATTTTTATGTCACAAATCAACGGGATCACCTTTATGAAAGTTAATAAACCTGGTATCAGTGTTGTGAGTATTGATACTGAATCCCTATGATAAAAACTCAATAATACGTTGTGTTGTACTTTTCTTCACAAAAGTTAATCACCTTTATGAAAGTTAATAAACCTGGTATCAGTGTTGTGAGTATTGATACTGAATCCCTATGATAAAAACTCAATAATACGTTGTGTTGTACTTTTCTTCACAAAAATTATGATACAGTATGATAAACTACATGTGTATGGTACATACCCATATTTACAATACGGAATGATATACCTCTGCATCCTACGAGATAGATCGATAAAGAGGCACCAAAGATACACATATAGCAGTGAATTTTCAATTCTGCATGATTTGTTTGAATGCGTATTATATGATACACAATGATAAGCATAAGGATTAGCTCTGAGCTGTGATCTTCCTTCCCAGTGGCTCTACGTTTGGGCAAGGTGGGGTAGTCGGCCCACTCGAAAATTTGAGAAATGTAGTTTCACATTGCGCAAATTCCTGAAAAGTTAAGGACTGCATGGCACAGAATTTTGAAAATGAAACCATTGGCTCAACTATATCGAAATCCAGTTTCATTCGGTCTTAACATAACCGATCCGAGATTTAGTCTAAAAGTTTAGGGCCTCAATTTTTTCCTCCTCCACCAGAAGTAACCAGGCAGCCTGGATTGGGTTGTCCAGTCTCTCGTGAGACGCCAATAGAAAAGAGTCCTTTTGTGTGGATCTAAATTTGGATGGTCAATTGTTGAAGAAAAAAGGAAGTTCCACTCAAAATTTTACCATTTACTTTAACGTAAACTGTCAAAATAGTTTTTACCTATACTACTCTTGAAATTGAAGGTTATATTTCGTGTAATAAATGCTTTGTTCTTGAACGTCTCTGATATATACTGAAAATTGATGATCACCCATGGATCGTAAATGAAGAAGCACATCGACTTCGTACAAGGCTATATATAATATATATACATATGTATATGTATATGTACGTATTGGCTTCTCTATCTGGCTCGTTAGGAGGGCTAATGTATGCAAACATAAAAAGTTTAGCAGCCAATTTGCAAATATAGATATTTCAGGGTTCAAACTTGCATTTGACATAAGATATGCGTCTAAACGTAAATTCCGGTTAAAGGAAGCCGGATACGGTTTCCGAGACTCCCATCGACTCGTTAATCTTCAAAGTCGTCAAAAGTGGGGAAATGATGCGTCACAGTCCCGCGCATTCTCTCTGTTTCATAGGGCGCGATGGAGGTGTACTGGAAGCCGTCATCGGCGTTGAGCGTCACGCCGCACAAGGTTGCAGTATGCGCTCTCATCCAATTGTACGCTACTCCGGCGTCGGAACCCTTTCCATTTCCCTTCTCCACCGTCGCTGAGCACAATCGCTTCGCGATCTTCTTGATCTCACTCATCAAGGTCATCCTTCTCAAACCCTAAATTCATGCTTCCCCACTTTTTTCCGTAACAAATTCGTCTCACTTTTTGCTATTTGTCCTTGGTTTTTTCGTCTACACACTGAAATAAGGATTTGAATAACTCCCATGGGCACTGGTGACTACAAATCCATGTAACTGACCCAGGGTAGCATGAGAGTGGGCTTGGTTTTGGTTTCTTAAGCTGTGATATTTCAGGACACTTGTTTTATGCTTCTCTAGAACGGGATAGAGATTACTATATGTGATTATATTGTTAATTTGTTTAAAATTTAAGTTCTGGTCATGGTTTGTTCTGATGCGTTGGTTTCACTTTTCTCCCTTTCCTCTGCGCAATTAGTCTAATGCTCATCTATATGTAGGCTACTGATAACTTTCTGGAGCAATCACTTGAACGCCTTATTAGGCAACTCAAAGCAGTCACTGGGGAACTTGATGTGTTTATTGCACATCGACTAACTGATCGTCTCTCATCTTTTTCTTCAGCTGATGATCTGTTTAACTTTTTCTCTGGGTTGCAAGGTCAGGTTTCTTTTATTTCTATAACTAGTTTTAACTTGGGTGTGAGGATCATTTCATTTGATGGATGTAAGCTTGTCACATGCTGTTTTTACAGTTGTTTTCAGCTCTAGTGACACGGAAAATTTGGAGGATGACCAAATATCATTGGATACAAACAGTATCTTGGCCATGTTTCTTCGACGTTGCATACTTTCATTCAATATAATGTCATTTGAGGTGAATGTTGTAGAGCTTTTATTGTTGGTCCTTTATGTGGTAGACAACATACACATATTGTATGATTTGTATCTTTCCGTGTTTACATGCTTTGAGCATGAAAACGTAATATGATAAGATGCATACTTGTATTTGAATAAGAAACTCGTAATTCTTGTTGGTGTTTTTTTTGTTGGAAGGCTGGTGAGAGAAACAAATTGGAAGTGACAATAATAGAGGATAAAATGAGGGGAAATCGTTTAAGATGGTTTGAACATCTAGAAAGACAACTAAAGGAAGCTCCACTAAGAAGGTATGAAAAAATAGATTGTGAAAATGTTAAAAGAAGAAGAGGAAGACCATAAAAGTGTTGGAAAGAAACAATAAAGAATGATCTAACTTATCTTGAGTTATCTACTAGCATGGCATATGATATATGGCTTTGTGGAAATAAAGAATCCATGTAGCCGACCCCATCTAGTATGGGAAAAGGCTTAGTTGTTGTTTTGGTGATATGCATTAGTTTGATGACCTAATGACATTGGATTTTTCCTGGGGCCTGACACAAATAACCAAGTGCCCTGACATTGTGTAAATAGCCATGGTGACCATTTCACCCCTCTTATGGAAGAGAAACTACTCATGTCTCTCATATGCTATGTCACACTGGTGCGGGTGTGGGATACGGCAAATTTCAAAAATTTTAGGTGTGGCAACACGGCTAGGGTATATAATATTATATATAATATATAATATTCAAGCTACAACAAGTGAGACATCAATTAACACATAAGCATATGACAATAGCAAGTACACAACTTTATATTAAAGCAAAACACATAAACAATAAACAACTACTAATTTCATCATAATACACAAATCAATCTTCACATATCCGGACCCATTTATCCAAAAAGACCCGAACTTCAAAATTGATACCAAATTTTGAAGAGTGGAATATCCACACAAAAGGAAGTTAAGAAGGTCCACGTTGAGATATTTTTCTATGTTCATCGGTGGAGTTTCATGAGAGATGATGGAAGACAAGTTGAAGGAGCATTTTGAAAACTATGGTGAGGTAACTCCGGTGGTCATCATGAGAGATAATGTCACGAGTCGACTGAGAGGCTTCGATTTCATCGTCTTCATGGATTACTCCCTCTTTGATCGGGTTCTCCAAGATAAATATACCATAGACGGCAGAACTGTGAGTTACAATTTTTTTTTTGCGTTTTTTTGCCATGTCGCACCGACACGGTGTCGGTGTCGCACCCGTGTCGAGGTCGACACTCCACCTCTTAGAAGTGTTTGTGTGACAGTCTATGTCACACGGGTGTGGTTGTAGACACGGGTGCGGGTGCAGGATACGGCTTGAGTTATCTACTAGCATGGCATATGATATAGGGCTTTGCGGAAATAAAGAATCCATGTATCCGGCCCCATCTAGTATGGGAAAAGGCTTAGTTGTTGTTGTTGGAAGACTAGTGATATGCATTAGTTTGATGACCTAATGACATCGGATTTTTCCTGGGTTCCGACAAAAATAAAGTGCCCTGACATTCTGTAAATAGCCATGTTGACCATTTCACCCCTCTTATGGAAGAGAAACTACTCATGTCTCTCATATCATATGCATGATTTTTTTCACAAGGGCAACCATGACCATCATGATATGAACTGATTAGTTGAAGAGAATATTAGTCAAACAACAGAAATCCTTACAGAATATTTGAATACCCTTGCCTTAAGGTATGCACTGTATACTTTGATGATTTCTGTTATTAAAGGGAAGTAACAATTTTCTTTTAAGGGAAGTTATTTAAACCTATTTCAATCACATTTCTGTGCTTGTTCTCTCCAAAGGCACTCACTTGTTTTGCATTATTTCATTTTAGACAAGTTCCTCCCTTATCCTTTTTAATGAAATACAGTAAGTACTTAGTAGTTCACTCTGACATTGTTTAATTACTGCTACTGCCTCCCCAACTTTCAAAAATGTCCTGTAAAGCTGTTCGTGATGCCAAATGCATATTGTCTCATTCTATGTTACTCATAAGACAACATATCCCATGTGGTCTCTAAAGGGAAGGTCTCTTCTTTTCCTGTAACAATTAAAAGATCTAACTTTCATGCTCATATGAAGAATGATCTGATAAGTGTTTGCAGACCATCCTAGTTGGAAAGAGGTCATCAAGTGCCTTAGATTAGATTAGAGTGTTGTGTGTGCTGCATCTTTTTGAAGGCATATAAATTGAATGATTTGTTATCACTAATTAACCTATTGATTTGTTTGCACTTATATAACTTGCAACTCAGGAAAGTTCCTGCATGTATGCACACTTAAAGATATTGCTCTTAGTACTGCTGTTTGGCTTAATAACACTGGTCCTGATGTACTGGTTTTAATTTGGCAGAGTGTTTGTCACCTTCAGACTAGTATTGGGGCATATTGTAAGCAATTTCTATCTTGCTCTAAATTGTCAAATTACTATAGTCCCATACGGAGAACCTTTTCTGTTTTTGATGCAAACAATCAAAAGAATGAGGCAGAGTTGTCCAGTCATGGGAACTTAAGGTTTGGAAGTACTGTCCCTGATCACCTACATGAAATAGAAGTTGGAAGGCGTGCTAGTAAACTTACCAGAAGCCAAGATTGTAGTTCTCTCTTTGACACAACCGAAGGTATCATCATTTTATGTTCTTTCTCATGCTGATGAGACTTCTCATTCATGAAGAAAATGGTTAATATCCCTGGCAAATAAAAATGCTTTTTCTTTTCTCTGTTTCCTCTAGTTAGACATTATTTGTAATTCAAAAAGTCAAATATTTATGCCATAATTGTGTTACAACCAAATACCGTCTTGTTTGGGAAACCTCACAACAGAATATTATGGACGAAGGTTGTTGAGAATGAATAAGATAATCTTTGATGTATTCTGACGAAAGAAGTTTAAAAGCTCTTGCAAATGATCCAGCTTTCACAACAGACCTAAACATTTTAGATTGATTAGCATTTCATCATGTTGGGAGTAGAAGCAGATAGATGAATGGGGCTAAGCAATCTCCTGAACTGTGCGATGTAAAAGCACATTTGTAGGGAGAATTCTGCCTTAGAGTGAAGACCTGCAATTAGGGAGGATGAATCAAAAGAGAGATTGTCAGCTTGAGTAACACAAATGTTGGTGAGAAATCCAATGCCCCCAAAACATCAATCCAGTCGGAATCTGTCATTATTGCCATAAGTGGCAGATGTATTAAAATAAGTATTGCAAGAGGGCCATAAAGCACACCTTCCAGACTGTTTGTATATGACCAGAGAGGAAAACGTAAAAAATGTCCTGTTACTACCGGTGGTCATTTGCCATCAGGATGTGATTTGGAGTTTTCTTATTCATGTGAAATGCCTTCTCTTGGTTTTATCGTTTAATACATGGAGGACCTGTTCTTTATTGACAGATTACTTGGCCTTTTTCTTTATCTTCTTTTACTCAACAAATTCAAGCTGCAATGTTTTAACGACTGGTTCTTTATCATTTGGCAGGCCTGCATGAACCTTTACGGACACAAGTATCTGTTAGATCCAAATTCAGCAACATCGAAGATAGTATAGAAGACAGGCTAGTCTCTCAATTCAGTGATGAAGTGAGAGTCCATGATCATGCTAGGCACCTTTTCTTGAGCACAGGTTGGCAAATTCAGGGTTATCTAACAGAACAAGCTGATCTAATTGAGAAGTATGGGACATTTTATGAATTGTTTAAAATGTAATTATGTTTACAGTGATCTCTATCTGACATATCTTCTTTGATTTATTCAGCAACAAGGGATTGCTTACACTACATGAATTTGATGATACACTAAAGCTTCTCCAGAAACTAGCGCCTGACCTACACCGTGTATGTACCTTAAACTGTCATAGTTCTTTTGTTCCCACTGATAATTGCAGTTTAAGTGAAAATTTCTCTATATATGACATGCCTCTTTTCTTATCTTGCTTATACAGTTGCACTATTTGCGCCACTTGAATAGTCTTCATCATGAGGACTATACCAGTTCTCTGGATAATCTGCATTGTTACTTTGATTACAGGTAGAGGCTGTATTTTGTGTTTAGTTTTTCAGTTGTTAGCTGCTTCTTGTGATTTATGTTACACAAGGGAATGGGAGTTGTGTTATGAAGTAGGCTACTGTGCTGAACCTATTACTTGATCTGGTACTATCTCGTGCCTATTTGACGCATGGTTCTAAAAAGTGAAATGCCAACTCCATTACTAGTGTTTTCATGAAATAAAGTTGTGAATAGACCCTAAGTATTTTATCCATAAATGAAATCTTCTTGCCTATGAAGGGCTTTCACTTATGGAATTTTCTATGTGCTCGGACTTCCAGCACTCGTGCCTTTAACACTGTGGATATAACAAATAAGTCCATGTTTAACTACGTGGAGAAAAAGATAGATTTCATGTATTATAGTAAAAAAAATTTAGGATGGCCGTTGTTGAACTTTGAACCATCTGAATATTTTTTAACAATTTTATTTTATTTCAGTTTACAGCCATGTCACACATACAGATGTAGGACACAGCCATTTTGAAAAATTTCTGGTGTGAGGACATGGTGGGATATATATGTATGATCATAAAAGAGTATATTTTTGAATAGAAATTATGAACAAAATATCTATGCAATATTTTTAAAATAGATGTATAAAAACATATTTATAAGAAAGATATTTAATAATTACTAAAGATATTTAATAATTACTGCTATTATGACATATATAAGTATTATATTTATATGTTGAAAACAACAACTAAGCCTTTTCCCATACTAGATGGGGTTGGCTTATTATATCTATACGTTCTTTAATAAAATTTTAAAAGCCCTTTTTAAAAACTTAAATGCAGGATTAGTGGTCTGATTTTATTTTTCCGTTCTCCCCACTTTATTCTCTCTCTCCCCACGTGTCTGCCCTCTCTTCTTTCCTTCCATGTTCTCCCCATCCTCCTCTCTTTTTTTCAATTCTCCAGTCCCCTCTCTCTCTCCACCCACTCGTTCTCTCGTCTCTTTCTCCATTCACCTACAGACATTAACAAACCCTAACATTTTTTCTGATTCTTAAACCGAGTATAGACTTACACATGTTGATCGTATTCGTGTATCGGGTGCATTTGATTGATGATTTTGGAGTGTCGGACATGGTGTCGGTGTCAAGTGTTGAGTGCCAACACAGGTGCAGCATTCTCATAGAAGTGTCTATGTGACATAGAAAAGCAGCTGACTGTTTGACAAAATAAATAAACAAAAGCAAAAGATAGAATAACATGCCTAGACACGTGATATTTTTTTTGGTTACAGTGGAAGGCTGAAGCCGGGTATGCATGCCTTGGGAGTTGAATTTGTGGTCAGCCTTCACATGAATCGAGAGCCCTGTCAGGTGTGCTATTTGCCCTGAGTGCGTCTAGACACTAAAACGTCTGTAACTCAAGTGTCTACACGTTTGAGCTTCAAATATAAAGAAGTTACAAAGCATTTATTTAAAGTTTGAATAAACATATTTCTGGAACGTTAGATCTCAACTGTTAAATGTCATGATTATCCAACTGTCAACTATCAACAGGCAATTTCAACACCAAAACTTATTTATGACTGATAAATTCAGAAGTCGGCTTATCAAGATAAACAAAGTGATGATGGCAATTTAACAGAAATATTTTTAGAAATCAGCAAAGATAGAGAGATCAGATCCTTGACTAGTTTGTGCCTAAGGGGCCTGGTTCTGGTCGGGCCAGCTTCATTGGCTGCACCAGCTGCTTGTAAATGGCTACTACTTGCATAAGAAGGGGTTGGGGCATAGTTAGGACATTTGGCATCTAGAGTTGCTGGTTGAGTGTCAGACACAGTATCGGTGTCGAACACAGGTGTGCCATCCTCATAAAAGTGTGTGTGACATAGGTTTAAAGCAGCTGATGGTTTGACAATAAATAAACAAAAGCAAAAGTTAGAGTGTCATTGCCCAGACACTTGAATTTCTTTTTTGTTACAATGGGAGGCTGAAGCCGGTTATGCACCCTTTGGGAGTCAAACTTGTGGTCAGCCTTCATGCAAGTCGAGAACCCTGTCAAGTGGGCTATCACCCTGAGTGCGTCGAGACACTGAAGTGTCTACACACTTGAGTTTCAAATGAAAAGAAGCTAACAAAACATTTACTTGTAAGTTTGAATAAACAAATTTATGGAGAGTTAGATCTCAACTGTTAAATGTCGTGATTATCCAGCTGTCAACTATCAGCTCAAAACTTATTTATGACTGATAAATTCAAGTAATCTTATCGAGAGACACAAAGTGATGTTGACAACTGAACAAAAATATATTAAAAATAAGCAAGGATAGAGAGGATCAGTGTTGTCTGACGCGTATCGTATCGTGTATCGCTGGGCTCCACGATACGGGCGTATCGTATCGTATCGTATCGTATCGTATCGTATCGTACTTTAATATTAAAATAATGTAAAAATAATTAAAAATTAATAAAAAATCGAAAAAAATCGAAAAAAATCAAGAAAAAATCAGGAAAAATCTAATAATTGCTTTAAATTCATATAATGTAAGTTTAGTACAGATTGAGCATTCAACATTGAACAATTGCATCCAAATTTATATATTTTGAATCCAAAAAATAAAATACAGACATAGTTTACACTTTACACTTTACAGTACACTACAGTTACATATAATGTTACATTTTACAAATTGTAATCAGGATCATCAACTAAATAATCTTCATCTTCTCCTTGTTGCAGATCCTCATCATCATCAGCCACGCCCACACCTTCTTCTTCAAAATCAAATTCTTCATCTCCATAATGTTGTTGCGCTCCTTCCAAATTAATCCAGGCAACGTCTTCTTCTGTTAGGAGGGCATTTTCTTCAGTGTCTTCCATAACCCAATCTTCTAATATATCAAAATTATCCAAACTTATTGGATCGAACTGACTTTCTTCTCTATTTACTTTTTTTAATTGCCTACGACACAAACAAAGATAAACAATTAGTAAGTAATATTAACAATTGAAAACTGAAGTTAAATAATATCGAATTGAAAATTTGAAAGTAATACAACATTACCTTTCACGAAGGCGCATGTTACAACGAATATAAACCAAATCATTAAGCCTTTTGTGTTCCAACCTGTTGCGCTTTTTTGTATGGATGTGTTCAAAAACACTCCAATTTCTTTCACAACCTGTTGCACTACAGGTTTGGCTTAAGACTCTAACTGCAAAATCTCTAAGGTTTGGACAATCACTTCCAAACCTGTTCCACCAAACATCTGTAAAGAAAATATAAACATTAGAGACATAATAATCCACAGTAATGTAAGATGGAACTTAAATATGAAAATAAACAATGTACCTGGACGCATCGTAGAGCGGTTGCGAATTGCAACAGGCAAACCCATCAAGTGAAGAGCATTATCATATATCTCCATCTCTCGATGTATCGCATCTACTATGCTCTCATCAGGGACTAATCTGTCGATGCATTCAATGATTCCTCGATTAACCTCACCGTCCCTTTTGAAGGTTGCTGAGTACCTCAATGATGGGTTTAGATAGTAGGCTGCTGCATGAATAGGCTGATGCAATTGTTTATTCCATCTACTATCAATTATTTTCCACACGGGCACATAATCTCTTTTTTTTCCATTAAAGTTATTTCTGATTGCTTCTTTTGCCCTGTCCATGGATTCATAAAGGTAGCCCATAGATGGTTTCTCCTCGCTGTCAGCCAATCTCAAAACTTTCACTAAAGGACAAGTAATTTTCAATAATCTGATACATGCATTCCAAAATGAACTTCTAAAAACCGTTTCTGCAATCTCATTTAACTTTCTGTTCCTTCTGTTTTGTGGCAACTCTGCAAATTGTTGCCACTCATCTGAGGAGAACATTCTCTTTAAAGCTTGCTTCTGTCTCACAATACTCTGTACAGATAAGAAGTTTGTTGCGAACCGAGTTGCAGCTGTGCGAAGAAGCTCTGCACCTTCTGTGTATCTCCTCATCATACATAAAACAAATGCATGGTTGTAAATAAATTTTGTAATATCTTGGCAACACTCAGTTGCTGCCTTTATTTCATCCATCTCACCGATGTCCTCGAGGATGAGATCTAAACAATGGGCTGCACATGGTGTCCAGTAGAAAGTCCCATAAATATCAGCTAACTCCTTTCCGGCTGCTTTGTAGTTAGCTGCATTATCTGTAATCAATTGGACTACATTTTCTAGCCCAACCTCTTGTATAACCTTATCAAATTCCTCTCGTAGGATCTCTGCAGTGTGCCTCTCCTCTGACATATCTAGAGATCTCAAAAACATGAGTCCTTTAGGACAATATACAAGAAAGTTTAGCAATGTCCTTCCTCGATCGGTCCATCCATCTGCCATGATAGTGCATCCTGTTTCCTTCCACGATTGTCTCAAAGTCGAACAGTATTGCTGCACTTCAATCACGGTCTGATCTAATATCTTCCCTCTCAACTTCTGATAAGAGGGCATCCTGTATCCTGGACAATGTTAGCAATTGCATCTGCCATTGCTTGAAAATGAAAACTGTTTGCTGCATTAAATGGAATGCATGCATCATAAAACCATCTGCCCACTGCAAGGTCTGCTTGATCGTGCAGTTGTTCTGAAGCCATAGCAGCACGAATTCCTGGCTGAGCACCAGGTGTAGTGGAAGGAGGAAAGAACGAATGTATGCTAGAAGAAGAAGCTCTTCCTCTACTCCTTCCTGAACTTCCTCTTCTGCCACCTCCAAAGTCTTCAGATGCAACCCTCTTTCCTCTGCTAGGTGCTCGCGAACTGCTACTACCAATATCTGTTCTAGCATCTGAAGGCAAACTATCAGTGAATCCAACTGTGGCAGTAGCATCATCAGCTTCTTCACACATCTGGAAATCATCCTTTTGTTGTCTCCTTTCCTGTATGCTCTCAATCATCTGCAAGCATTGCCATTTAATACCTTCTGGCACACTTCTAACTCTGCCTGTGCATGGAGCAACTTCTTTCCTGGTTCCTGCTAGGTGGTGTTTCAACCTTGAAATTCCACCACTAACCACCTTTTCACAAAATAAACATCTGATTTTTAACCTTGAACCCTCAACTGGTATACCCCACTGCCATGCCGGATCATCAGACTTTGAATGAGAGTCTCTACCACCCCTTCCTGCCATCTCAATGAGTACTTTAATTCAAACAAAAACCTGAAAATAAAAGCACTTCGTAAATCCCCCAATCTTCAAATAACACTCAAATCGAGTGTCTCCCACTTCATGAATGCAATAAAAATCGTATACACACACTTAATAACTTCATATTTTGTCATTCAAAAAAAAAACCCGAAATAACACAAAAAACAATAATATAAAGGAAAAAAAGGAAAAAAACATTAAAAATATACCTAAATCCGAGTTTGGAGGCTTGGACGGACACCGTAGGGCACGATTTTAGAGCTTTGAACACCAAGGAGGCGAAAACCGACTCTTAGGGAGCTTGAAGAACCCAAAAGGAGAGAGGAAACCCGCGAAAAATCGCGGGTTTCCCTCGGCCCGGGACCCTTTATAAGGGTCCCAGGGCGTATCGCCCGTATCGTACGATACGGGCGATACGCACCGTATCGTGCGATACGGGCCGTATCGCACGATACGGTGCGATACGCCCGCACCTGCGATACGGGGGCCCGTATCGTATCGTGGTGGCCCACGATACGATACGTATCGCACCGTATCGTACGATACGGTGCGATACGGACAACACTGGAGAGGATCTGTCTCACATGTCCTTGAATAGTTTGTGGTTAAGGTGGCTGGTTCAAAAGACCTAGTCATGGCAGTTTCATAGGCTGCAATAGCTGCTTGTAAATGGCTAGTACTTGCATAAAAGGAGTGGGGCGTTAGGACCAGTGTGTTCGATGCGTATCATATCGGTTATCGTTTTGGTCCATGATATGATATGTATCGTATTAATACTAAAAAATTGGTAAAAATCCAAAAAATTTAGAAAAAATAGGAAAAAAATATGATAATTGCAAATAATTCATATGATGCAAAAATTTAGTATATATTCATCATTCACCATTCAATAATTGAAAAAAGAATTACATATTTTGAAACAATACATGACATCCTTAGAAAATAATACAACTTCATAATTAGAAAAAAATATATTTACACATTGTAATAAAGATGATAAAGTAAATAATCTTCATCTTCTCCTTGCTGAAGATCCTCACCACCTTCTGCTTTAAAATCAAAATCTTCATCTCGTTGATGATATTGTTATTGTGCTCCTTCCAAATTAATCCATGCAATGCCTTCTTCGGTTAGGAGTGCATTTGCTTCATTATATTTCATAATCCACTCCTCTAATATATTAAAATTATCTAAACTTATTGGATCAAATTGTTTTCCTTCCCCATTTAACTTTTTTAATTGCCAGCAAGAAAGAAAGAAAAGTAATTAGTAAATAATATTAACAATTTAATCCATAAAATAAAATATTAAATTGAATATTTAAGTATTAACTAATACAAGATTATGTTTGTCAGAGTTGCATGTTACAACGAATGAAAACTAAGCCATTGAGCCATGTATGTTCAAACCTATTGCGCTTTTTTGTGTGGAAGTGTTGAAAGACACTCCAATTCCTTTCATGACCAGTTGCACTATTGGTTTGGCTCATAACTCTTAATAAAAAATCTCTAAGGTTTGGGTCGTCACTTTCAAACCTATTTCACCAAACATCCAATAGAAAAAGACAAACATAGGAGAATTAATCTAAAATAAATACCAAATTTAAGAAACTTAAATATTAAGATAAACAGTTTACTTGGACGCATATTAGTGTGGTTGCGGAAGCCCATCAAGTAAAGGGCATTATCGTAGATCTCCATCTTTCTGTGTATAGCATATGCTCTACTCTCATAAGGTACTAATGTGTATATACAATAAATGATACCTCAGTTTACCTCACCGTTCCTTTTAAAGCTCGCAAAATACTTGAATGTTGGGTTTAGGTAATAAGTTGATGCATGAATTGGTTGATAGAATTGTTTGTTCTATTTATTATCTATAATGTTCCACACGGGCACATAATCCCTCTTTCTTCTATTGAAATTACTTCTAATGATTTCTTTTGCCCTATCCATGGCTTCATAAAGATAGCCCATTTATGATTTCTTCTCGCTGTCAGACAATCTCAAAACTTTCACTAACTGATATGTAATCCTCAATAGTCTAACACAGGAGTTCTAAAATGTACTCCTAAAGACTGTCTCTGAAATCTCATTTAGCTTTCTGTCTCTTCTATTTTGAGGCAACTCTACAAATTGTTGCCACTCATTTGAGGAGAACATTCTCTTCAAGGCTTGCTTTTGTTTCACAATGTTATTTATAAATAAGAAATTGGTTGCAAACCGAGTTATAGCTGTACGAAGGAGCTCTGCATCATTTGTATATCTCCTCATCATACATAATACAAAAGCATGGTCGTAGATAAATTTGTTGATATCTTGACAACACTCAATTGTTGCTTTTATCTCATCCATCTCATTAATATCTTCAAGGTTGAGATCTAAACAATGGGTTGCACATGATGTCCAATAAAAAGTCTCATAAGTATCTGCTAACTCTTTCCTAGCTGCTTTATAGTTAGTTGCATTATCTATAATAAATTGGACTACATTCTCTAGCCCAATCTCTGATATCATTTTATTAAACTCTTGCCTTAGGATCTCTCTAGTATGCCTCTCCTCTGACATGTCTAGGGATCTAAAAAACATAAGTCCTTTATGATAATATACAAAAAGGTTTAATAAAGTTCTTCCTCGTCTATCTGACCATCCATTTGCCATAATAGTACATCGTGTTTCCTTCCATGACTCTCTCGAAGTGGAACAATACTCTTGCACTTTAAGAACACTCTTATCTAATAGTTTTCGTCTTAACTTTTGATAAGAAGACATCTTATACCTTGGATCAATGTTAGCAATTGTATTTGTCATTGCTTGAAAATGAAAATCATTTGATACATTAAATGGAATGCATGCATAATAAAACCATATGCCCACTGCAAGGTCTGTCTACTCATACAATTTCTCTGAAGCCATAACAACATGAATTCTTGGTTAAGCACCATGTGTAGTGCTAGGAGGAAAAATGACTATACGTCAGAGTAAACTCTTCCTCTACTCCTTATCTTTCTATCACTTTTACTTATAATATCTTCAACAACCCTCTTTCCCCTAGTTAGTTGTCGATAACTACTATTACCAACCTCTATCCTACGATCACTAGGAATACTATCATCCAATTCAACAACATCATCCTATTTTTCAAACATCTTTAAATCATCATTCTGTTATCTCCTCTTAAGTATGCTCTGAATCATATGTAGACATTACGATTTAATGACTTCTGACAATTTCCTAACTCTGCTCGTGCAAGGAGCAACGTCTTTCATAATCCCTATTAGGTGATTTTTAATCATAAAATTCTACCACTAATCACATTCTCACAAAATAAATATTTTATCTTCAATATGTTTCTCTCAACTGGTGTGCCCTACTGTCATGTCGGATCATTAGACCGAGATTAGGAGTCCCTGACACCCCTTCTTGCCATCTCAATCGAACAATCCAATCTAATAAAAAACTTGAAAATAAAAACCCTTCATAAATCCCCAATCTTTACTTAAAACTCGAGTGTCTCTCATTTCACAGATACAATAAAAATCATATCCACACGCTTCATAACTTAATATATTGTTATTAAAAAAAGAAAAACACAAATAACACAAAAAACAATAAATACAAAGAAAAAATTCTAAAAAATGCAAAAACTATACTACAACCTGGGTCAAGAGCCTTACATAGATAATATAGAGCACCTCAAGAGCCTGATCACCATGGGAGCCACCGAAGACCACCTTGAGAGCTTTTAACAGACTTCAATAAACGCCAAAACCTGCAGAAACACGAGTTTCTGTTCGGCAAAAGTCCCTCACTGTATTGTACGATACAAGCGATATGGCCTGTATTATGCGATACAACCCGGTAAACGCTTGTATCGCACGATACAATCCGATAAATGGCTACAAGCAATACATACTAGTGTATCATATCGTGGAGCTCCACGATACGATATGTTTTGCATTGTATTGTATGATACGGTATGATATGGATAACACTGGTTAGGACATTTGACATCTACATTGTTAGGTTGAGTGAGATGGAACTCTTACATCTTTTCTTCATGCTTACTACGACTTCATGTGTCCATGCTAACTTGTTGTAGAAGGCCTTGTGGGAATTCTATAGTTTGAACTTTGATTATTTGATATATTTTATTTTGTTGTGCATTGGGTAGCTTAATTAAATCAAGTTACTTTGCATTCGGTTGTATGTTATTCCTTGACCGTGGCATTCAAAAGATTTCCTCTTGCAGTGCAGGATTAGAAGGAATTGATGCTGGTTCATCTTCTTTCACATCCAACACTCGAGATGGAAAATATGAGACTGCCTTGTTATGTCTAGGAGTTCTACATTGCCATTTTGGACATTTTATGCTGGCGATGGAGGTAGCCTAATTACATATTACTTGTTTACATTTGTTTAAACTTTTCCTTCATGCTTGTATTCTTTAAATTGATTTCAGGCACTAACTGAAGCAGTTCAAATTTGTCACAAGGTATGAAGCTTTATGTTGCTTTTGTTAGTTGCATGAGTCTTTACTTAATTCATTTGATAACTGTCTCACTTACTGCACCCTATGACATGTGATGGATTTGATACTGCTTTTAACTTTTAGAGATTGATCATAGATTGTATTGTATCAGATGCGAATTTGTTGTTTTTGTTCTTGAATTAGTTGTCATGTTACTTCAGACATGCCAGTTCTGATGAAAGGTTGTTTCTGTAAATACTGAATGTGAAATATTATCACTATATGGTGATATATGCATCCCGCCTAATGAACTGTGTTTATTTTGTTTAAATGTTTCTGGAGGTTTTTGAAGCTTATGAATGAGTGGATAACATGCAAAATGGGGCAGTTTCTGTGACTCTTCAATAATTCTGTTTTATTACTTTATGTTTTTAAATGTAGCTTTAAATAAGCCTCGTTAATGGCACTTAGGTAAATTAGTTCTTTGTATTACCCTTATTTAAAGGGGTGGAAACCCTATATGTAACAGACGGTTTTTGAAGAGAAAGAAGAGCATAGGGAGGTGGTTGCACAGAGACAACCGATTGCCCCTTTGCCATCTTCTCAAGTCTATTGAATCTGAACAACTGTTGCAGTGGTATGTTTTATTTTATGCACATGGTATCAGAGCTTCTTTCTTGAACGAAACATTCATATTTGTTGAAGAAGCAATCGTTGAGACATCCTCAAGTATTTGTTATCAGTGGCTGCTGGTATCTGAACAGCTGGACACGATCAGTGGTGATCTGTTATCGGTAACATCTAGACAACATCCCGATGAAGAGATAGATCTGTTGCTTGCCTGAACATAAACTCCATAAGCTGCATCGTCTGTGCTTCATCACTTAATATGTTGCTTGTTGAGGAAATTGGCAGAAGAACTATATATGCTTCCTTCCCTTGAATCCAACAAGGTTCTTCCAAGCATTCCAAATTGTTGCCTCTTTCAATCAACCCTATCTCAGATAAGAAAGTATATTATTTTATTTCAGTAGCATGAAGAAGTCCACCGATTTGCTCATCCATCCTACAATAATAGTAGTGCCTGTTGCCAGCCTCAAGACTCACTATCTTCTTCGTCACCTTCAGGAAAGATTTTGAACATGGTAGTGCGCTATCACGCTTCTTCACACAAGGTTTGGATACCTTTGAATATGAATTTGCATCGTGTAGAAACAAACAACTTAATCTCGTTGAAGTAACAATCTGAGCACATACTGCTGGTGACATTGAAGTATCAGAATTTTTTTTTTTTTGGAACTGCAGAACATTGAAGTAACAATCTGAATATTTTTTTGTCAATGTAGAAGTTATGGAAATAAGGATGAGAGAGGAACTGCAATCAACCACTTGTGCTAATGAACAGAAAGTAGGACCATTTCAAATCATAAGTATTCGTTTGGAAGGAAAAAATTATAGAGAATGGGCTTGATTATCTTGCATTGTCGGTCTCAAGCCCGGATAAAGGAGGAGGGTTGTGTTAGGCTTACGACAACCAGCGTAAAACTTCATCGAATTTTTATAACATGAATTACAAAAATTATGAGCATTGCATTGGGGCATCCCCGCCTAGCGGCGTGCTGCAGAGCCCGAATGTAGTAATAAGTAAGTAAGGGCCATTATATTTTCGCCCGAATGTAGTGAATCAATTATAGAGAGGGTTCCCACATCATGGACGGGTGTGGGTAAAGAAATTAGTCCCGCTATATTGTCGTTCGAATATAATGAAAAATTTTCAGAGAGGGTCTCCCCATTTTGATTATGGACGGATGCGGGGGCTAAGGAAGTTAGTCCTAGATAATAAAATCCATATTGGTTCTTGAAATATCGGAACATTATCCGGTAAGCTAATGGAGGTGGTAGATACTATGATTCAGAGAAAGATCATTTTCTATGTTTACGAGAGACAAAATGGGTTGGAGAAAAAAGAAAGGAGATAGAGGATACAAGTTTTAAATTATGGTACTTGGGTAAAGAAAAGGCTCGAAACGGAGTTGGTATTATCATAAATAAAGATTTAAAGGATAGTGTAGTAGACATACAACGATATGGTGACCGAATCATAACGTTGAAATTAGTGTTAGGAGCAGAGATTTTGAATATAGTTTGTGCTTACGCACCCCAAGTAGGATTAGAAGATAGTATAAAGACAACTTTTTGGGAAGAGTTAGATAAGATGATTCAAAAGATTCCACAAAGGGAGATGATTTGTTTAGGAGGAGACTTAAATGGACATGTTGGTAAAGAGGCATTAGGATATCAAGGGATTCATGGAAACTTTGGTTTTGGGGATATAAATGAGGAAGGTTGGGAGATTTTAAATTTTGCTATGCCATTTGATCTCTTTATAGTCAATACAATCTTCAAAAAACGAGATGAACATTTATTTACTTATAAGAGTGGCTTATCACAAACACAAATTGATTACTTTATTTGTAGAAAAAAAGATAGAGCCTGTTATAAAGATTGCAAGGTAATTCCAGGAGAAAGCTTAACTACCCAACATCGACTTTTAGTTATGGATTTATAAATAAAAAAATGGACAAAGAAAAAAAAGTGCGTCGAGCTATTCAGACTAAATGGTGGAACCTCAAAAGCGAGAAAGAAGATATATTTAAACAGAAAGTCCTGCAAGGAGATGTTTGGAATTATGTTGGCACACCCTGTGATATGTGGAACAATATGGCTATACATATTAGGAAAGTTGCGAAAGATGTGTTAGGAGTATCTAAGGGAGGTGTACCAGAACAAAAAAAAGCTTGGTGGTGGAGTGAAGTATTACAAAATAAAATCAAGGCAAAGAGAGAATGTTACAAATTACATTATGCTAAGAAAACTAGTGAAACTTTAGAGGCTTATAAGAAAGCAAAGAAGGAAGCGAAAAATGCCGTGAGTGAAGCAAAAGCTAAAATTTGGGAGGACTTATATAAAAAACTCAACTCAAAAGAGGGTGAAAGAGATATTTTTAGGATAGCTAGGGCTAGAGATAAGAAAACTAAATATCTTAATTATGTTAGATGCATAAAAGACGAGGATGAAAAAATTCTAGTGGCAAATGATGATATAAGAAATAGATGGAAAAACTATTTTTATAATCTTTTTAATGAAAATAAAGATGTTAGTATTAGCTTAGGAGAGTTAGCCAAATTAGAAAAGTATATAAACCACAATTTCTACCGACGTATTCAAAATAATGAAGTCAAAGAGGCTCTTAAACATATGAAGGGTGGTAAATCGGTAGGACTAGATAATATTCCTATAGAAGTTTGGAAAATACTAGGAGAAATAGGAATCACTTGGCTCACAAGACTGTTTAATGAAATATGAAAAAACCAAAAGATGCCCGAGGAATGGAGAGCAAGTACACTTATACCCATATATAAGAACAAGGGAGATATTCAAAATTGTGCGAATTATCGAGGTATCAAGTTAATGAGCTATACTATGAAATTATGGGAAAGAATTATCGAACGTAGGTTAAGACAAGTATCAAGTACAATAGAGAACCAATTTGGATTCATAACAGCAGATCTACTATTGAAGCGATTCACCTTTTGAGACGTCTTATGGAACATTTTAGAGCAAAAAAGAAAGACCTTGACATGATATTTATTAATCTAGAAAGAGCTTATGATGGGGTATCGAGAGAGGTTCTTTGGAGAACTTTGGAAAAAAGAGGTATCCCATTGACATATATTAACCTTATAAGAGACATGTATGATGGTGCAAAAATATGTGTGAGGACTCATGAAGGAACGACAAACTTCTTTGAAGTTAATATTGGGTTACATCAAGGATCAACTTTAAGTCCATACTTATTTATAATGGTGATGGATGAGTTAACAAAACATATTCAAGATGAAGTACCTTTGTGTATGTTATTTGCATATGACATTGTATTAGTGGAGGAGTCTAAGGAAAAAGTTAATAGAAAATTGGAACTATTGAGAGAAACATTAGAAAACAAAGGCCTCCGACTTAGTAGAACAAAGACAGAATATATGGAAAGAAAGTTTGATCATTTGGTTACTTCAGAGGACATAGAAATTAAAATTGGCACACATTGGATCCCCCAAAAGGAAAGTTTTAAATACCTAGGGTCACTTTTTCAGAGTGATGAAAGAATTGATGGAGATCTTACACATAGAATTAATGCTGGTTGGTTAAAATGGAGAGGAGCATCAGGTATTCTTTGTGATAAGAAGATACCATTAAAGTTAAAAGGTAAATATTATAGAGTAGCAATTAGGCCTGCCATGTTTTATGGTTCTAAGTGTTGGGCAGTTAATCATCAACATGTACAAAAGATGTCTATGACAGAAATGAAGATGGATGAGTGGTCGTACAAGAAAAGACCGTATACATAATGAGTTTGTTAGAAACAAATTAGGAGTGGCACCAATAGAGGATAAAACGAGAGAATATCGTTTAAGATGGTTTGGACATATAAAAAGAAGATCAAAAGAAGAATAAGAAGGTTAGAAAACTAAATTTGAAAAGTATTAAAAGAGGTAGAGGACGACCACAGAAAGAAACAATAAAGAATGATCTAGCTTATTGTGAGTTAACTGCTAACATGGCACACGATAGGGATCTGTGGAAACAAAGAATCCATATGGCCGACCTCGTCTAGTATGGGAAAAGGCTTAGTTGTTGTTGTTTGTTGTGGGCTAGATCAATTGAGGTTGTCTTACGTTCTTGAGGAAAACTATCAATTATTAAACAAACTCAACCACTACCAGATGAAGATAAGAGATGGTCTTTGGATGACACCTTGGTAAGCTGCTGGCTTCTTCAATCAATGAATCAGTCCATTAGCAAAACGTTTATGTATATGAAATCGGTTATAGAAATTTGGACTGCAGTTGAAGAAGCATATTCCAGGCAAAGGAATATTGCTAAAGAGTATGAGATAATTGATAGAATAAGAGAGGAAAATCGAAAAAATCTAGAGAAAGGGGAACAGATTCAAGATAAGAAATCTGCATTTACTGGGAGAGGTACCACTAATTATCATAGAGGCAGAGATTTAGTCAGAGGCCGTCGAAGAGGAAGATTTCAAGATCATGAAGATAAGAACAAGCTATAATGTACTCATTATGGAAAAATAAGACACACAAGAACATTACTAAGAAATTATTAGAAAACCAACAAAATATAAGAATTTTGACAGTCATGTGGTAGCTACATTTGAAAAAGAAAAAGGTGAACCAAGTCCTATAGATGAAATGACTGAATTGAAGAAACAACTTTGAGAAATAGAATCACCACTGCGTGACCAACCTTCGACATCTTTATCAAAGATTGAAATAAGTCCTACTTTCTACAGTATCAGTGGTAAAAATTCTACATGTTCCAATTACTGGGTAATTGATTCAGGGTGTACCGATCATATGGTGGAGATAAGTCTAACTTTATAAAATATGAAGTTATCACAACACCTTAGTATGTAAAGGTAGCAAATAGTTCATTGATTCTAATAGAAAGAAAGGGAGTAATTGAAGAAAAAAATCTTAAACTTAATTCAGTGATATACATTCCCAAATTTCTAGTAAATCTATTGTCCGTAAGCTCTTTTGTTAGACATATCAATTATTCAATCACGTTTTCTCCATCTGGTTGTGTTTTTCAGGATCTGAGGATGGGAAGAACCTTTAGACGTGGTGAACTAAGGGATGGACTGTATTTACTTCCAGGACCATATACTGCAATAAAGAGAAGCGCATTAGCAGCCACTCCTGAAGAAGAAGAAATAAGACTTTGGCATAGTCGGTTAGGTCATTTATTTGTCTAAACTTAGTGAGTTTGTCCGTTTTGTAATCCCGAGAGATTTAGTTATTCAATGTGATGTGTGTCAGAGGGCTAAACATCATAGAGCATCATTTTCTAGTAGTGATTCTAAGTCGTCAGTTCCATTTGAGTTAATTCATTCTCATGTATGGGGTCCATGTTTGATACCTTCTTTGGGAAATTTTAAATATTTTGTTACTTTCATTGATGACAAATCCAGACTTACCATTGTTTATCTTATGAAATCCAAATCAGAAGTATCATTTATTTTTCCTATGGTTCACAGTCTCATTAAGACTCAGCTTGGGTACACTATTAAGACCCTTAGATATGATAATGGTGGTGAATTTTATAATTCTAAGTTGGAGTCATATTTATAAAGTCATGGTGTCCTTCATCAGACTTCTTGTGTATATACTCCACAATAAAATAGAGTTGCCGAACGGAAAAATAGACACATTTTGGAAATCGCACGAACCCTCGTTCTTGAACATGATGTTCCTAAATACTTGTGGCCTGAAGTTGTACTTACAGTAATGTATCTCATTAATATACTTTCTTCAGTGGGTCTTGGTGGAAAATCTCTATCTAACTTGATTAAGCCTGAAACTAATCTATTTCACTTAAGAGTATTTGGATGTGTTTGTTATGTTCATATTCATAGTCAATTTCGAGATAAACTCGATCCAAGGGCGGTCAAATGTGTTTTCGTTGGATATTCCTTTGAAAAGAAAGGATATGTTTGCTATGACACTAATTCTCATAGAAAATATATTTTCATGGATGTAACATTCTTTGAAACCTCTTCCTTGTCAAATTCTACCGACTTGTTAAATTCTACCATTGAAGAAACTGTTCTTCCACTAAATATCACTAGTGAAGAAACAAATGAACACTATTCCCTTGGAGAAAATGATCAACAACAAGAAGAAAAGGATATACAAGTGTATAAAAGGAGGAAGAGAAATATGATCATGCACAATTCTATAGACACCACGTACCAAGGGGGAGAACCTTCTTTAGATTCTCTTAAAACTTTCGAAAAGGTAGGTAGTGATGATTTGGATGTTTCTATAGCTATTCAAAAAGGAAAAAGATTGTGTGGTAAGTATCCGATTTCACAATTTATCTCTTATCATCTGTTATCATTCAATTATCATAATTTTGATCAAGTTCCTAAAATTTTTCGTGAAGCATCACATCATAGATGGTAGAAGCTATGAAATCCGAACTTCAGGCACTTGAAAATAATTAGACATGGGAGGTAAGTGAATTACCACCAGAAAAAAAAGCAGTCAGTTGTAAATGGATATATACGATAAAATTCAAAGTAGGTGGGACACTGGAACGATATAAAGCTCGATTGGTAGCTCGTGGCTATAATCAATCATATGGTATTAACTATGAAGAGACATTTGCAATAGTGGCAAAATTCACTTCTATACGAGTCATTATTAGTATTGCAATCCAAAAGAATTGGATTATGTGGCAGCTTGATGTAAAGAATGCATCTTTGGAAGGAGAAGGTAAAGAAGAAGTCTATATGGAATTACCACATGGTTATGCAAATCCAGAAAACATAGTTTGCACAATCTATGGACTAAAACAGTCTCTTAGAGCTTGGTTTAAGAAGTACAACAAAAATATTATAAACTTGGGATATCAGAAGAGTACGAGTGATCACACATTATTCTTTAAATAGGGAGAAAAGTTGACATTATTATATGTTGATGACATTATTATGACAGGAGATGATGTTGAAGATATCCAAAAGTCAAAGCAAGATCTTCATCAGCTATTTGATATCAAGGATCTTGGAAGGCTGCATTATTTCTTAGGCATTGAAGTAGCTTACTCAGGTACAAATATTTTTTTAAATCAAAGAAAGTATATATTGGACTTATTATGAGATGTTAAGATGGAAATTTGTAAACCAATATATACTCCCATTAAGCTTAATAATAAGCTGTAAATGGAGGATGAAGCTTATAAAGTGGACGTAACCAGATATCAGCAACTTGTTGGAAAACTTATATATTTGACTATCACAACACCAGATATAGCATATGCAGTGAGCATTGTCAGTCCATTTATGCAATCACCATCTAAGTATCATATGGATGCAATTTTTCATATACTAAGATATTTGAAAGCAACGCTTGAACAAGGAATATTATATAAAGCCAATGGTCACACAAAAATTGAAGTCTATACTGATGCTATTGGGAAGGCTCTACCGAAGATAGAAAATCTACTACATGATATATAACTCTCGTTGGAGGTAATATAGTATTATGGAAAAGTAAGAAACAATCAGTTGTGGCAAGTTCAACAACAGGAGTGGAATATAGAGCAATTGCATCAGGAGCTTCATCTCGACTCTCCATTGCACAGGTTTTGTGTAATATGAATTGGTCTCTGGAGGAGAACAAATTTTTACTGCATTCATGTACTTAAGCACATGGTTATCAATTAGATTAAATTTTAGTCATTAGAGGCATAAGATCTGGTAGCCTGGTTTAAGGGAAAGCACAACTTATGATAATGGTTATCCATTATAACCTATCTAAATGCTTGTTGGGCTGAAAACTTGAACATTTGGTGTTGTTGTCAATATGGAGATTCTAACATTATATAATTAATGATTCATAATGGATGATGGTGTGTGTGTGCCTATCAAGGAAATTTTTGAGTTTTCTCCACTTAGTGAGCCTCTTATTAAAAATGATTTTTGGATGACTGTTTCCACCAATGTTATCTGATGTGTATCGTATCGCAAATCGTTGGGCTCCACGATACGAGCGTATCGTATCGCCTATATCGTATTTTAATATTAAAATAATATAAAAAATTATTTAAAAATTCAAAAAAAATAAAAATAAAAATCTGAAAAAAATCAAGAAAAATCTGTAAAAAATTGGTAATTGCTTTAAATTCATATAATGCAAAGTTTAGTACAGATTGAGCATTCAACATTAAACAATTGCATCCAAATTTACATATTTTGAATAAAAAAAATGAAATGCATTTACATTTTACAAATTATAATCAGGATCATCAACTAAATAATCTTCATCTTCTCCTTGCTGAAGATCCTCGTCATCATCATCAGCAACAACACCTTCTGCTTGGAAATAAAATTCTTCATCTCCTTGATACTGTTGTTGCGCTCATTCCAAATTAATCCATGCAATGTCTTCTTCAGTTAGGAGGGCATTTTCTTCACTGTCTTCTATAATACAGTCTTCTAATATATCAAAATTATCCAAACTTATTGGATCAAATTGGCTTTCTTGTCTATTTACTTTTTTTAATTGCCTACAACAAAGAAAGATAGGCAATTAGTAAATAATATTAACAATTGAAGTCAAGCAATTTATTAAATTGAACATTTAAGTAATACAACATTACCTTTCATGAAGACACATGTTGCAACGAATAAAAACTAAATCATTCAGTCTCTTATGTTCCAACCTGTTGCGCTTTTTTGTATGGATGTGTTCAAAGACACTCCAATTCCTTTCACAACCCGTTGCACTATAGGTTTGGCTCAGAACTCTCACTGCAAAATCCTTAAGGTTCGGACAATCAGTTCTAAACCTATTCCACCAAAGATCTGTAGAAAAAGACAAACATTAGAGACATAATCCACAGTAATATAAGATGTATTGATTTAAGAAACTTAAATACGAAGATAAACAATTTACCTGAACACATCGTAGTGCGGTTGCGAATTGCTATATGTAAACCCATCAAGTGAAGAGCATTATCATAGATCTCCATCTCTCGATGTATAACATATGCTATGCTCTCATCAGGGACTAATCTGTCTATATAATCAATGATGCCTCGATTAACTTTACCGTCCCTTTTGAAGGTTGCTGACTAGCTGAATTATGAGTTTAGATAATATGTTGCTCCATGCAATTGTTTATTCCATCTATTATCAATGATTTTCTACAAGGGCATATAATCCCTCTTTTTTCAATTAAAATTATTTTTGATGGCTTCTTTTGCCCTATCCATGGCTTCATAAAGGTAGCCCATAGATGGTTTTTCCTCGCTATCAGCCAATCTCAAAACTGTCACTAATGGACATGTAATCCTCAACAGTCTAACACATGCATTCCAAAATTTACTCTTGAAGATTGTCTCAAAAATCTCATTCAACTTTTTGTTTCTTCTGTTCTGAGGTAACTTTGCAAATTGTTGTCACTCATATGAGGAGAACATTCTCTTTAATGCTTGCTTTTGTCTCACAATACTCTGTACAGATAAGAAGTTTGTTGCAATCCGAGTTGCAGCTATTCGAAGAAGCTCTGCACCTTCTGTATATCTCCTCATCATACATAAAATAAATGCATGGTTGTAAATAAATTTTGTGATATCTTGGCAACAGTCATTTGCTGCCTTTATTTCATTCATCTCACCGATGTCCTTAAGAATGAGATCTAAATAATGGGCTGCACATGGTATCGAATAGAAAGTCCCATAAATATCAGCTAACTCCTTCCCAACTGCTTTGTAGTTAGCTGCATTATCTATAATCAATTAGACTACATTCTCTTGCCCAACCTCTTATATAACCTTATCAAATTCTTGTCGTAGGATATCCGCAGTATGCCTTTCCTCTGACATATCTAAAGATCTCAAAAACATAAGTCCTTTAGGATAGTAAATAAGAAAGTTTAGTAAGGTCCTTCCTCTCCTATCTGTCCATCCATTTGCCATGATAGTGCAACCTGTTTCCTTTCATGACTCTCTCAATGTCGAATAATATTCTTGCACTTCAATGACGGTCTTATCTAAGATCTTTCCTCTGAACTTCTGATAGGAGGGTATCTTGTATCTAGACCGATGTTAGCAATTGCATCTGCCATTGCTTGAAAATGAAAACTGTTTACTGCATTGAATGGAATGCATGCATCATAAAACCATCTGCCCACTGCAAGGTATCTCTGATCATGCAACTGTTCTGAAGTTATAGCAGCACGAATTCCTGGTTGAGCACCAGGTGTACTAGTAGGAGGAAAAAATGAATGTATGCTGGAAGCAACTCTTCCTCTATTCCTTCTTAAACTCTCTTCTACCACCTCCAAAGTCTTCAAAAACCCTTTTTCTCCTACTAGGTTCTCGTGAACTACTACTACCAATCTCTGTTCTGGCATCTGAAGGCAAACTATCAGTGAATCCAAATCTAGTTGCATCAGCATCTTCTTCAAACATCTCAAAATCATCCTTGTGTTGTCTCCTTTCTTGTATACTCTCAATCATCTGCAGACATTGCCATTTAATACCTTCTGACAAACTTCTAACTCTGCTTATCAGCAACTTCTTTCTTAGTCCCTGCTAGGTGGTGTTTCAACCTTAAAATTTCACTACTAACCACCCTCTCAAAAAGTAAACATCTGACCTTTAATCTGGAACCCTCAACTGGTGTATCCCACTGCCATGCCGGATTATCAGAACGAGAATGGGAGTCTCTAACACCCCTTCCTGTCATCTCAATTGTACTTTAATTCAATAAAAAACCTGAAAATAAAAGCACTTCATAAATCCCCAATCGTCAAATAACACTCACATAGAGTGTCTCCCACTTCATGAATGCAATAAAAGTCATATCCACACACTTAATAACTTCATATTTTGTCATTCAAAAAAAGAAAAATACAAATAAACAAAAAATACAAAAGAAAAAATGAAGAAAAACAATAAAAATATACCTAAATCCGATATAGGAGGCTTGTACGGACACCGTAGAGCATGTTTTTGGAGCCTTGAACACCAAGGAGGCGAAGAACGGTTCTTTGGGAGCTTGGAGAGCTATGAAGAAAGAGAAGAAACCCGCAAAAACGTGGGTTTCGGTTCGGCCAGCGATCCTTTATAAGGGTCCCTGGGCGTATCGCATGTATCGTACGCTCCGTATCAGATGATACAGCTCATATCGCACGATACAGAGCGATAACTTCTATTTTACGATACATAAGGGTGTATCGTATCGTGGTGGCCCTGCGATACGGATAACACTGATTTTCTCTACAAAGTTGGAACCTCCTTGTGGTGCATGGAGGGAGTTCAATTGTTTATGCCTTTCAGATTGAAGACACAAGTTCCTTCTTGTGTCTGGCACGCTAATCTAGTAATTGTCTCCATCTTTCTTAGGGATACACCATTTTGGGTGCATCCCATGACAAAAATATGGCACACAATTGACCCCTCTCAGCATCTTAAAATGAATTTAGTAATTTTATTAGAAAACCATTTAATGTGTTAGTCTGTCATAAATAATCTTAGCTTACAAAATAATAAGGATTCAAGATTCTCATTATTTAGAGGATAAATGAGAGAACATCGTTTAAGATGGTTTGGACATATAGAAAGAAGATCAAAAGAATAACCTGTAAGAAGGTTAGAAAAACTAAATTTGGAAAGTATTAAAAGAGGTAGAGGACGACCACAAAAGTGTTGGAAAGAAACAATAAAGAATGATCTAGCTTATTGGGAGTTAACTGCCAACATGGCACACGATAGGGATCTGTGGAAACAAAGAATCCATGTAGCCGACCCCGTCTAGTATGGGAAAAGGCTTAGTTGTTGTTGTTGTTGCAAGATTCTCATTATTGTAATTTGATATAAGTTTTCATGTTGCATACATGTGCACTTTTTTCCTTGTCCTTTTGACCTAGGTTGGTCTTTTCTTATGCATCCTTACAACAATTCCTGGTAACTGGGAGTAATTGGAGTAATTAATCATGATAACTTTGGCAATGTAATCCTATTGTTGCATTTCTTTACTTGCGGTTCTCTACTTTCCACTTAAGGTCTTGGTGTCCGAGTTCTTAACACTAGAGTTATGCCCGTTTATGTTTGCAGAATAATAACGATTCTGGTCTTGCATACACCTTGGCAGCTATTTGTAATCTGCTATCTAATTTGGGTATATCAAGCATGAGCAGAATATTGGACGTCTCCTCTTCTGGAAGCCATTCTAGTTTGAACAATTCCTCCACCCAACATCTGTTTGTACTTCTAAGGCAGTCCTTAGAAAGGGCAGAGAGTTTGAGGAATGCACACCTTGTTGGCTTCATCCATCTGGCTATTGCGAAATTTGATCTGAATGTAAGTTTAGCGAAAATCTTTCAGTTGGATTATTGTAAGCTACAGCTTGATATCTCTAACAGAAAAGATTGGCCCTTCATAGAATTTCTTGTAGGTCTGATTCTTCATCAAGTACCTCAACAAATTCGTATCCTTGCTTCTTGTTTTATGTCCTTATGTTTTGTTTGAACTTATTCCAAGTTTTTTCACTACTTCTTAGATATCTGCTCATGTACTTGAATATGTACTACTCCCACTGGTTGTCAAGTGTTACGGATTCACCTGGGAAGTAAATACATGAGCTGACTTACTAGAGCATCTACAAAATCTAATATGCCCTTAAAAATAAAAGGAAATGACTGTAATACAGGTGATGAGTTAGTAATGTACAGTGTAGCACAAGTAAAACTAGTAATACCAACTATAGTCCTAAGGCATACCCAACCATTATCAAACTCCTTAAGGCTTAAACTGTAGATGTTGGAATGAGTTTGAACATAGAAATGCATAAATACATGGTCCTTATGTCTTTATGAACAAGTCAGCTATCTGATTTGATGATTAAACGTAAACAAGGGAAGGTCCAATCTTCTCATACACATTTGCTTGGTGGATCCTAGCATGCTTGCATGTTTATTGACATTGCACATCTATTATTGTGTCTCATGTACATTTGCTTGCACTTACATCAGCGTGGTCTTCTATTGTTTCTTTCCTGAACCTAGATCAGAAGAATAAGTGCTAACCACCAGAAGCACTTACTATAATATTTAAGTATCTTCCACATCTAAGACATTAGAATGCCAATTTTTGGAGTTGTTACTTAAAGATGATTTATATGTTTTGTCTTATCCTTTTTCTGAGCACAAATAAACATACCTTACAAATTCATTGTTATCTGGACATGGTTGATGGGTATGCCACCAAAACTGTCAGATCAACCTTATTTTGTTGTTGGGGGATGCTACAAGTTTGTGTGTGTGTATATACATATGTATGTGCATACATATATATAACAATGATCTTTGGTGACTATATTCTTTTCTTCATGTTAAGGGGTTATACTATTTCTATGTTCCAAATGATTCTGCCTTAGATTGTTAGACAACAGTGGCTGCATATGAGTAATTTTTTCTGTTACAGCATATTAAGCGCCCCCTGCTTTCCTTCGGTCCCAATTCTTCAACCAGGCTCAGGAGTTGCCCAGTTTCTGTATGCAAGGTGCTCCTCTACTCATGCTGTCATTGTACGACTTGAAAGAGTTATTGTGCTTTTGTTCTAGTTCTCTGATAATGTGCTGACAAATTTTCAGGCATTAAGAGTAAGCCCATTCTTGCTCAGTGAATTTGGATCTGATGGCACACAATCACCAATTGATGGTTCTTTTTCTACATCATGGCTTAAAGAGCTTGAGAAACCAAACAGCTCGTCAATGTTATTGGGTGAAGTTGGATCTGGATGTGATGATGACATGTTCAAATTTACTGGGCAACCAAGTGTGCTACCTACTTCTGTTTTACAATTATCTGGTGCTTCTTATTTGATAAGGGCTACTTCTTGGGAGCTGTATGGAAGGTGAGCTACAATGACTCAGTTTCTTTTCAGGAAATGCACCATTCTGGTGAGTCCCGTACATTTGCCGTAAATGTGACTAAGATCCTCTATCAATATTGATCCTTTATTGCCCCCTTTGCTCAAAATTGGAAGGCCTTTCCACATTTCATATGCTACCTAGCATTTTGTGTTAACTTTTTCAGTGTACAAATGAATTTCATGATCCTTTTTGCCAAACTTGTAAAGCTACATCTGGTCTTTTTCTGATACTCATAATTGTTTTGTTTTAATTGACTCAGTGCAGTGCTTTCCCGACTTAATGCATTAGTTCATGCAACTTGTTTTGCAGATTCTTCAAGGTAATAATGTTTTGTTCCTCATTAGTGTGATATATGCGTACATATCTTTTTCCATGTGTGTGTGTTGATGCCCTTGTAGATTTTATGTTCTTTGGTTATGCTGCAGTATTGAATATCTCATCATGTATTTATCTGTTAGGGTGCTTTCTGACATCTTTTTATCCACTTCTGACATGTCTCAGTTCGGCCGACATATCCCTTGCTTATGTTAAGCTTATCAAACATTTAGCGGCTTACAAGGGATACCAAGGTCAGGTAGAGTGCTTGTAGCTTTTCTATAGCAGAGCATAAACCAAAGAGATGTTTTCTCTCATATGCACCTTGGCGGATGATATTGTTAAAATGCCAGATAAAAATTTTGTGACCATGTCATTACTTTATATACACTCATATTTAGTTTTCCAATATCGTATGGTCATTCTCTCACAGTTGAAGTTGATGTACATGGTTGGTTTAATACCAAGACGCTTAATTTTGAAGTTCAGATCCCATTTCACTCAAATAGTTACAGACATTATGCATGCGGGAGTAGGAACAACTTCTTCATTATGTATGTAAATGGTATGCTAGTTACTTGAAGAAAGGCAAACAAAAAGGTTGGTAGATGCTCTTTATGTATCTTCATTAGTTGAAAGTTGGGACTTTAAGGAACCTCTTTGAAATGAAATGGAAAATTCATGGAATGGACGTTCATTCTGCATGCATATATTTACATCTCATACAATGTTCAGTCTTTTGAGAGGGGTAAATCATTAAAATTATTGAAGTACTCAGTTACTTGGTTTTAGCAGAAGCCTTCAGGGCACTTGTATTGGCTGAGAAGCGATTCCCACCTCTTTCACATTTCCACATCCAAGTATTGAGGCTTCAATTGCTTCATGACCATTTCATACACAGGTAATGTGGTCGTCTATCTTTTCTTTTTTCATTTTTCCTATTATGACAGATAATGTTGTAGTTCCATCCAATCCTATCCAATTTTTATTTTTCAATTTTTTTCAACGTTGCATGAATCAGATGATTTAAATTGGATGAATAAATGCAGAGGCCGCTTAAAACAGGCACAACAAGTTTGTGATGAGTTGGGAGTGCTGGCATCTTCTGTATCTGGCATTGACATGGATCTGAAAGCTGAAGCTATCTTCTGTCATGCTCGAACACTCTTAGCTGCTAAACAGTTTGACCAGGTTCAATTTTCTTACTGTTGTTGTGCCCGTCCACCTTGGAATAGTGGTATCTCGCTGTTAAAACGTCTAACAAACTATGAACTGGTTGTTGCATCGCATAGTCCTCTATGGATGATTATTATGTAGATTACTTATACTTCATGAAAGCATAACCCTCAACACAGGCTTAGTTGCATACATCGTTGTCAACCTAAAAGCCATTTGCTGTTGGCGGATTATGGATTGGATGACACTCAAGCTACCTTTGATTTGTCTTTTTGATAATGAGGGAGAAATATGAGCTCATTGGGGAAAAAACCCAGGTCCCTCTGGCTCACGAGGTCTGTACCATTTTCAACCTTACAAAAGGGAACACTCATTGGTGACTGATCTGCCAACAAAGGGTACACCATTTTCAACCATACGATAAGATTGCATTCAGAGATTATTCAGTTGAGAATTATTTTATTGGGATTTACATCCTATTCATCTTATGAGACGAATTCACCTTTTGAGACGTCTTATGGAACATTTTAGAGCAAAAAAGAAAGACCTTCACATGATATTTATTGATCTAGAAAAAGCTTATGATAGGGTACCGAGGGAGGTTCTTTGGAGAACTTTGGAAAAAAGAGGTATCCCATTGACATATATTAACCTTATAAGAGACATGTATGATGGTGCAAAAACATGTGTGAGGATTCATGAAGGAACGACAAACTTCTTTGAAGTTAATATTGGGTTACATCAAGGATCAACTTTAAGTCCATACTTATTTATAATGGTGATGGATGAGTTAACAAAACATATTCAAGATGAAGTACCTTGGTGTATGTTATTTGCATATGATACGGTGCGATACGGATAACACTGGTTATGAGTGTTGCAGTTAATCACGAACATGTACAAAAGATGTCTGTGACAGAAATGAAGATGTTGAGATGGATGAGTGGTCATACAAGAAAAGACCGTATACATACTGAGGTTATTAGAAACAAATTAGGAGTGGCACCAATAGAGGACAAAATGAGGGAACATCGTTTAAGATGGTTTGGACATATAAAAAGAAGATCAAAAGAAGAACCTGTAAGAAGGTTAGAAAAACTAAATTTGGAAAGTATTAAAAGAGGTAGAGGACGACCACAAAAGTGTTGGAAAGAAACAATAAAGAATGATCTAGCTTATTGTGAGTTAACTGCTAACATGGCACACGATAAGGATCTGTGGAAACAAAGAATCCATGTAGCCGACCCCGTCTAGTATGGGAAAAGGCTTAGTTGTTGTTGTTACATCCTATTCGAAGTTGTCTATAGTCACATTGATGACTGATCTCTTGTGAATCCAAGTGGTGGCCCGTGGGCCTGTGGCAGTCATTGGTAAAACACTAGAGGTCCTGTTTCTTTACAAACCCCTTCCAAATTTATCCATTAAATATCTTCAATGAGCAGTGCACTCTTTTCGTCATCTTGTTTAACCCATTCATCTAAAACATCAAAACTATCAAGACTGATTGGATCATGCTAGCTATAATTTGCTTGAAGATAGCTTTTTTAATTACCTGCAGTGATATAAAACAACAACTAAGCCTTTTCCCATACTAGACGGGGTCGGCTACATGAATTCTTTGTTTCCACATATCCCTATTGTGTGCCATGTCAGCAGTTAACTCACAATAAGCTAAATCATTCTTTATTGTTTCTTTCCAACACTTTTGTGGTCATCCTCTACCTCTTTTAATACTTTCCAAATTTAGTTTTTCTAACCTTCTTAGAGGTTCTTCTTTTGATCTTCTTTCTATATATCCAAACCATCTTAAACAATATTCTCTCATTTTATCCTCTATTGGTGCCACTCCTAATTTGTTTCTAATAACCTCATTATGTATACGGTCTTTTCTTGTATGACCACTCATCCATCTCAACATCTTCATTTCTGTCATAGACATCTTTTGTACATGTTGATGATTAACTGCCCAACACTTAGAACCATAAAACATGGCAGGCCTAATTGCTACTCTATAATATTTACCTTTTAACTTTAATGGTATCTTCTTATCACAAAGAATTCCTGACTTCCATTTTAACCAACCAACATTAATTCTATGTGTAACATCTCCATCAATTCTTCCATCACTCTGAAAAATTGACCCTAGGTATTTAAAACTTTTCTTTTGGGGCATGCAATGTGTGCCAATTTTAATTTCTATGTCCTCGGAAGTAACCAAATGATCAAACTCACATTCCATATATTTTGTCTTTGTTCTACTAAGTCGGAGGCCTTTGCTTTCTAATGTTTCTCTCCATAGTTTCAATTTTCTATTAACTTTTTCCTTAGACTCCTCCACTAATACAATGTCATATGCAAATAACATACACAAAGGTACTTCATCTTGAATATGTTTTGTTAACTCATCCATCACCATTATAAATAAGTATGGACTTAAAGTTGATCCTTGATGTAACCTAATATTAACTTCAAAGAAGTTTGTCGTTCTTTCATGAGTCCTCACACATGTTTTTGTACCATCATACATGTCTCTTATAAGGTTAATATATGTCAATGGGATACCTCTTTTTTCCAAAGTTCTCCAAAGAACCTCCCTCGGTACCCTATCATAAGCTTTTTCTAGATCAATAAATATCATGTGAAGGTCTTTCTTTTTTGCTCTAAAATGTTCCATAAGACGTCTCAAAAGGTGAATCGCTTCAATAGTAGATTTGCCTGTTATGAATCCAAATTGGTTCTCTGTTGTACTTGATACTTGTCTTAACCTACGTTCGATAATTCTTTCCCATAATTTCATAGTATGACTCATTAACTTGATACCTCGATAATTCGCACAATTTTAAATGTCTCCCTTGTTCTTATATACGGGTATAAGTGTACTTGCTCTCCATTCCTCGGGCATCTTTTGGTTTTTCCATATTTCATTAAATAGTCTTGTGAGCCAAGTGATTCCTATTTCTCCTAGTATTTTCCAAACTTCTATGGGAATATTATTTAGTCATGCCGATTTACTACCCTTCATATGTTTAAGAGCCTCTTTGACTTCATTCTTTTGAATACGTCGGTAGAAATTGTGGTTTATATACTTTTCTGATTTGGCTAACTCTCCTAAGCTGATTTGTCTAACTCTCCTAAGCTAATACTAACACCTTTATTTTCATTAAAAAGATTATAAAGATAGTTTTTCCATCTATTTCTTATATCATCATTTGCCACTAGAATTTTTTCATCCTCGTCTTTGATGCATCTAACATAATTAAAATCTTTAGTTTTCTTATCTCTAGCCCTAGCTATCCTAAAAATATCTCTTTCACCCTCTTTTGAGTTGAGTTTTTTATATAAGTCCTCCCAAATTTTAGCTTTTGCTTCACTCACGGCCTTTTTCGCTTTAAGCCTCTAAAGTTTCACTAGTTTTCTTAGCATAATGTAATTTGTAGCATTCCCTCTTTGCTTTGATTTTATTTTGTACTACTTCACTCCACCACCAAGCTTCTTTTTGTGCCGGTACACCTCCCTTAGATACTCCTAACACATCTTTCGCCACTTTCCTAATATGTATAGTCATACTGTTCCACATATCGCAGGGTGTACCAACATAATTCCAAACATCTCCTTAAGGACTTTTTGTTTAAATGTATCTTCTTTCTTGCTTTTGAGGTTCCACCATTTAGTCCGAATAGCTCGATGCACTCTTTTCTTCTTTGTCCATTTTTTAATTTATAAATCCATAACTAAAAGTCAATGTTGGGTGTTAAGCTTTCTCCTGGAATTACCTTGCAATCTTTAGAACACGCTCTATCTTTTTTTCTACAAATAAAGTAATCAATTTGTGTTTGTGATAAGCCACTCTTATAAGTAATTAAATGTTCATCTCGTTTTTTGAAGATTGTATTGACTATAAAGAGATCAAATGCCATAGCAAAATTTAAAATCTCCCTACCTTCCTCATTTATGTCCCTAAAACCAAAGTTTCTTTTTTTCTACAAATAAAGTAATCAATTTGTGTTTGTGATAAGCCACTCTTATAAGTAATTAAATGTTCATCTCGTTTTTTGAAGATTGTATTGACTATAAAGAGATCAAATGCCATAGCAAAATTTAAAATCTCCCTACCTTCCTCATTTATGTCCCTAAAACCAAAGTTTCCATGAATCCCTTGATATCCTAATGCCTCTTTACCAACATGTCCATTTAAGTCTCCTCCTAAACAAATCATCTCCCTTTGTGGAATCTTTTGAATCACTTTATCTAACTCTTCCCAAAAAGCTGTCTTTATACCATCTTCTAGTCCTACTTGGGGTGCGTAAGCACAAACTATATTCAAAACCTCTGCTCCTAACACTAATTTCAACGTCATGAGTCGGTCACCATATTGTTGTATGTCTACTACACTATCCTTTAAATCTTTATTTATGATAATACCAACTCCGTTTCGAGCCTTTTCTTTACCTGAGTACCATAATTTAAAACCTGAATCCTTTATCTCCTTTGCATTTTCTCCAACCCATTTTGTCTCTTGTAAACATAGAATATGAATCTTTCTCCGAATCATAGTATCTACCACCTCCATTAATTTACCGGATAATGTTCCAATATTCCAAAGACCAATACGAAACTTTGAATTGAAATTTTTGATTAATAACTAAATTACTGATTACCTTTCTCATAACTATATAATATAACCTATAAGTACCAAACCATTTAAGTTGTTTATTATGCTCAAATCTATTATGTTATTTTGTATGTATGCATTTAAAAACACTTCAATTTCTTTCGTAACCCATTACACTATAGGTTTGACCGAGAACCTTAATTACAAAGTCTCTCACGTTTGGGCAGTTACATCCCAACCTGTGCACCACATATGTGATGAAAAAACAATATGTATATAAATAAAATATAAGATATATGATGCTTATTTCAAAACAATTATAAAGATAAGTTCCAAATTTTTCGGTGCTTATTGTACCCTTTCATATAGAACAACAAGCTCAATAGGTGAGGAGAACTATCATATATCTCCATTCCCTGCTGTATAGCATCTTCCCCATCCTCATTTGGGACTAGCATGTCTACATAATCAATTATACCTCTATTAGCTTCATTATGCTTCTTAAATGTACGAGGATAGTTAAATGCTGGATTTAGGTGGTAGACTGTTTTATGAATAGGCTGGTGCAACTGTTTGTTCTATCTATTATCAATAGTTCTCCACGTATGCATGTAATCACTCTTTTTACCATTAAAGTTGTTGAGTTTTACCATTACATGCTTTCTGATGCATTTGTATCTTTTTTTCAGGCAGCATCAGCGGCTCATTCTTTGTTCTGTATGTGTTACAAATACAACATGCAGATTAATATTGCTAGTGTGCTCCTTTTGATTGCCGACATCCACAAGGTATCATTATTATTTGTTTCTGTGTCTTCTTGTTCTTGCTCTAACACATTTTTGTTCATATCCTCAGAAATCAGAAAATGCAACCAGTGGTCTTCCCTATGCATTGGCTAGTTTGACATACTGCCAATCTTTTAATCTGGATCTCCTTAGTGCTTCAGCAATGTTGACACTTGCAGATCTATGGTTAGCCCTTGGATCCACCCATGCAAAACGTGCATCTAGTCTGCTACATCAGGCATTGCCAATGATAGTTGGTCACGGTGGCTTAGAGCTCCGTTCCAAGGCCCACATTTCAATTGCAAAGTGCTATCTTGCGGACTCCACCTTTTCAGGTTCAGCGTTCTTGCTCTTTATCATCATCTCTCCTATATTCAGTGAACATTTGCATCCTAGAGGAATAGCATGCTATGTAAAACTATACCTGATTGGTTCATCTCTTTACACAGATCCAGCCCCTTACAATAGGCTTTTTATTCTTGTGGTTCTGGTAGGATCAGGGGAGATTGGATATGAGATGGACCTACTTACATTGAGCCTCAATCCCCAAGACTTGAGCCTTCCATTGTTTAGTTTGATTTTTAAGCAATTCAATTGATTCTTGTGAGGTAGACTATTATTAGGATGTTGTCTCCTTTGTTATTGTTAGATTAACTTGTCTCCTTTGTTATTGCTGGATTAACTTGTCTCTTGCTTACTAAAATCTGACTGAGGATTCCAACTTTTTTTGTTTTTTAATTATTTATAGCTTTGTAGGTCTTTCTAATGAATCCTTGTTTGGGGTTTATTTTATGGACATATCAAGGAGATGGCTCAAGATGTGAGTAAGGATGATTATAAGGTGGGGATCCCCCATCCTCCACGAGCCCAACTCAAACAAGGCAGGTTGGGGGGGGGGGCTGGAAATCCCCGACGCTCATATTGCCCCGTAAAGCCGTCCCCTCTTATTTTTCCTTAAAGCTTCTCTCACTCATGATCTCTCCTTCTATCAAACCACACAGTCTCTTTCTCTCACAACCTGCTTGAAGCCTCAAATCAGAGAAACCATGTGCCCGATCACATCTCTCTCTGACCTCACTCGAAGCCTCAAACATGAGTGATCCCGTACCATGGAGCACCTCTCTCTCTCCCCGAAGCACCCATTAATAGCCGTGGCACACTGTTGCTTGCTTGCTTCTCACGATGGTTCCATCACTTGCCAATCTTGCTCGTTCTCTTGTCGATCTTTGTTTAGGGTTTTTTCCTTTAACAGGGTTCCTTTTATTTTATTAGGCTTCTACTTATTCCGTTCATTGTTTATATTGGTCAGTGCACATATATATTCACGCTTGTCTACACAAAAGGATGATTTCAATGCATTTATTTGGTTATTGCTCTGTGTTGATCTTTCTTATATAATAACTGGATACGATCAAGTATATATCAGAAATTCCCTTGCCTTTGAAAGGACATTATCATCATATGAAGCTCTCTTTTAGCTACTTCTTCATCAATTACACAGTTGCTTACTGTCACAGTCCCATCCTTTTTTACCATTGATCATGATAGATCTATTGCTTCTTCCTCATGCAAGTTGTCAAGTGATCATGCAAGTACTTGGTCCCATTCTTGGTTCCTCCAAGTTTTTATCCACAACTGTTACATATGTCCTAATGACTCCTCCAATTTTTTTTACCTTTTGTAATGACTCCAAATCAACGAAGTTAGCTTTATTTTTCTATCATCGCCTTCCAACTCTTCTTCACCTTGTTGATCTTTTTCACTTGGACTTAATGAGTATTTTCTTCACCATCTCCCATATTCTCTATGTAAATTGGATTTAATGAATTGGTAGCCGGAGTTGAATGATAAGAACTTGCAATACAACCTAGATGAGTTGGCGGCTTGGATGTACTAGAGAGTGACTTATTATTGGAATCTTTGATAGCTACTTGTTGCACTTGGTAAGACATTTTGCTAAACAAATGAGAATGGAAAATATTAGAACCCAAGAAGTGATTCTATTAAACACAATACATCAGGAAGGAATTATTGAGGTGGACCCAATATTCCATGAAAAAAAGTCATTTGAGCAACCAAACCCACTATCCATGCTGGTAGACCAAAGCAGGAAGATTCAGATCACCAGATCACAACAATGAACTGAGCATCAACCAGGAAGGAATAATTGAGGTGGACCCAATATTCTATGAAAAAAAGTCAATTGAGCAACCAAACCCACTATCCATGCTGGTAGACCAAAACAGGAAGATTATAAAAAACCCCAAGATTCAGATCACCAGATCACAACAATGAACCGACCATCAATTGTACCTAATAAGAGAATCAAAAATAAATTCTGAGCTTCGATGCCAATATCAAAACCAAATACCTGGAACTGCAGGCCAAAACCGATTTCTAACATATCGGACTGAACCAAAACGAAATTAGTTAATGAGTTTCTGAAATTCACATTTTAATTTTAATTTTCCTTAAAAGGAAAAGGAATTTCTGATATTTACTTGACATCTAGTTATGTAAGAAAGAATAACATATAACTATACCCAAACAACTGTATTGAAATCATCCTTTGTGTGACTGAGCTGTAAATATTTGTGCACAGAGGCAGACTTACAACATGAATAAAGTAATCATAAGCATGATAAAACTACGAGTACCTTGTTAAAGGAAAAAACCCTCACGTAGATAGACAATACAATGAGAGATTGGCAGGTGACCTTAAAGCATGTTTAGCGAGCAGCAGTGTGACAGTCATTGGTGGGTGCTTTGGACCAGGTTGAGAGAGAGACACTTTATGGAATGGGGTCACTCTGGTTCGAGGCTTCAAGCATGGCATGAGAAATAGAGAGAGAGGTAGAGAGAGAGATGCTTTAGGGCAAAACTGGTTTGAAATCAGGAGGGGCCTTCACGAGGCAGTATGAGTGGTAGGGCAGGGGACTTACAGTCCCTGCCCCGATCTTTGCAGGGATTTTCCCCATTACCTTGATCCCGGATAGTGCCCCTCAATTGTGCCTTGTTCAATGTGGGGAGCGGGGAATCCCTGTCCCATGAACAATCCTACTTACTATGGAGCAATTTCACTTTTCATATTTGAACTTCAATAATATTTTGCTATAGGTTGCAAAGCCTTCTAGATGCCAAAAGTGAAGCTGATGAAAAGATTATGCCTTGACATCTTTTTTATTTCTCTTTATTAGTTATGTTTTGCATAATTAGCTTGTGATAAGACTTTGATGCTGGATGAAATATGGAATGTAGTACTTTATGGTTATGGTTTTTTATGGGAAGATGAGGTGGTCATCTAGTTTTTGATATTGTATTAGATAAGGATCATGTTTGTCTTTATGAAGATTAAGTTTGTGCCTTTGCTTCTTTATGTTTTATGCATTTATATGTGGATATATAGAATCTTTGGTTTGTCCAACGATGAAGAATCATGAAATTTGATATTATCCAACTATTATTTTTGTTATATTTGGATTTTTCATAAATTTAGACAGTGCATTTTAATCCTTAATTTTGGTGCTTAAATGATCAATGAAAAGGAGAAATGGGGAAGGGTCCTTGCAGGGGCATGTATAGGTAGAACCTTGTGTTAGGTTCGGTTGGAAGCAATAAAAGTCTATAAGTGTCTATGACCTAAGTCACACATACACCTCTAGGAAATGGAGTGTCAACCCCGACATGGGTGCGACAACAACACCGTGTCGGTGCGGCATGGATACGCAAAAAAAAATTCAAAAAATTTGTCTTTTGTTAAGGTAACTCTTCTGCCATCTATGGTGTGTTTATCTTGGAGAACGCGATCGAGGAGAGAGGGATCCGTGAAGACGACGAAACCGAAGCCTCTTATTCCACTTGAGTTACCTCACCATAGTTTCCAAAATGCTCCTTCAACTTGTCTTCCATAATCTCCCATGAAACTCCACCGATAAAGAGAAGAAAATATCTCAACACTGACTTTCTTCACTTCCTTTTGTGTTGATATTTCACGCTTCCAAATATGGCATCGACTTTGAAGTTCGGGTCTTTTTGGATAAATGGGTCCGGATCCGTGAAGATTGATTTGTGTATTATGATGAAATTAGTAGTTGTTTACTGTTTATGTGTTTTGCTTTAATATAAAATTGTGTACTTGCTATTGTCATATACTTATGTTAATTGATGTCTCACTTGTTTTAGCTTGAATATATAATATAATATATAATATTATATACCCTAATCGTGTCACCGCATATCCCGCGTTCGCACTTGCACCCGTGTGACTATGACCAACTTTTATGCTTTTGTGTTTTTAAAGGTTTTTGTATTATTAATTCATTAATGGCATACTTGTAATATGCCTTATGTTGGATGTATTTAAGCCTCAGTTTCTACCCTAAGAGCATAATTACTAAAAGAGAGAGAGTTTGTCGATACAACACAAGAGACTGATCAACAACCAACATTTTTTCTCCCCAAAACTGAGTGTAATCATGCATGTTTGTTGCATAATTACCATGGTATCAAAGCCTTAATGGCGCAAAATCAAGGGTTGTAGTAGTGTACAGCCGATTGACATTGAGGTAAGCCAAAGATTGTTTTTCTGTCTTGTCATTCAAGGGATGCATTGAAGGAACAACCATTATATTGTGATTAAGGGAGAGATGGAAGGAAAATATAAGAAAATAGATGTCTATAACAAGGGGCAAAATAGTGACATGAAGAGTGAATCTTTTCAAATAAACAATATCAAATTAGATGGCTAGAATTACAATGAATGGCCCACATCTCTTGAGTTAGCAGTAAGATCAAGAGGAAAAATAGGTTTCTTGACAAGTAATCAAGAAACACCCTCTGAATACAACCCTGCTTATAAAAAATGGACAAAAGATGATGCCCTAGTCAGGTTAACCTAATCAATAATTCCCTCTATTGCGAAAACTTTTATGTTCATGGATAGCGCTATTAAAATTTGGAAGGTTGTAGCATAGACATATTTAAGAAAAATGAATATAGCAAAAGGTTATGAAATAACAGAAAAATCAGAAGATGTAAACAAGGAGACAGGACTATCGAAAAATATTATGGATAACTAAGGTGTCTATGGAATGAGCAACAACAATTATTTGAAAAAAAGTGTATCACATGTATCAAAGATAGAAATGCTGAAAGAGTAAAGAAGAAAGTGTTTGATTTCTTATGAGGTGTGTCATCAGAATATGATTATCTAAAGAGCTATATATTGTACAGAGAGGAACTACCATTATGCATATTTACTATTAATCAGAGAAGAAGACAGGAGGAACCTTGAAAAATTCTATTATGATGCCAATGACAAAACAACATTTACTGGCAAAGGAGCTCCAAAGAGTAGAAGAGGTAGGATAGGAGGAAGAAGACGAGGTGTCTTCAAGGAGATGAGAGTAGAAGTAGAGGATATCCAACCAAAAGAGAAAGAGGACAAGGTGTCTTCCAAGGAGAGAAAAAAAAAGCTAAAATTCACTCACTATGGGAAAAATAATCGTACAATAGAACAATGATGGGATCTAGTTGGTAAACCTCCTTAATTAAAAAACAAAGCTTATGTTGCAGGTACTTTAGAAAAAAAGATAGAAGGAGAGAAAAGTTCAGCATTTACATTTGTCATAAAAAGATTGGAAGGGATAGAGAGTCGACTCAATAACATGGCAAGCACATCTATGGACCATCAAGCATCAGTTGATGGTGCAATATCAAGAGAAAAGACCTTCAATTCGGAATTCGATAACATATGTTCTTCTGGGCTTCATGTTTGAGTAATTGATTAAGGGGCTTCAAATCATATGGTAGGAAGTAGTCAGAGTATATATGAATATGAAAAACTTCATGAACAAGTTCGGCTGACAGATGATTCTTATATCCTAGTAGTTGGGAAAGGGAAGTTGAAATTAATGTTTGAAAATGTTATACCTCTGCTACATGTGCCTGATATTTAAGTAAATTTATTATCTATAAGTTCTTTGGTGAGAAACTCAAGATACTAATTAATCTTCATGTCCTTTAGCCATAAGTTTCAGGACCTCTAGACGGGAGAAACCTTTGGACGTGGTAGTATCAACAAGGGGCTATATATATTCTTGAGGAAAAGTTTCACCCTATGCAAGCATATATTGTTATGGTTGATAAAAGACTCGAAGATGTATTTCTGTGGCATAGTAGATTAGGAGTTAGGACATTTATCTTTATCTAAGTTGAGAGTTGTCCTACTTGATATATATATATATATATATAGGAATTTGGAAAAAATTAATATTGAATATGATGTTTGTTAGCATTCTAAACATGTTAGAAATTCCTTTCATGAAAGTGACTCTAGAGCAATGAAACCATTTGAAATAGTTCGTTTTGATGTATGGGTTTCATGCTATACTTTGGCTATCACCGGTCACTGTTATTTTTGTTTTTTTTATTGATGATTACTCAAGATTTACAATGGTTTATTTGATGAAGTCAAAGACTGATGTAGGATATTTATTTTCTTAATTTTATAAGTTAGTTCAAAATCAATTCCAAATTTGGGTAAGAATTTTCAAGTCTAATAATGGGATGAATTTATGTCTACTCTCAAGAATTATTTGATAAGAGAATTATTCTCCAAACTACATGCATAACTCCCCTCAACAAAATGGGGTGGCGAAAAGTAAGAACCAACATATTCTGGAAGTTGCAAAAACTTTGTTCTTGGGATCTCATGCACCTAAATACCTATGGGGAGAAACTTTCCTTATAGCAATATACTTGATTAATAGAGCCCCATATGCAGTCTTAAATGGTAAATCTCCCTTTATTATGCTTTATCCTACTCACAAAGCCTTTCATGTTCAACCTCGTGTATTTGGATGTTGCTATGAATATATTCACTCTTAGATGAGAGATAAACTCGATCCCATATCTATTAAATGTGTATTTGTTGGTTACCCCACATTGCAGGAAGGATATCATTGTTATGATCCTTGTAATAAGAAAATTTATATTACTATTGATGTATCCTTTCATGAATCTAGGTTCTACTATATGATGGAGGGGGAAAATAAAATAATTGTTGAAGAACCTTAAGTCATGCCAGTAATTCAAGAATATGATAGTGAAGTAGAAATTAAAGATCACGTGACGAGTGGTTAGAAGCAAGAAGCCAGAGATAAAAAAGTATGTCAGAGGTGAGAGAAGAATAATTCTTTCAATAGAAGAGACTACCACAGTTGAAGAAGGTACACCCCCTTTAGGTCCTTCAGAGGCTGATATACAAGAGGAAGATAATGATATGAATCTGCCCATTGCACTATAGAAAGGTAAGTGAACATATACATATCCTATCACTAAGTATATTTCTCTCGAGAATACATCCTTTAGTTATAAATCCTTTGCTGCAAATGAGGATTCTATTTATATTCCATGGAATTTTGAGGGTGCTAACAAATATGTTGAGTGACAGCTAGATATGAAACAAGAACTTTAGGCATTAAAAAGGAATCAAACATGAGATATGATGGATTTACCACAAAGAAGAAAGCCAGTGGGGTTATAAATGGGTCTACACCAATAAAGTAAAAGCAAAATGGAAGTATCAAAAGATATAAAGATTGAAAAACTTACTTTGAACTACAATAAAACTGTTACACCTGTAGCAAAACTTACTACCATTCGAGTTCTTATTAGTATGACAATTAACAAAGATTGAAAACTTTGAGAGTTTTATGTTAAAAATGCTTTCTTGCAAGAAAACCTAACAAGAGATATATATGGATTTACTTACAGGACTGAGAAACAAATAGGGAATAGAGAAGGTGTGTAAGTTAAAGAAAGCCTTATATGGATAGAAGCAATCCCCTAGGGTCTCTTTTAAGAGATTAAATAAGGGGGTTATAAGCGTTGGTTATTCTCAGAGTGCAAATGATCATTCATTGTTTATAAAGCATGGTAAAGAAATCCAGTGTTGTTCGACGCGTATCGTATCGTATCGTATCGTACTTTAATATTATAAATATAGAAAAAATCAGGAAAATTTTGGTAATTGCAAAGAATTCATATAATGCAAAGTTTAGTACATACTAAATCATTGATCATTCACCATTGAAAAATTGGAAAAAAATTACATATTTTAAAGCAAAAAATGAAATACATTTACATTTACATATTGTAAATTTGTAATCAGGGTCATTAACTAAATAATCTTCATCTTCTCCTTGATGAAGATTCAAAGTTTTTCACCACCTTTGTCTTCAAGATCAAAATCTTAATCTCCTTGATGATGTTGTTACGTTCCTTCCAAATTAATTCATGCAATGTTTTCTTCGGTTAGGAGTGCATTTTCTTCGTTATCTTCCATAATCCACTCATCTAATATATCAAAATTAACAAACTGCTATCTTTGTACATGTAGTTGGCACATTTGATAATTTTCATATGTGAGCAAAACAATGAGCTCCATTTCTTTGATTATTGAGTCTATGACACCCCATTGATATGATATTGTTACTTGATGATATCCTCTTTTTCTCTTACTAGAGACTAGCTTTTTAACTAATGCTTGAAGTGGTTTGAAGCTGAAGGATGATAGATGGATGTTGTGGGTTAAAATCATGAAATGTAATTACTTTTGATCTCACTTCACAAACTCCTCCCACACGCTGATCATGTTCAACTCAATAGAAGTCATGTAAGGTCAACCCTAAAATAGTGAAGTTGTAAAATGCCCACTCAATGAATTGAGACAATCAAATTGTTCTTCATTGTTTGCAATTTCATGAAATTAGAAATTGGTAGCAGAAATATACCTAAAAGTTTACAAAAAAAAGGAAATGATTTTGTCACAATTTTTATTTGTTCATAAATTATTCTTATTCAATAAATTTCTTATAAACTAACCCAAATTTACATGTTACATACACGGCTTGCAATCCCAAACAAGCATACCGGAGGATGCCTTGAAGAGAAGTGAAGAGAGGCCAGAAACCTGCAAAAAAATTTGAAAAAAAAAATTGTAAAAAGAAATTGATTTTTTTTGGCGTATCTTATCGTTTCGTCTTCCCACGATACAATACGAATAACACTGAAGAAATCACAATCCTTGTAGTATATGTTGATGACATTATAATTACCGGCGATGATATCAAGGAGATTGAAGAGCTAGAAAAACAACTTTATAAGTTATTCAACTTAAAGATTTTGGAAGACTTCATTATTTTCTCGGTATTGAAGTTCTCTATTCAAGCAAAGGTATATTCCTAACTCAGAGGAAATTTACCTTAGATTTGTTGAAGGCGATTCTATGCCATGTAATGTACCAATGGAAGTGAACAAGAGGATGAAAAATATGAAGATGTCGGGAGATACTAGAGATTGGTGGAAAAACTAATTTATCTAACTATCACCAAACCTCATATTTTTTAGCAGATATATGCATGCGCCATCCATATATCATATGGAAGTTGTATATCAAATTTTCATGTACTTAAAAGAAAACTCTAGGCTATGGAGTGATGTATGCTAAACATGGATGGATACTTGGGATTAGAAGTTCACATAGATACAGACTGGGCAGGCTCACTAGAAGACCAAAAATATACTACAGAATACCTAACCCTGTTTGGAGGCAAGATTGTATCCTAGAAGCTATGTCACACAGGTGCGGGTGCGGGATACGGCAAATTTCAAAAATTTTGGATGCAGTAACACAATATATTATATATAATATTCAAGGTACAACAAGTGAGACATCAAAGAACATAAGTATATGACAATAGCAAGTACACAACTTTATATTAAAGCAAAAGACATAAACTGTAAACAACTACTAATTTCATCATAATACACAAATCTATTTCACTATTCGGACCCATTTATCCAAAAAGATCTGAGCTTCAAAATCGATACCAGATTTTGAAGCGTGGAATATCCACACAAAAGGAAGTGAAGAAGGTCCACGTTGAGATATTTTTCTACGTTCATCGACGGAGTTTCATGGGAGATGATGGAAGACAAGCTGAAGGAGCATTTTGGAAACTATGGTGAGGTAACTCAGGTGGTCATCATGGGAGATAAGGTCACGAGTCGACTAAGAGGCTTCGGTTTCATCGTCTTCACGGATTACTCCCTCTTTGATCGGGTTCTCCAAAATAAATACACCATAGACGGCAGAACCTTGAGTTACAAAAAGAAAAAGAAATTGTATTTTTTTTTTTGCCATGCCGCACCGACACGGTGTCCATGTCGCACCCGTGTCGAGGTCGACACTCTACCTCTTAGAAGTGTCTATGTGACTTAGCCTAGAAGAGTAAGAAACAATAAGGTGTTGCTAAATCAGTGCACAAGCGGAATATTATGACTTCAAGCACTTATTAAGGATTTGGGAGAAGAGATACAAGTACCTATTCATGGATATTGTGATAGTAAGGCTGCCATACAAATTGTATTGAATCTGATTTATCATGAGAGAACAAAACATATAGAAGTGGACTGCCATTTTATTAAAGAGAAGATTATGAACAAACAATTCCAATTGGTCTACAAGTGTCTATGACCAGCTTTTATGCTTTTGTGTTTTTAAAGGTTCCTGGATTTCCAATTCATTAATGGCATACTTGTAATATGCCGTATGCTAGATGTATGTAAGCCTCTTAGTGTCTCAACCTTAAGAATAAAATTAATAAAAGAGAGAGACGCTGCCGATAGAGCACAGGAGATTGATCAACAACCAACATTTCTTTTCCCCAAAACTGATTGTAATCAAGCATGTTTGCTGCGTAATAAACACTCTGGTCTAAACAGGGATGGGGACGTTGATCCCCAGCCTGTCCCCTGAACATAGGTAACAGTTTCAGTTTTTTTTATGCTTGATGGGGTCTGAACTTTTTTTTCTGCTTTAGTAGTTCTGTAGGCTTGCGGCTTGCGTAACTATGCAAGGAAGCTTTTTGGCTAACCTTGACCAATTCATTGTCTAATTTAAATGGAGAAGACTCGTACCATAAAAAACCACCTCTTTATATGGTTGCATATTTGCCGGACATGAATGAACTTGATTCACTCTAGTTTAGTTGTCACTTATGCATGCCATAATTCGTAAGATTTACTTAAAATTTGGACTAACTCTGAACTTGATCTAACTTCTAAGCATTATTTAAGTCATATCTGGAGCTTGGTTTCTAAACTAATGATTGAATTTAGGGAAAAGGAGGCTATCATAAGTACCTAAACGTTGAAAGAACGGATCATCCGTTTATTGTTCTTTTAAATGTTAATTCCAAAGTTGATGCATGCATTAAGGTCCAACCTGGTTGGTGGAAAAGTTGTAGTTAAGCTGTGTTTGTGGGCTGTGTTTTTTCTATAGTTCCTTCTGTATTCTGCTTTTATGCTGGTGTTTAAATGAATACATGATGTTGACTCTCGCTTGTTGAAGTAGAATTCACGTTCAATGCTCCCCACTTTTCCTTTTTTTTATCTTTCAGTTTTTGAAGATCCTGAGAGCGTTTTAAGTCCACTGAGATATGCTAGCGAGGAACTTGAAATTTTGGAGGTTTGTTATTCTTTTCATAAGACAGTCGTCTTGCACTGTGGGAAGTGTAAACTTGACCTTCATGACCTTCACTAATGAAGATTGTTCATGTTTGCATACAGTATCACGAGTTGGCCGCAGAAGTGTTTTACTTAACATCTGTCATTTATAATGTGCTTGAAAAGTTTGACGAAAGAGATGCAGCGGCAGATTCCTTCAAGAAGCATCTATCGGCTCTTGAAAATCCTGGAGATCAGGATGATTCTGTTTTATGGAAATGATAGTCCACTCAAGCCAACTTGGTTTGTATTTGTCCGGGACAGCCACGTCTTGCCCTGCAAACAGGTCACATCTGGAGGATTACCAGTTGCAATACAAGCCTGTTTTGTGTATTGTTTTTTTTCTCTGAAAATTTTCATTTGATAGGTCTGCCTTCCCTCGATAGTTGGCGTCTCTTTTTCCAGTACAAAACAGACTTCCAGGTCCTTTTTTCTTTTTAAGAAACAACGATAGCAACCAAGCAATTCCCCACATTAGGTGGGGTTGGCTATATGGATCATTTGACATCATTGTGTGCTATCATGTGTCATTTCATTAATCTCGGAAAAAAATATATCATGTTTAATAGTTTCTTCCTAGCACTTCTGCATGTCTTTCTCCCCCACTTTAAAATGTTCGCTGTCTAGTTTCTTAAATGCCGTATAGCTTGTTCTCCCTCTTTTAATGGCCTCTTGTCAGATGTCCACAACCAAGCATTTTCCCGTACAAGGTATGGTTGGTTGCAAGGATTGTTTGATGCCATAGCGCATGATTTTGTGGTATAGTTGATGCTAAAAAAAATCATATCTTTAATAATTTATTTTCAACCTTTTTCATTCTTTTTAAAAATGTTCTCACCTTTCTTTGGTCATCTCTTTATATATCCATACCATTTTAAACGAATGTTTCTGAACTTATCTTCTGTAGTTGTTACTCTAACATTTTCTTTAATAACTTCGTTTTGAATATAGTCTTCCCTTGAACAGTCACACATCCACCTCAACATTTTTGTTTCTGTCATAGTCATCTTTTACACACATTGATAGCACTCCACACCATACAATATTGTTGGTCTAACTGTTACTTTAGAAAGGATAGAGAAATTTACATGGTGGTCTCTAAATTGTGTATGATACTGTTCTGTCACACTGAAATGAATGAAGTTTGCATATTCTATACTTCGATGTGGCATCATGAAAATTCCAATCCTGCACCATCTACATTTCGGATAAGGTAGACTAGATCAATGGTTCATGTTCAAGCGTGGCCTAACTCATTATGTAGTCTGATGCTGTACCTTTAATTATTGCCCTAGTGGATCCAAGGGATGGACCAGGACTTTTGCAGGTGTAATTCTCCACTGTTACATGGGATGCTGCTCTTATTTTCTAAAATATACTGGGAAAGCCACAAATTATCAGCCATTCATGAAAAACCACAGTTTTTTGCAAGGTCAAAAGGTCCTCTTTGTTCTTTATTTCAGATGGTTTATATCAGCAGAAAGAAAAATCATGACAATTAAGCTATGTTTGGGATCCTGGATTGAAGATGTAAGCAAAGATATAAGAAAAAGGCCGTGCTGTTGTGTTACTGTTGGCCTTGTAATTTCATTCTTTTCACTTAGATTCCATGATTATCTCTCACTGATGAGTTCGGGAAAAGGTACTTTTATGTCGGTGTTGGGAAGGCCCGGCCACAATGGGGGGTCATTTGGTAATTGCCAAAACGATCCCTTGCAGTTTATTTTGTGTGCCCTTTTGTTTTCAAGTAACAACAACTCTCTTTAACATGTGTGTATATATAAGGACTAGTTCTTGCTCAATCCTCAAACATTTTTGTAATTAATGGTTGAGATTTAAATATTAAAAGTAAAGTATACCGATTCATTTAATACACAATGTTTGAAGAGATTTAATCATTGGATTAAACATATACCACATATATATATATGTGTATATATATATATATATATATATTATATATATATATGTGTATATATATATATATATAGAGAGAGAGAGAGAGAGATTGATAACACTACATTTGATGCATGGTGCATTAATTGCAAAGTACAGTGGTATTTTTAATTTAAATTCTCATTTGAAAGATGTAATAACACACATGTTTATGTGATAATTTGTATCCAAGATATTAAGCATTTAAGAGAGAGAGAGAGAGAGAGAGAGAGAGAGAGAGAGAGAGAGAGAGAGAGAGAGAGAGAGTTCAAAAGTGAATGGCTTGGCGTCTACAGGACGTGATCCGGCTGACTTTTCCCAGAGCCAAACATTTGCTGATTGACAAGCATGATTCTCTTCTAGGGTTCGATACTAATCACGTCCAAGAGTATCTACGTAGGGAAGCCGGATTTTTCTATGAAATAGGAACAGTACTGTCAGGTTCTCGTGGAAATTAACCGAGTCAGTTTTTCGGTCAAGAGCACCTAAAGGACGCATGTTGGAAATGAGAAATCAGGCAAATTTTGAAGTGATTCTGCTAATCTTCATTGAGACGCATTTTCGTTGGCAATTAACCATGCCAAATAATACCTTTTCACCTTCATGTTATTGTAACTATTTTGTTAAATCAGTTCGTAAAACTCTTGGACCAAGAAAAAGTGACATCAACAGCATGGATCATTTGGCTAACGTGATGATTTATAGGATTCAAGCAATCTTTTTATTCTTTCCATCACGAGAATTTCCGTACATTGTGTGTGTGCCATAGGCAGCACGGTCCCCATACATTGAGTTGTGTTTTCATGTGGTACTTAAGCTATTTATTGAAATTTTCAAAGACCACCTCACCCAAACATGGAGTCCGTCCCACCAAAAATAAGTTTTTGGATCCTCCACTGGTGGTACTTTTTTTAGACAACTCGAAAGTGAATCCTAAAACACACCGATGCATGCACGCCCCAGTAATCAAATTCTCTACCTACCAGATAAGCTAACTCTATGTGAATTCACCTCAATGAAGAATCAAGCATTTTTTTTTTTCAAGTTCTCGCCTTGAGATACAAAAACAAAATCATAGACAAGCCTTATCTAACACTAAGAGGGGGGAGGATGTATGGTAGGAGATCTGGTACAATTCATACATCTTGTATATATATTTGAGTTCCTAACTACTATAGAATATTTAAATCAAAAAATAAGCGCGTATTAAAACATTAAAAGGATAAGTTTATTAGAATTTGACTGGGATAACTTTTATAGTTAACATAAGCATACGCACATGCACGTGACGAAGAGGGATCCTATTCCTAGATTTACCACCATCCCATGTGATAAGATAATAAGAAGGGAAAAAGAGCAACGAGTCAGGCGACCCACAATGTATAATAACTGTCTGCTGCTTTTTAAAAATACCGTGTATGTATCATGACTTTTGTAAATATCCAGCTAAAATGCTTGATTTTTTTTATAAATATGATATTTCCAACCTCATATATATATATATATATATATATATATATATATATATATATATATATATATAGAGAGAGAGAGAGAGAGAGAGAAAGTAGTTCATACTCAATACTCAACCGTACTTAATGACTCATTTTGCATAGTTTAACATTTTAACCACTCATATAACTTTTCAGCATCTTCCACTACTCCTCCATTGTCTCAAACTACTTTTATCACTATCAAAACTACTTAAATAAATCCTACAACCATCTTTTAACGATCAAAATCTTCACCATCAAAACTACCTAAAAAACTTAAATAAAATTATAAGCGGTTTAAGGGAGTGGAAGGTGATAAAAGCGGGCGATGCTAAATAAACAATAGTACGATTGAATATTTTATAAATATATTACATGTAGTTTGTACGTACACATGTTTAAAATTGATGGTTTACTTATTGTAGTGACTACTGACCGTAAACCTTGACAAACTTGATAGTGAAGCTAGCCATCGTCGGCACGAGTAATACTCCATTCCGGTAGCAGGTAAAGAAGCCACTGGCACTTGCCGATCAAGCATAACCGTAGCATCAATTTCCAAGTGCGGCGTTCGGCGGACTTTTTTCAATTGTCTATGGTTGGAGTGAGAAAACTAAACCAACAAAGTTTGTTTTTTTCTTATTTTAAATGATATAAAGATAAGGAAAAGCATTAAAGAGTGGATTTGTCTTCTCCCTTCTTATATGGGTCACCTTCTTCACCACCTTCACTATCTTTCTTAGCCATAGACACAAGTAAGGAGTGTCTCCTCAGTTTAAGACACCATTGCATTGGTTGTCCTCCAAAGCCCTTCTATATATATCAATCAACCTCCCCATACTGCTCTCTCTATACTTTCCTTTTGAAAGGAGAGCTGTTCGATATCTTTAATATACTCTTCTCTTCCTCTTCTTTTATCTCAAGAGTTTAATTTTAGGCTGTGTGGGTTTGGATTTAATGGCTGGCGTGGGGTCCCCTTGTGGTGCCTGCAAGTTCTTGAGGAGAAAATGCGTCGCCAACTGCATATTTGCGCCATACTTCTGCTCAGAGCAAGGGGCGGCGAGGTTCGCTGCAATTCACAAGATCTTTGGTGCGAGCAACGTGGGCAAGCTGCTGCAGCATCTGCCTTCGTCAGAGAGGAGTGAAGCCGTCGTCACAATTGCGTACGAGGCCGATGCGAGGATCAACGACCCGGTTTATGGGTGTGTCTCCCAGATTTTTGCACTGCAGCAACAGGTAGCAATGATTTGTTTTTGAGCTTTTTTTAGTTAGGATCCCGATGTTGATACTCTCTTATTTTTGTGAACGTGAAATAGAAAAAGAGAATGCCTTTTATATATTCTTCACATAGATCTCATATCACCACGATGGATTCAAAGTTACCAAAGTATTCGATATTCCCATTTGTCATTCAATTAATTGAAGTGGAGCTCCTAGGAATTTCGATACTTTGTAGAAACATAAACTTCAAGAATATTATATCCTCGAGGTACAGTTCTTTTAAAGGTCAGGCATCAAAGGGAAAATCCCTGTGCATTAATGAGTCGATCCCGTGACACTGAAATGCCTATGATCAGTATTCGTCTTACTGCTTATTATGTGTGCACTTGGCGAAGAAACACTGCCCACTTATGTCAAGAATTCATTCTTAGCTGCTATAGTATTGTTGGATTCTAAAAGGCTTGGACGTGCACATTCTAGCCTTGATGATATTGATTGGTGAAATTACTCATCTTCAGATTCCCACTTTCCTAGTTTATCTCCTTCAAATCTGTCCTTTTTGGGGAATTGGATTTCTTGGCTGTGTGCAAACAGTTGATTCTACAAAGTGGGGAGAATTTAGCTTAAAGCCACAAGTGTGGATCCTCCTAATTATGCTCTAACTTGGTGTTTGGCAGGAGGGGATGCATGACCAATAACTGCAGGCACTCTGGAAACCTTTTGTAACGCCCGTATTGGGTGACGTTGGCTTGCCCAAGATATGGCGATAACCTCCTGCTGCTTAACCCTTGACTGCTAGCAGCTACGGGTCTCTTTCCCTTGCGGTTACATGGTTGAACGTAATGGCATATGGAAATAGACTAATCATTCTCTAAACTAATAATTATCGCCCCCAAATCTCGACCCCTATTTGAAATCTGACTAAACTCTTAGCTGTTTACAGGATTACGCTCTTTCTTTTGCATGCACTCATGCTCTGGTATTTGCTTGGCTGTCTGAGAATTCTCGGCGCACACACATGCATGCACTTAAATCTCGAATTCATGGATCTAAATGCCATTTATTAAGAACAAGATGTTCTATGAGCTAAGCTCTTTTGGCAGATTTGGCGTTAATGCTCGTCCAATCTGACTGAATAAGCAAATTTTTCAATGACGTACCACGACTGTTTATTTAATAAGGAATCTTACTTATATAACGTCAATGAAATCGAAAAGTTTGCTATATTTAGTCACCATCTTATTGCATTAAATGGCAGGTAGCAACCCTCCAAGCGCAAGTGATGCAAGCCAAGGCACAGTTGGCTCGCAGCATGGCCGAAATGCAAATGGCCACAGAGAATCAATGGCCAAGAAGCAACTTAACTCACTCGTATCAAGCATATCCTTACATGATCACTCAGGAAGGCAGTGTGATTACTGCGGATGGTGCAAAGGAAATTAAGGTTAGGAAGGAAGCTGCTGCAAATCAGATACATGGCTTCGAGGAAGAGGCATCTCCCGAGTGCTCTATTGACTGCATTGACAGTGAGGTCGAGATGTTTCCGGCGGTGTCGCGATTGGAAACGCACAACAGAGGCATGCAATCCTGTAACCTGAAATGGCTGGACCATCATGAAATGGGAGATCTGCAAGCTCTAGCATCCAGAATGATAGGCAACTAGAAAACCATCCATCCAGTTGCGTGCATGAGTGCAAGCACATATCAAGCCTTACTAAACTCACTTCTATGACTTGGCTAACTCAGTGAGTTTGTTCTGAATGCTCTCTCCTTGGTGCGAATGTATGACACAAGAACTGAAGTACAAATGCAGATGCATCAAGAGGAAAATGACTCATGATTTTAATTACTTTACAAGTAACTTGGGGAGATCATTATCCAAGTGACGACAACCATTTTTTCTCTTAATTTTACTGTTTTTTCCTCAAACCATACTGAATTTGCCAGAAGACAGGTGATGACAAAATGGTTGTGTCCAAATTTGGTTGAATGCTCAGTTTTAATACGAAATGTAGGCTTCAGTGCCGAATAAATGCCACACCTCGACGTCCTTTGTCTCCACTCCGACACACACTTGTGCATGCGCACGCGTGCACACCAACGCACACGTGCATGAAAGCACACAGATTATCTTACAAATTATCCAAAACTACAGGCATTTGGCTAGAGCTACGGGTAATAAAGCTCCATGTTCGAGTGCATCATTCTAACACAAGAACCTGTTCCTTGTAACAAATCCATTCACCAGCGAAGATCACAATTAGTATTTTGCATGGGATTACATGGAAATACGAAACTTCATTATTGAAGGAAACATGGCACTATCATTGAATCTCCACATTCATATAGTGACACAAGATGAACCTAGTAGAGATATTCTAGAGAAATATAATTAAGATGGCTTGAGAGCACACCCGTCCTCTTTTAGTGACCATACTGATTCAAGAACATCACTGTATTCGAAGTACAATGATGTTTTGAATGGTTAAATACATCGAAAATAACAACTACAGGAAAAGCTTTTTATTTTTCATGCCCAATAAGTATTACGAAATTGAGTTCTTAACTGCATATTGGATCTATGTACAAGACTTATCTATGAAAGAAGCCTAAATGATCTTAAAGGATATTGCCTCTAAAAAGGGAGTTCAACCATTTTGCGAAGAGGCATGATGTGGAAAGGAAGTCGCTCAGACACCATGTTTGGCACTTGGGAAGCTTATCTACATGACTAACAAAATTAAGGATTCACTTGCTTTCATTGAGTTGGACAAAATGATGGAGTTGAAGCTATTTCCAAGCATGTATAAAGGCCATTACATAAGGTCATGCAATCACTTTGTTTCCATATAACACTCTCATGATACAGAAGTATCAAGAAACATACCAAAATGTACGTCCAATTGATGTGAATGAAAACTAAAATGCTTGAGAATATCGTTTTTATGTACTGCAAGCTTGCATCTGAAAATAGAATCCGACCTATGAGCTAGCGCTCGTAAGTTTGAAGTGAGAGTCCTAATCTCAAAGTCCATACTCATTGTTGCTTAAAGATAACATCTTGAGTTCTAAGTCAGTGCAAATTAAGTTAAACCTACAAATAGAATCAGTCTTCCCTTAAAAAAAGAAGAAAAGAATTAATGTCGATTTGAATAGAATATTTTAATAAATATTTCTAATACAGAATAATAGCAGAATCATTATAGTAGCCAAACGGCGGAAATAAAGGCAAAAGTTTAGGTAGACCAACTTTGCGATACATGTGAAGGCCCAAAGAGGACATCTTGGGTGGGTTGTTTTCTCACTTGGTTTGTTCAGCTGCTGGAAAGGTCATTTGAAACTCATTAAACAATTTCTGAAACGTATAATGAAGATTCCCAAAGAGAAGACTAAGAGACACTACACAGTGATGCATTAGAGGAGCTCTTTGTCTGCCATGAATGGATTTAAAAGTGGGGTTTGAATCAATCATTGCTTAAATATTGACTGAATGAAAGAACGTGTGCTTTAGAAGTTTCGTATGAGAAAAAGAAATAATATTCGCTGATATTGATGTGCATTTTCTTTTGTGATTCTTTTTAGGTTCATGTTTATGGTATAGGAAAATATGATTAGGACATGTATTGGACTATTTAATAGCAAAACACACACCCATATATATGTGTGTGTGTCCATGATGTTTGCATGTCCCCTTAGATGAGCACAAGTAAATATCTATCAACTCTATATGATTTGGTACGTTTATCATATATATATATATATATATAGAGAGAGAGAGAGAGGGAGGGAGGGAGGGAGGGAGGGAGGGGGGGATACTAGTGTCCTCCACAAATATATACCCCTGGAGGACCACTGATACCAGCTAGCATCGGGGAGTATATTCTTATATATATATATATATATATAAGAATATATATTATATGAGAAATTAGTACATGCTCACATGGTTAAACGCTTAAAAAAATTCTAATAGATGGTTGATACTTTTAATTTAAAAGTGAAAAAGTACTACTTTTTTATATGTATCTAATAGTTTTGACTTTTTAACTTAACGATCTCAACCGTCGCTCTCATTGATCAAAAGATTGAGATCTTTAAGTATATTAAAGCACCAATGAGTGCGCATGAACTAACCTTATATATAGTTATAATAATTCTATTATGTATATATGTATACTCATGCATTCTCTTTATTTTAAAAAAATAATATTTAAAAAGTTATAAGAATTTTTAAAAGATACAACGGACAATTTTTTCATGCACCTGAAAACGAAGAAGAATGCCTGAGTATAAAGATTATAATATGCTGGATCCAGTTGTTTGTGTATTTACACGTATGCAAATAAATGTGTGTATCTATGCATGAGCTGTGTATAACTTTTTGAGTCTGTCTTATCGGTTCTCTCATCGTCCTTTCTCAATCCCTCCCATCTATCCGTCTTCTTTTGTTATACTTGTGGAAGGTGAGAGAGGACCTTTCTCAAAAGATCATCAAAATTAAAGAAGAGAATGATGAAAATACCTTAAATTTTCACTTGAAATTTTCCATTAATTGTTCGACTAATCGTTATTATTATAGTAATGTGCAAGAATATTTCTGGCCTCATTTGTCATCTATAAAAGGATCACAATTAAGGTGCCCTTTGAAAAGATGACCACCATAAGAAACTAGGACTCCCGTCTCCTAATAACTTATATTGCATCTTAGTCATCCCGACTCGTGTCGAGTCCCTGTTACACGGCTGGACTATCTCGCTCGTCCTCGTTCTCACTAATTTAGCAGTGTATAGTATTCTAAGAGGAGATATGGTGCGTGCCAACCGTAAATGTGGACGAACAACTTTCACCATTCTCGAATTAGTCACCTAAAAGTTTAACTAAACCATACAAGATGACATGCTCAACAATTAATTAATCCCTTGCTTTTGGATCTATTTCTTAATTTTTCTCCTCACTTTTGATAATTAAAAAAAAAACTACTATATTATCAAGCTATTAACCAGTTTCATCCTTTTCTTCATCTCCTCTTGACAACAAAAACAACTAAGCCTTCTCCCATGCTAGATGGATCAGCTATGTAGATTTTTTCTTTTCGTAGAATTCAATTATGTGTCACACTAACGATTAACTCAATATAAGTTAGATTATTTTGTATTATTTTCCTTCAATATTTTTGTAGTCTTCTTCTTTCTTTTTTAATATTTGTATAATTTAGTTTCTTGTATTTTCTTATTAGAGCTTTTGTTGATTGTCTTTGTATATGTTCAAACTATCTTAAATGATTTTTTTATTTTATCATCTATTAATGGTATCAATTCTAATTTATTTTCAATAACTTCATTAAGTATACGGTTTTTTCTTGTATAATTACATATCTATGAGCATTTTCATTTCTACCAAGTACATCAATGAAAGAAAGGAACTTTAACAATTTAGCCCCCAATCTATCCTTCTGAATGAAAAATAATATGATTGAATATACTCCAAGTTCCAACCTTTTTTAATGAATTATCACCTTTTTTTCTCTCACAAAAAATCTAATACGTAAAAGCAAGACTTCGTTAGTTCAAGTGATTTGCTACCTGCTCCCCTTAAGCAAGGGCTCTAGTTCGAGTCTTGTGAACGGAGCGAATCAGCTCTCGGGAGAGCTTTACCCCCCATAGTGTGACAACCGACTTGCTAGTCGGGATCCTTTGGGCTACTGGATGATACCACCGGTGGTGTACTCCACCAGAAATTTGATACATTAACAGTCACTTTGTAACGTCTGAAATATTCGGATTATAGAACTTTTGTCATGCTTCATAATCTAGTGGTTTTAAGACAGATTTGTATGAAATTATGGGCATAATACCAACTGAACTTTTAAATATAAAAGGTTATTTAATTTAAATGGTTGATGTAAAATTTCATGGATGTATGCAAATACGAGCATAAATGTCTGCTGTTATCTGTTTGCCTCTACTTTTAAGTCTGTTTTGGGAAGGCTTGGTGAAAGGTTAAGGATGTTTTGGAAATAGTTGGAAGGGAGGGACAGATTAGGAAAGAACCCCAACTTTTATGCCTGGATGGTCATGGTTCTTCTCGCTACGGCTTGGATGTGAAGCCTTAGGTCACGAGTTCAATACTTGGATGATGCAAACACAAAACTTTTACTTTCTCGGAGTTTCAGACCCAATTTTTTTTTTTAAGTTTCACGAAGTTCTTCGATACAAACTATACTTGGCTGGTTCCAGGTAAACCGGGATTGCTAATTCCACTAAGCCCTCCCTCTTACGGTCCCGGTATAGTTTTGGTTTCTTCTGAAATTTCTTGAAATGAAGAGTTTCTAAAATCAGAAAAACGAAAGAACTAGTTATCCATTTCTTCATTTGACCCGATTAAGAATGAACTGCACGGGGACTCCTGTCTCCATTCCCTCGGATTCGGTGTTGGTCAATTCCAAGGTGGTTCATCTCAGGCTCCGTCCGCCAGGCCTACTCCAAATTCAACACCTTTAATGCAGGGTCCAAATTGAACGCAGAGCTGTGCGATTATACGTGGCTGATTCGGAACCGGCCGGAATGTAGAGCTGTGTGATTATACATGGCTGATTCACAACCGGTCTGGTGGTGGTTTGAACCAAAACTGAATCGATCGGAACAGAAACCGGTCGAATCGACCTTGGAACCGTATTCAGAACTGAGAATCCCTGGTTTCGTTACGGTTTGTGTTTTTCGGAAATCAATCTGAAACGACGGTTTCAAATCATCATTAAATACTTAATATATATTAACACAAGTTCAATAATAGCTCAATGATTGGAAATGTCCTACCATTGAGATCGGTGGGAATTCAACTCTTAGCATAAGAAGGTTTATGTTTCGGTTTCTACCAGGTTCCCGACGGCAATATATATATATATATATATATATATATATATATATATATATATATATATATATATATATATATATATATATATATATATATATATATATATATATATATTCGATCTTTGATCTCAACAGTGAATATTTGAATGAAGAAAGTGATTCAAATCTCTACCGTCTATGTCAAAAATCGAAAGGTGAAAATGTTTGTAAAAGACTATGCTTTCAACTATCCATCTTACTTTGATAGATGATTAAAATTTGAATTAAAAAAAAAAAAATACACATGAATAACGTAGACTAAACATACATTTTGCTTTTTAATAGCTCGACCAACTAGTTTTTTCGAGGAGCAGCTTGACCCTTTGACCAGTAGCGGAGTTGTATATGGTCAGTGCAATCTTTAGAGGAATAGTTGATCACAATCATTACAAAATGGAGGGTTTGAAGTGACTAAGCTAATGTTAAGAATGTGATAAGTCCTAATAATTTCTTAATTTTATATCAAAGCATTAAAAAAAAAGCACCCACTTGGTAATCATAGTGCACTTAATTTTTGACCATGTTTCCGGCTGTCTGGTCGACGGGCTCGGACCCACTCACGCTGCTGATTGAAAGGGTCCACCCACTAGTCCTCACTCACACAAGTATTGTGGCTTCTTCTATGAAACAAAGTTGGATTTAGACCAGGAGCAACTCGAAAGAGCAAGTGGCATTTGAAAATTATTTCTCAAGTATCAGCCAGTGATGGAACAAAGTTCTCGTCTTATCACTCTACTCAAATTGCTTTCGTTCCTTCTATGGTGGCAATGCCAAACACAGAAAATGGACACGAACACGACTTCAAGGTCCGTGTCTACGAGTGCTACCCATAGTGACAAAGAAAAAGCAGTGTATTTTCAGGTTGGCCTATTTTTGACACGAATATGCAATAACATGTCACAACAAGAACCTCAAAATTCGCTTTTAGTATCCACTCAACGTGACAAGAGATTGGGTCATTTTCGAGCTAACCTGCTGTTGACATGATGTAAAAGGTCGGTTTGAAGCCAGTCCAATAACTCCAACAAGAATCAAACCGGGCCAGAAAGCAACTGAAACTGGAACCAAACCGGAGACCACCAGGTTCGGTTCTGGTTCCACCTTCCACCAAAACGGACCTGGCGATTCTTCAATCTCTTCGACTTCTTTGGTAGACAGTATTGTAGTAAATAGATCGCACTTGCTTACCCATTTATTTGACAAATAAATATAGAGGACTTGAACTCATTCTTTGTTTTTGACCCCAAAAGTGGGACTAATAAATGAATCAAACTGTTTGTAGATCGAGTTGGTTTGGCTCCCCTAGCTTGTTGCTATTTGGTTTGTGACCATAATTAAGCTAAACGTAAAGAATGTGAGTTCAGCTCAGCTCGACTTATGAAAATCGCGAAAAAGGACGAGATATTCGTGAACTTTTAATTACATAGTATGTTTATAAACAAGTGCAAGCCTTTTTCTTCACTGCTTGGTTCTGCAATAGGTTATTGACAAGTGAAGTGTACATGTTCCTCTAGGCAATACATATTCTTTTAAACATGAGATAAGACGAACGCAAAAACAAATTTAAACAAAGTTGAGCGTAACCCAAACCAATAAAAAATGACCGCAAATGGTGTTGCGTGTGAGTATATATATATATATATATATATATATATATATATATATATATATATATATATATATATATATATATATATATATATATATATATAGGTAAATGCTCAAATCTATTCAAACAATTAATAATAGAGATTTGAATATAAAGTAACGCTATACTTTTGTATTTAATACACCATTGAAAGTTTTTGTTTTATCACAACAACCGTTCATCTTAAAAATAGAACTGTTGATATGATAAAATAGGTTAAGCACCGATAGGTTTAAGCATTTACCACATACTCTCTCTCGTATATGTAGAGTATAGAGAGAGGGAGATAACATGACCAATGTGCATACTCATTTTTATATATAATATAGAGAGACGGGGGAGAATGTGATAAATGAGCAAACCCATTTGTGCTCAAACGTACTTAAACATAGTTTTGAATTAAAAAAGTAAAAAAATATTATTGTACTTTTTTACCAAGTGTTATTTTGCTTTTTAGTTAAAGGTCTCAACTATTGAACTCTAAGTAGATTTCAGCGTGCATGGATTATGGTCTCTCTCTCTCTCTCATATATATATATTGAGAAGGAGCAAGTAAATTTTCATCTTGTTTGCTCTGTGATCTAGAGGCCCAAACCAGGCATGCTCAGTACTCCGGAAGTATCAAACTCATTCTTGATTCGCCTATTCTGGTTACCCCTATCTGTGTCCTAGCTAGTCCCAATGACATTTTTAAGCACTAGTTTATAGTTTTACCATTTAGATGCAAAGCCTATCGATGTGGTATTTCATCTTTCTTAGATTTATGACTCACAAAAACTCAAGGGGTTGGAAGAAAATCTATAAGCACTACCAAATTTTCATTTTCTTTTTCGTTTCAGAAATTAATCTATGTACTCACATATATGTTAACCTTTAGTTATCATCCTTTTAATAAACAAAGATAAGTTTCTTCAGAGGAATCATTAACTGCAGTTTAATTCTCATTCAAGGCCTTCTATAGATGCCAGATTGTAGACTGACAATCTTTCAAGAACATGAAAGCCTTGAAACTTTTACTATGGTTTGAGATATCAGTATCAGGTACTTTCTAATAAAGCATGAATAATAGAAAGTGGTTCCTTTTAACTTGCAATGTGATAGGTGCCATAAACAATATTTGGAATCTGAAAAGTTTTACCTGTAAAGCATCTTTTCTCGGCCACCTGAACCACATTATACCAATTTTGCTCAGAAATGATCATTCCGTCTCATCACGTCAAATGTTCCTTAATGTATCTGTGGCTGAAATTCTGACTTCTGTGTTTGTGCTTTCCCTATTCGGACGTGCATCTCTCTCTTGTATTTCCCAATACAATTGTTACTCTCCCTCTAAAGAAGACAAATTACATGTTAGTTCATTATTTTTTTCTCGTGTGTGTGCGCTCCTGCACCCTCAGATTGGTTGTACTGCGAATTTCAGATTGTGTTGCAATTTAGTCGGCTACCTTCTCAGTGTCACTCTTAGTTTTCTCAGTCAATACTCCAATTAACACTTTTATGTATGTAATTAAGTCTATAAAGCGCCCTAATTGCAGTAGTCCCCATAACTTGGGACTTGTACCCCAATTCACGCTTTCATGCATGCATGCATGCATGTATCAACCAACAACAGTACCTTTTAGCGATCATAAGGAAGATATGAACCAAACAAGCTGCTTCTTATCATACGTATTTCATTTAATTTTTTCATTCTGCTATTATTCACAACCAGCAGCAATTTGCAGACCGTGTGGCTAGTGGATGAATACGAAAAGAAGATAACTACAGTGTCCTTATTTCTTAATCTATAACTTGAGAAACCTTTTAAGTTAGGACCCTTGATGGCAGGAACTATACAGAACTTCAACTTATGCACAAGTATGAAACCAAAGGATCGAACACGGAGACAGTCAACGAGAATGACCCTTCCTAGTTAGGGAGAAGCTTCATGAAATTATTATCGATGGAAAGGATGCCTTCCACCACCTAACTCTCACCCTCTCCTCACTTTGCTTTCTGTCAATACCGATAACTATTTTACTGTGCATTATTTCGATTTATAACGAAGCTAGTTTCCTATGCATTTTTTTAGAATTTTGTTCCATAAATAATTATCACATGTTGATCTATTCGGTGTTCTTTCCTTCGCCGGGTTGCTGGTAATATAGCACTTGAGGTCCGAGACCATACATACCCAACAGGGACGTGACCCAAGAAGTCCGTGTTTGTGTCGGCCAAAGTAACAAAAAAAAAAGGTCATGATCAAAGGTTGACCTGCTTCTTATAACACGTATACAAAATGAAACGATATGAACGCTGAACACCGAATTGCCACCCTTAGTTTGCATGAGGAAGTTCATCAAAATCCGGGACAAAGCTGAAGTTCAGTGACCAAAGTTGAGCATCTCGAAGAAAATCGCAAAACAGCATCTCGAGAAAAATCACAGTCTTGTGATTCTTTGAAAGAGCAAAGTAATTAATTAGGCGAAGTACTTTGGGAGTCACCATTGTAAGAAAAAAATCTCACTTCTAATAAGCAAAATCGCAGAAATCGATTCCAGGCATCTGGCTGAAATATTGTTGATAGATCTCTAGAAAGCTACCAGTTTCTAAAACTTTGCAACTCCCAAAATGTGCGCTACAAATGACGGGCGTTGGATGAGAATATAACGCATGTCCAAGGAAGTGAAACCCATCGAAACTAAAGCTAGAGAAAACCAAAAAATCAGGCCATTTTCGTAGGGAAAAGGAAAAGGCTGTTGATCAGTAACATTGGCTGCGGAATTGAAGTCTTTCAAATTAAACTTTCTTGGTGCATTTAGTGAGGTTTGATAATCGATCGCAATCTCCTGTTCATTGCAGACTTGCAGTAAAAGCTTTCTCATCCAACAGAAAATGGTTAGATGAACTCATACAAGCCTAGTGTGTCAAATCATTGCGGAAAATCAACTCCACCAACTGCATGAGACAAGTCGAATTATTATGGCTCGTAAACGAACTGTGCTTTACAAGAACAAGATCTTTTAGGAGACGCAAACCAACGATTGAAAGTATCGCCAATCTCTGCTTGTTTAATGCATGAAAGCTAGATGTTGAAAAAATTGTGTTAAGAATCAAGAAAAAAATAGGTTTTTGGGCAAGTTAATCCCATTATGGGATGCAGCCTAGTAACTCATGAAGCTTGCAAGCTGATAATCATAACTTTGGTTCAGCAGTCAAAATAAAGGTAAAACGAATATATGAACATGGTCTTTATGGCAAGTTCTACACTAGATTCTTTCTTTATTATTCTAGGTCGATCACGTAGTACAGATAACAAATTCTTTGTACCCAATATGGAGATAGCGGGCCAATTTTCTGATGGAAGCTTTCTTTAATTGTAATCCTCCGTAACAGACAGCTAAAGGGGCTCAACAGCTTCAAGATTAGATGAAAATGTCACCACATTAAATGAAACTGCGTCATGAATTCTGAAGATAGGAAATGGGCAACGATTCCAGCTCTCCCCAGTTGTTCATCTCTTGATATAAAAGTTTTCTTGAATCCATTTGCATTTCAAGAGAATCCATGCTTTGGGAATGATCATCAGAATATAATTCCTCCTTCCTGCAGAGAGAGGAGTCAGCAATACCATCGTTTTGCTCCATTATTGGTCCATTATAGACCCCGGTACGAATTTCATTCGGATTGGAGAGAAATTGAGCCATTCTAAGGGCCTCCAACCTGTATGTGCTATTTGAATCACGTAAATAGGAAAATTGAGAGTAATCACTGAGACTATCCGATTGTGAGTATTGTGTGTTGTTACTGACTAAACCTTGGGCCGCTTGGGCCCTCAGACTGACTAGCTGTGCTTGTAAAGCAGCGACCTGCAACATCAGAAATAACTGGTCAGGCAAAGATCAAAGATAGATATTATTGATAAAAACAATTTGTGGTTATCAATAAGTAGATATGAGCTTAAATTCAAGAACAGACATATCAGAATCAAAAACTGTTTGCAGTGTATCATCACATGTAGCCAAACCTGCTGCTGTAGGGCAAAGATGTGTGCAACACAGCCATAAATGGGATCCTGGAGCCGAGCTTGAGCTTCGTATGATATCGTCACAGCGGCCTCAGGACGGTCCGAGATCGGAATATGCATGAGGAGCTTAGAGGCATTGGCTGCACCAAACACCTTGTGGATGGCTGCAAAATGAGTGGCACCCTGCTCATGGCAGAAATGTGGTGCAAAGACACAACCCTTTACACATTTTCTTCTCAAGAACTTGCAGGCACCGCAGGGAGACCCAAAGCCCGTCATATTGTTTCCCTTTGTTGTGTGAATATTATTTGTGAGTTTGAAGCTTAGGGGTTGAAAGAGGGGCACCAGCTTATTTATAAACACCATAATGTGAGGATTGTGGGTCTTACTCTACCAGTTTTTAATTCACTCGGTCTCCTTAGTGGCTTACAGAGTTTTTTTTTTTTTTTTTGTAGGCAAGCCCTGTTCAGGGTTTATTTATTTAGAAACTTACTTGTTGCGACTCTATTCAAAGTTTCTTAAACGACAAAAGAGCTAACAAACACCACATTTGCTGTATTATATATGTTTCTCTCTCTTCATAGATAATGATGTGTTTGGTGTTAATTAATTATATAACTAAGGATGCGATTAAAGTTCACTCATCTAAATTTTAACAATGGAAGCATAAATGTAATCCTATACACAAGAGATTCCATAAAGGAATGAATCAAAACGCCGTGACATCTCTCTTTCTCTCTCTCTCTCTCTCTCTCTCCACCTAGAAGCATCTGCTTATGAGTGCGTGCAGGCACTCCCCGTTCCCTCCTCCAGTCCTCAAAAACAGGAAAAAATGATAAGTTATGTGTCAAAGTAAAAGAGAACCAGTTACTTGTAGTTTGTAACGCATGGGGTTCTGTGTATGTGCGTCTGAATGGTCGCACTTACGCATGGCTCTGTGTGCGCACGCATGTTTGTGTTTATAGAATAAGGCTAAAAAACGAGCCAGCTTGTGCGCTTGTCGGCTCATTTCGTTGAACTGTTCATGGCTCCTTGTTTGCTTATTTACGGCGAGCAAAGCTGCTCTAATTTGGACGAACCCTAATATGAACTTGCTTGTTAAAAAGCTTGAAAATTTTGCCAAATTTGCAGTCATTATTCATTAAGTGAAAGTATAGCTTTTAATTGATGCAGTCCTTATCGTAAAAATAATACTCATTGATCCATTGGAGATATCGACATTCGTCTAACCAAATGTTTGTACATGTAATTGTTATATAAACTCAATTACATGAACACAATTTATTGGCTGAGCAGAAGCGAGCCAGACGTGCTTTTCTTGGCCAACTATACGAGTCGAGCCACTTATAAATGGAGAGAGAGAGAGAGAGAGAGAGAGAGAGAGAGAGAGAGAGAGAGTAATGCATTTGTTGCCTAGCCACGAACTGGCGACACAGTTCTCGACCTGTCGAGTGATTTAAGTGTCTATATTTATTATCCGGCTTTTATTATTATAGACAAGCGTAATAATGGCAGTGAGCTAAATTATATTTAGATAAAAGACCTACTTAACTAAGCAGCCAGCTGATGATCAAATTGTGTAGTGAACTTCTAACATTCTCAACAATGAAGTGTGCATGTTGGGAGCAGAAGTGTTTGATCTTGGGGACAAGGACGCAGCAGGCATAGCTCAGCTGAAATTGTTAATTATCTTTTTTTTCTTTTCTTACTAACAAAAATTATGTGGAAGTTCAACTAATGAGCGTCACGACCTACTTAATTACACCACCACCACCACCATCATCATCATCATCACATGTATTTACCTGTTAATCCTTTCTTTAGCATTTAATCTCTCCTAACTCTTTTTTTGTAAGAACAGCCCTCTCTCTCTCTCTCTCTCTCTCTCTCTCTCTATATATATATATATATATATATATATATATATATATATATATATGTGTGTGTGTGTGTGTGTGTGTGTGTGTGTGTGTGTGTGTACACGCGTGTGTGTGTTTGTATATGAAAAAATACCTATAAATAATGGTGTTCAAGGAACCGTCAGATTTAGTTCAGTTCCATATGTCGAGCGATTTTGTTCATAGTTTCGAACTAAACTGAACCATTATATATATTATATGTATATATTGATAAGCTTATAAATATATGAGTTTTATAACATGTGTACTGTAGATCCAAATAATCTGATCGTATAATACTTTGTACCTAGCCAAACCTTAATTAAAATACGTAGAGCTGTAGTCCAAAACTAAACCAAACCGGAACAATTGGTTTGGTTTTGTTCGGTTCTGACCACGACATGGTTTAGTTTGATTCCCTGAAAACGAAGAACCAAGGTAGCGGTTCGGTTTGAGGTTGAGGCTAGAACCGACCATGAACACACTTATTACTTTTAATTCATGGGCTTCTTAGGTTTCAATGTATTAGTATCCATAAGTCATCGTCTCTGTTGCTTTTGAGTTGCTTCAACTTCCAAAATGAAAATTTCGTCCTTATTACTTGCATAAAGTAAAATTCTTTGGAACAAAGATTCCACCATTTCCAAAACTTTAGTGGCCATCGAATCCTTCATGTGTTCTTCCACGAGGTGCTATGCACACAAGATCTTGAAAGTACGAAGCTAAATGAAAATTTTGTCCATGTAACAAGTTACCCATAAATTTGTCACAAGTTAGGTGATTCATGTTAATTTTATAAAAGAAACATAAATAATTATATTTAATTCATTGGAAGATGTAGAGGTATTTTAAAGGTGGGGAGAGCATATAGTCCTTGAAATTGATTTGTTAGGGTGGAGCTATGTACTATAGATGACCGTGGGTTATACCCTGTGACAGACCTACTTTACATTCACCCGAAATCTGAAAAATAATTTCATGATCCATGTATAAGGAAGGTTTTGTATTGGCCAGCCACTCCACACTCGATGTAGATTCAACACTGATTTTAACCGAGTCTCCCACATGCCCAAGCATTATACAGATTCCAGATATTCCCTTACTGGATGTTCTTCCTGCGAGGATGAACGTGAAACTCCTGATTTTCTGGGTTCCGAATGACACCAAAACAGGAACTCTCTTCCCGAAGCAAGAAAACTAACCGAAAACAAGATTTGACATTGATTTCGCGGCGGTAGAAGTAGCGACCTAGAAATATATGGAACTTTTCTGAAGTTGTTTGGTGGCATTCATAGGTACGTCTCCGCAAGTCCCTCAGGGATGTCTTGGCTTTGTGCAGTAGTCATGTTCCACACAAAACGAACGGCTTTGATTTACTCTCACCAAGTTTCTGACCATTGAATATGATGGAACTGATTCACTAAACATGGCCTTAGTTTGATTATTCAATCGAGGTTTGTGTGTATTTTGTAGCTGATCAATCGAGGTTCTTTGATAGAATAACGAATAACATGGTCTTAGTTTGATTATTCATCAGCTTAATGTCTATATGTGTGTTTTGTGTTTGTGTCTGTGTGTGTGTGGGAGAGAGAGAGAGAGAGAGAGAGAGAGAGAGAGAGAACTTTTAACGCCAAGTGACTGCCCCTGCTGATGTCAATGGATCGGAATTGTATCAGTATCTGACCTAAATCCGAATCCAACTGGTCAGATCCGGCAACTCAAACAGAATAGAAAATATATTAAACATTTTTTTAAATATAAAAGGAAAAGGATTTGCACCATGAATGTAGACAAGCAAAGTCACTCCAAAGTAATTAGCGGTTCAAATGGTGCAATACTTCGATGTAATTTAGAAGGCAAAGCATGATCTTGTTTAAGTAATATCTAAACGTAATTTATTTTATGAGCCAAGAAAGGTAATCGCATTAAGGGCAGAGAGGTTCCCCACAAAAACAATTTAAAGCATAGCGGAAAGGTAAAATCACAAACATATCTCCCGGTTTTACACTCTGGTGGGGAACAATAAAGTTTAGAAGTGACATAAAATGCTATTGTTATGCACTATATACATACATATATGTATGTGTTATGTGTATATATGTGCGTGGGTGTATGTGTGTGTGAGCGTGTGTGTGTGCAAGCGAAATAGTCCATTTGCACGATCCACTTTGGATATGGTCCATGGGTTTGCCCGATCCACTTTGGATGTGGTCCATGGGTGTTTGAGGATCATGAAGAAGGTTAACGTCATTGTACTGCATTCGAATTTCCCACCCTTACATTTTCAATTGCTAGAGCAGCTCCACAGCATGCACAAACATATACACTTGGTGCTAATATGTTATATATATAATGTTATGATACTTTGAGAGTGTGTACCTCATATCCTAACTATCCGATCGCCCTTGATACATGATCATGGATGGTGCCTTCCCTTCTTGGTGTTCTCATGATCATCAATCAAAGGCGGTTGTACAATGGTAAAATTTGAGAGTATATACTGTCAAAGTACTCTTGAATTTCTTTTATTTTTGTATCTATATATATGTATTATTGCAAATATTGATATGGCAATGCATGATTGTGGAGCAAGAGTAAACTTAGGCACATGTTTAACGAATTCATTTATATGGTATTGTATATGTTTGGTGAGGTAAGATAATATAAACATTGTGAAAATCTAGGAAAAAGGTAAATTGTCAGCATCAACTATTTTAGTGCAAGTACCTTTCAAATGATAATCTATGTAGGGAAATTGAAGTTTAACCAGTGGTTATTACCTTTTCTTATAAAGAAAACAAAATAAACTTTAGGCTTTTAATCATTCCATTTGTTAATTAAGACTAAAATAAAACATACTTAAGATAGTCTGAACATTTGACATTTGGAGAGGCAGCCACATAGATTTTCAGGCAAAAGGGGTGGAATTAGTTGGCGAGCACTTTGAAAAGAGGTAGAAGAAAGCCTCAAAATTGTTTAGGATGCAGTAGGAAACATGATGCTTTTTAGGTAAAATGCTGATGTGACACAAGATAGATCATTATAATGGCGACTAACAATCTCTGTAGCAGACGATACTTAGTGTGGGATAGGGTTTCATTCTCTTTTTGGTTTTTCGTGTTAATTGGGTTTACCTTCCTTAATGTCTCGTATTGGGAGCAACTCAGTTCAAGTAGTACACTAACAGTGGCAAGGGTGCTGTTGATGGAGAATCATGATGCTGTTGCACCCAGTCATCGATCAATCAGCTCGTTGGGTCTCCAAAGAAGATTGACAGGATCAAATGCACTCGTGCACACACATACATCTCTTTATACATAGAGAGAGAGAGAGAAAAGATAGGGTGATACTCAACACAATTGATACTCAATTGATAACACTTATATATAAAAATATTGAGCTTTGTTGCAATAAATGCAATGGCATCCATCATTTTACTCCATAATGATTAAATATGATATTGGTTTGAGTATATAACCTACCTTCCTTTTATAAATCAAAGCAACACGACTAATGAACTTATCATAAACTCTTTCAATTTTCTGAAAATTTTGAGCACAAGTTGGTAGGGCTTGCCAATGGGAGCTCTAAGAAGGGCAAGGGCCCACACAATAACTGCCACGTCATCTTCCACATCAGCACCAGCTATGCGATTTCCAGTCAGTCATCTTGAGATAGATGCCACGAGATACCAAAAGGACAAATTAGGAGTCATACGGTTTCATGCATTTCTTTTTTGGGTGATCATTCTTTTGCCATACTCAAACAAAGACCTGGAGTGCCTTCAGTCACATTTAAGCCGTATATAAATCCCTAGGTAGCCATGACCAGTTTCGAACCAGCCCGATAAGGTTCTGTTAATGGAATGGAACCGGGGTGGATCCGGATCAGTTTCAGTTCTAACTTTTGCAGAACCAGAACCGGCGGTTTGGAACTGTGCTTCCATAATTTTTTATTTTTTTGTCAAAATTCAATTTTTTAATTTTTTTGTTTCAAATGGTTTAAGACCTAAACAGTAATTGAAACCAACGGTTCCAAACCAACACTGGAACCGGTCATGTCTAGCCCTAGGTGTCCGTAAAGTCACAAGCCTATAGGATGGTCAAATTTGACAATGCATTCCCAAAAAAAATGCCATATGGAAGGTTTTGACTGGTCAATCAAACATACGGACCCACTTGATGCATGAGTCCAATTGGCTGCAATATACTTAGTTTTCAAGGTTTGAGTTAAGTCCAACCAATCTACATTAAATAGCATGGACAATAGTACATGCATCTCATACTAGATTAAGACATTTGTGGCATTATAAGTAGCATTATGGGCTCCATATGTTTCTATAATTGTAGCCTTGAGTAGAATTTTATGTATATACACCGAGTTAGGTAGGGAGTATAGGTGAGATTGAGCTCTCAAAACCTTGATTCAAGGTTTATTGCTTTTGTGCGCTCCATTGCAGAGTTGAGTGCTTGTGAGTTGTATTGGCTTCACTAATGGAGCCCTTCTTCTCAAATGCTCCAGTTGATGTGATTAGGGGAAGGTTAGGTCGTCCACATCTTGGATAATCTATTGTTTTTGTTCTTTTTTAATTAATATTTAATTTTTAGAGATGGACGACCGTTGCAATGTTGATTTGTGGACCAAAACAGTGAGTGTGTCAACTCAATTGGCACATTTGATGCTTTTTTGGATACTTGGGAGGCACTTTTCTCTCACTAAATCCAAGTTTGCCATCACATATGAAGAGATATTGGGAGATAATGAAATGTGGTATGTTTAGATATGATTGAACTTTGGCTACATATGATAGACTAACTAGACCCTAATTCTATGTCTTCCAAAAAGAAACAAAAATGGCAAGTGAAGAAGAAACAACTGTTCTTTAGTTGTATTTCTATTGTTGATTGATGGACCTGCTAATAAAAAAAACCCTAATTCTTATTTTTTTTAGTTTTATTGATTGCACCTCAGAAGAAATATTGAGCACATTTGTCATGTCATCAAAGTTCTACAGTGTAACCTTATCCTTTCATATTGATTATGTTATAGGGAATGCTCGAAAGGGTAGTTCATATGCAAATATGACTCATATGAGACGGTTTGCAAATATTGCGACACTTGCATTAGATTCATATGGAGCCCCATTGAAAATTATCACAATATTAAACAACCAAAACCAAGCTTTTCCAGCACTAAGTGACGTTGGCTATATTGATTCTAAGTCACCATCGAGCTCAATCTTGTGCCATACTGCAAGACATACTTCATGGACTCTCAGTTTCTGAACTGCTGGTTTTATTTGAAATACACGATAAATCAAACAATGGATGGCAAAACGTAATACGGAGCATAGAATCATACTTATCACATAGAGGCAGGCTGTTCCGTCATTCTGCCGAGTGGTTTTCAGACCCGTTTGGACGGACACGATTAACCAAAATTGTGACCGGTGATAATTGAAAGTTGGATGACTATCACTGTCTGATTACAAGGTGCTATATGGAATAGATAGTGAGATTCGTCATTCTAGCAATGCTTGTGTTCACGTGGACGGTGAGTCGGAACTGGTTTCTTTTTCTCAGCAGGCAAAGAGCTTTTACAATGCAAAGATTCTTAAGCTGTTCCAAAGGCTTCAACTATGTGCGATGATAGGATACGCGCATGAGGAACGGAGTTCCAGGTATCCCCCGACTCAAAGACTCACTCCATCTTTACAATCTTTTTCTATTTCCGTTGCAATGGGAAGGCTAAAGCCACTTGCGCATCTCGGTATCGTACTCATGACCAACTTTTGAGTCGAAAACCTAGTGAGGTGAGCTATTGCCCTTGTGCCTCCATCATTGGCTCTTGTGCACAAGATACAGTGGTTCATACGAGAATCTACAATATGTGTATTTGTATATATAAAGAGAGACCCTCCCTAGACATTACTTGATCATCATCATTATATATGTGGTTCACAATCATGATGAAAATGCTCATCTTGAATAAATAATGCATACGCGTTAAATAGCTTTGAATCATGTATCGACGTTGATAAGCAACTCGATCTACGAACAACACAAATCATCTAGTAGTCTAGTATGAAATAGAGTCTAGCATCTCCCAATCTCTCTCTCTATACATACATACATATATATATATATATACATACATATATATATACATATATATATATATATATATATATATATATATATATATATATATACATACATATATCACTCAAATTCTTCAATACCATGATTCTTTGGATGACCAGGCTAACGGTGGGTGCGAGGAGCATGGACTACACAATGGTCAAGAACAATTGGATAATGTTCGTCACCTTCAAAGGACCCGCTGTTTGGAACGAGCCCCAACTTTATGACATCCAAAACAGCACAGTATTTCTATCGGATTTCAACTCCATTTTGGTGAAGGAAATGTCTCCTATCGTCTAATATGTAATTGTTCGAACCTAAATCCAATCTAGTCGTCCGTCTAACCTCAAAGGTTTAGAACTAGGTCAATTTTATCTAGCCATTCAGACGTTGAACGCATACGGGCTGCAAGATTTGATGAAGGAATCTACTTTATAAGAAACTATCCAACCCATCAGATCGCCATCATATTATGACAGGATATGAACAACCATTCGTGCTTTGATTGCTTCACTATAGATGTAAAATAAAATTTCGAATACAACTTCCCTCCTGCTCTTTTTTTTCTTTTTGTTATGAAAGGCCAGCTGGGGTTAGGCAAAGCACTAACAGACGTACACTCGGTATTGAACTCCAGACCTTTTGCTGGTGAGCTATGCCCCTTTAGGGCAATTGTTCATTCTCATATATGAGAAGCTACACTAGAGAGTTGTGTATCTAATCATAATTAAAGTAGAATATGGTATATGGTGTAGGGGATATCTTGCCTTACGGGGAAAAAAACCCAAAAACCCTTCATTCTAATTTCACTCATTTATTGAGTGCAATTAGTCATTAACTTGTTAAGACAAGGTATATCTATCTATCTGCGTTTCATGCTAGCCAGAGTTAAGACGATAATATCTATCCGAGTTTCATGATGGCAGAAAAAGTAGCTATATAGACACAGACCATTCCTATTGTATGTATATTTCTGAATTAGTTTGGTCCACTTATCATAGATCCATTATCAATTCATTTTAACCTAAATTAGGTTTACATATTCATTTCCTAAATTGGCATTCATGTATATTATGTGTGTGTGAACATGCATGTACGTGTTTCTGTGCAAGATACAATTGCAGCATACTTCTCCATTTGTAGAGATTAACACGAAGAGAAAGTTGGCTGACCGAACAGCTTCCGGATGACATACCTAGCTATCATCTTCACTTGTGACATGGAATGATGGAAAATCACCCAGCCGCCCACTTGACGCAAAACGCAAACACCATTACATGATTGAATCCCTATATACCATGCAACACATTCTCTACGTTATGAAAATATTGTGATAAGACAATGACTAGAACAGAGTGATTATCCATTGATTAAGTTGGTTGGAACGGCCTGATTCCAAAGAGCAAACCGAAATATTTAAAGGCTAAGTACTAAAATGTAACACAGGAAATACAGCTGGAAAAATGACCTGCCCTGCATCACAGGCTTCACATCAATGCTAACCTGAAGTTCCCCTTCACCATTATCCTCTACATTGTTAGAGGAGGCTCCAACAATTAGCAAGTTAATTCGGAAGAAACAAAGTGGGCTAGATAGCCCGTACCTTCTTAGTTTTCAGACGCTACTCTTCCTTGTCACGCTTGCTTGATGACCAGAGTCCTGGCCTTTAGGTTCAGATATATCGCCCTGAAAAAAATGCAGCAGAAAATGGATATCGTGATTCAACACATATGAAGCAAGCTGTGTATTCATGTAAACAACATAAGGGCACACAAAATTCTAGTTATGTGCACTGATATAGAAAAAAGAGCATGGCAGAAACTGGGTTAATACCAAATTAAAGCATGACATTCTGAAACTATTTGCATCTTCTCAACATGGATAATGTCGCCTACTATTTTCCTTATACAGGTCATTTCTAGGCCTGAATAATAATACATTAAATGGTTAATACTGTTGCCCTGGAGCTCTGCTCATCTGGTAGAGGCAATGCTTTACTCTCAGTCCAAAAGCCTATGTCCTTACCGTAAGAGAATGGCTGCGTCTAATTCATTGCGAGTGACGGAATTCGTCTTTTTCATCAATGCATAGGGTAAGCAAGAATTTTTTTTACGCTTCCCGAACAGGAGAATGAAGGAACTCTTAACACTGTCAATTGACAATTGTATCCATGAAGGAACATTTTGGCTATAGTAAACGTGTCGACTTGCATGTCAGTGCCATGGGATCAAATCAAACTTAGCATAATTGACGAAAGCCTGCCCACCAGCATCTTCAAAACTATCTTGATCTCTATTATTTGATTAAATATCCTCATAATGCAATCCCCTGTCTGTGAGTTTATGATAAAAAGATTGTACAAGAGTGAATGTGGAATCAAAGAGAAGAATGGGGCGTACCAGCAAGATGCAACAAAGCTATGGAATACCACGCGGAATTGCAAAGGCATATACTGATAATTTATCCAACCAACGATAGGCCAAAACTGCATGGCATCAATCAAGTAGTACATTGGCACAAACAGTTGGTAAATAAGCTCCACATACAAGAGATATGATGCCGTACAAATCCAGCTTCCTTACCCTCCATGCAATCAATTGTACAGAAGGGTAATCCCTTCTCACTTTACTCCTCACCAAACTCCATGGCCTTCCTATGTTGCCAAAACAGGACTAGTTAGAATAAATGGAATTGCTACCAGAAGCCTTTAAACCTTCTATGGCATCCAAAATCAACTAATCCCGCAGGAAAAGGTATAACTCTGGTCGCAGAATCTGTTAACTGATAGTAATGAAAGGGCTCGCGGAGTAGAGCTCAGTGTGCATGCTTTACTTAACCAGGAGAGACGGAAGATGAGCCAACCAATACAATAAGAAGGAGAAAGCATGGCTGACATTATTTCAAGAAATTTACAAATGATGGTTTCTAAGAAGCTGTGTCTTGTGATGGGGAAAAAAGAAAAGCAACAACAATAAAAGTGGAAATAAAACAATGACAAAATAGTCAGCCACCAAATTAAACTCTATATAAGCAATCTCAGACGTTGCAGTTTGAGTCCAAGAGTTTGATTTCTGTTTAGTCATGCTTCAAAGGCATATAAAGCTCCACATACTATTGTTCCATGTAGGGAAATAGAAGAGGAAATAAAAACACCCTGATGATGGTCATCGCAAAAACAGATCAATATACAATTTTGGAATACCAATGTAGCCTGTAATATAATTCACGTTGTACATCTATCGTCTGCTCCATTATCTCAAATTAAGTAGATAAGAGGAACACCCAGTATTAACAAATTGCACGCATAGTGTAGTCTCTTGAAAACCATCGAGCAATTAAAGCTACTCACCTTCAACAATCAAACCGTAGTACATCATGAAGACAAAGTTGTTCCAAGGTGAAGAAGTACACTGTTCCAATATCACCTGAAAAGGCAAAAGCCACAATTTGTAATAAAGAGAAAGCTGAAGGTGTGAAAACAAAAACATCAAAACATAATATGCCCTTTATCAAAAACATTTTCTCCCCAGACAAAAGGCCAAGTTACATGAAAATCAGATAAATGGAAAATTTATATTTAAGAGGAAATAGAGTAGCATGTCGCTGCAGTTTAGAAATGTACGCTTCTTACCTTCTTGAGCACTGTTTTAGCGTTTTTCTTACCCCTGAAAATGGTATCCATCAGCTTATGCAGAAAATGCCCGAAAGGCCCTCCATAGGCAAAGCCATAGAGCTGAAATCTCAAGGAAAAGAACGAAAACGTAACTAAAACAGATATAAGTGTGACGCAAGACCAAACATGCTAAACATGGTGCTGCATTAATCTCTAATGAGGTTAATCTTCAAAGCCAGTAAATAGATAGATCATAGTAGATCAGAAATGGATTGAAGGTGATAACAATCTGCATGGTCACTCCCTGGGTATATAGGGCCAAGAAAATAGCATGTCATCCAAAACGAGACGTGCAAGCCAAGGTACTACTTATTTAAGGATTCTGGGAATGAATTGTTGTCATCTGAGCATGGTTACAGCAAGTTTTATGATAGAAAATTTATCAAAACCTATTACCAAAGTTTGATTTGCAGGAACTTTCAGATCCTGCTAGTACTACTACAACTACAACTAAGCCTTTTCCCATACTAGATGGGGTCAGCTACATGGATTCTTTTTTTTTTTTTTTTTTGTAGAATCCATGTTAAGTCTGACAAAGTTTTACGCTGACTGTCGGAAGCCTAACACAACCCTCCTCCTTTTCCCGGGCTTGGGACCTGCCATGCAAGGGTGATTCCTTACGCGGAGTTTCAGATCCTGCTAGTATATAATCTAATATTGCTCTAACTGTCAAGATCAGGATTCTGCAAGGCACCTAAGAGTGTGCCATCAGCAGAATTTTCAAATGTTCATTATCTTGTTTGGTAAAAGTACCTTCAATTAATATCTTTCTTCGATTTTTCAAATTGTCGTGATAATTTCACCGAAGAAAGATAGTTGATACCATAATCTAGAAGAAAGTATTGTTTTCTCATCTGAACATACAATGCAAATACACACGTGCAGAGTGCTACTGGTTGATCAGAACTATGTAAATCACATACTTGACCTACAAATTTCTGCTCAGGGAAAAGCAGGAACTTATAGCTTTTCCAGAAAGTATCTCATGTGCCATTACTTTCGATCATAAATAGTTAGAATAAATCATAAAGCATACCATTATAAGAAGCAGCCTATGCAGTTGAATCTTTTGAATTCCAGAAATCTTTTGTGCTATAGCATCGCTAAATCCAGCCAGGACACCTGCCGTTATAGCCTATAAAAAATGTAATGGAAAATTAGGCAAGATGAGAGTTATTACTAATTTCTCTTTCAACAAGTGATACAAACCCTTCCCTCAAGCTAGGAAGAGCTTAAACTTTAAACAATATCCTCTCCTTCAATGGGCAAAAATAAGCATTTTAATTATCTTCACTAATTAAATAAGCAAGCGAGAACTGCATCCGCTACTTGTTTTCTCTGCATACTAAAATCAAAATTAAGGCTTTTCCATACTAGACGGTGTGCCTGGCACCCATGGTAAGAAAGTGTGGCAGTTTTATGCTTGGCTATCTGCTAACTACCACAACCCTCCTCCTTCATCTGAGCTTGAGACCATAGGCAAATTATATTGTTGTATTGCTGTCTCCATGAGAACTTAAATTATGAAAGGATCTAGCTACATACTCATAAGATGCACATCTTAGAAAACAAAAGCAAACACGGTGAAAATTGCAAATGGTTGCAGACAGGAATGGGCTATATTGCAGCTCTTTACGTTTGTTTATTTTATGTTTTGACAATGGCAAGAGTATCTTTCCGAGGAAGTAAATTGATCAATAGAAAATTCATCAATTGCACAATACTTTTAGGTGTGAAGAAAATAGGATGGTGCATTTTGAGTGGTATGTATGTCCAGAAATTACCCTTTGAAGGAAAATATAGACTTCAGATGCTGTCTGATAACAACTTCTTTTGGCATCATGGGTTTTTTATCCATGACAACAGCAGACAAACAGGAGTATAGTAAGTATCCAAATAGGTCATGTATTTAGCAGATTGGTTTGATTGCTAGAGTTGAATAAATAGTAGAACAATTGTTTCTTAATGGATATGACAGATATTTCTCTTGAGGTTTATTGGTTCAGCCAAAATCTTTTTTATTATGACTGGATGATAGAAAGAGAACGGATAAAAGCCAATTCATTAACTTCCTATTAGGAAATTGACAACCAAATGAAGCCGCCTGCAACTTGCTGGTTCTATGAAGCAACTGAATTCAATATATAACAAATATCTGCAATAAAATAGATAATTCACATTCTTATTGATTCTGAATAACGAGGGATCCGCTAATACCTAACAGGGAAATCTTAGGAAAGGCTCCTGGAGAGTTGGCATCAGAATAAAACGAACCATAGTCAACACCTTTTTGCCATTAAACAGTATTCTCGCTTATCGTTCATCATCCTCGATTAACTGTATCATACGTTAACAGTAACTGCAAAGCTTATCCATTAATGTACCAATGAAATAAAGAGGGAAAGCCATAAAAGTATCGGAAAGCAAAGTCACGGTTTAGTTTAAGTAGAAGTATCAGGGATTTTCAAGTGATTATAATAGCGTCACGGCAAGAGAAAACAGAGAAAAGACACGAGTATCTTTCTGTCGCTTCATTACTCCACTTTTTAGTTTCTGGAGTGATATCGGGGAAGAAAAGCATTGCATTCAATTTTACAACTACAGCCAAAATTCACAATTGCGATGGCAGAATCCAGAGCGCCGATACGCCTAAAAGAGGTTCTTTATACCGAATCTCTAGCTTTTTTCAGCAGAATGAAACATAAAACGAATACCATTACGAAGTACAACTAATTTCCATTCATCCTACTTGATCTGAGCCAAAATTTTCATTTCTATTCGCCTACAAAGGATTCTTTTTGCTTATTTTCAATCTTTTCCGGCAGAAACATACATAATACGGAGATCGTGAAGAAGTAAGAACACTCTTTTATTGATCCGACTTGATCTCGGCCTATTTTTCATTCCCCTGGCGATCGGAGAAAAACGAAGCTAACATCGCTATATTGAACAAACTTTTTCGGAGATAATACAGATCCAGAACTTGAGAGAAAATCGAAGTTAAAACCTGACCTTCGTTCTGAGAGGATGAGCCTGCAATTGGATCAAGTATTTCCTCCATGTCTCCTTCGCGATCTCTGACATCTGTGTGTGTGCGCGCTCGCTACGGTTTCCGAGGGGCGGACGGTCTGAGGACAAGGAAGCGAGAAACACGGTATGAAGAAGGAGAGATCGGTACGGACGGAGGAGGAGACTCCCGCGACCCGGCGGGAGAATGACGGATGCCAACTGCGCTTCTCGCTTGTAGACCTTGAAGTGATCCAAAACTACAATTTTGCCCTTGTGTGCATTGAATCTCTATCCGCGGTCCGTCCTGAATTTGGGTTTTGGGAATCAAGCAATGGGTGGAGTCGTGGAGAAAATGAAAACTGGGTTGGGTTTGGGTCTGGTTCAAACCAATCTGGTTTGGTTCCGATCGCCGAGTCACCGATGACCGACCCATTGAGATATGCAAATGACTGAAACCGGCTTTTAAGTAAACCAGAACTGGCAGTTTTGGTTTTCCGGGAATACAAAACCGGTTCCTAATTGAGACTGAGCTAATTCCAGTTCCCAGTTCCATTTGAAACCGACATTCCTCTTTCAGTTCAGATTCGAGTCCTAAACCGCTTGAAACTTCAAAAAAATCATAAAAAATTGTAATTAAAAAAATACAATGAAAAATCAACAGTTTAGAATCATCGGTTCCGGATTTAACCGGGTTCCAATTTTATAAAAGGTGTAACTGCAATCAAACAGATTGGTCCTGAGTTTAAGGTCTAGTTTAACCGGTTTGGTTCAAGCCTGTTCAAAATGGGTCATGTCTATGGACCATGGGCTTCAGTTCACATGATAAAAAATGGGTATTTCACCCGACTACGAGGACCATCCGTAGCCTGCCCTTGGAAACTATAGTAAGTGTCATTAGTGGTTTCCTCTTTAATTTGCATTTGAAACTGGTACTGAGAATCATGATTTTGTATTTGATTTGCTCTTAGATCTATTACTCGAGTTCCAACTTTCTACAACTAGTTTGATGTTTGATGATAATCATTCGTGTATATATATATATATATATATATATATATATATATATATATATATATATATATATATATATATATATATATATATATATATATATATATATATTAATTCAATCAAAACTATCATTTATTTGTGCTTGTGTTTTCTAGAGAAATTAAGTCAAAGATTTATTTTACGCATAATTTTCGTATCAATTAATGGTCAGACCATTTGTTTACATTATATCTACCGAGTTAATTAGTTATCATGATTTTCTAGCGTATACAACCAGCATGCACACACATATATCATTAATATCAATCAAACCTTTTAATTGGAGAGATAAATGGTTTAAATTAAAGTAAAAGTTTAGCATGCACACACATATGTCAATAAAAGTTTAGCATTTTCTCTATACGTGTCTTTCATCTACTTAATCAAATAGTATGATTGGCGAACCGAACGTGAGTTGCTTAGTATAGCTTAATGAGCCAGATTGTGTTATGCAACCAGTATATACATAAAACATCTGTATGCTTAGCTAAATGAGCTAATAGAGAGCCATGCTTAACTGAACATGCATTGTTTATTTCCAGTTCGTACAACTTAAACGAGCCAGCTCGTGTGTTCAGTTGGTTTAGATCATGAATCGAACTCGATTGAGCTCATGACGAGTCGAACCAAGCCGACCCACTCGGTTATGCCCATCAAGTGCCGACGTTGCTAGCTTCCCTGGCGAGTATAAATCAGTCAGCAAATTGGGGAAGATAACTGCTGGGCTCCACTCTCCGCTACGTCATATCGTTCGTTGCTTGTGTCGCGCTCCCGGTTCGAAGAGAGAGAGAGAGAATCGTCTATGGAGGAAACGAGAGGAGAGGGGAAGGGTTTCGAAGGAGCAGCTGTGGATGGTTGTATCCTAACGACAGAGACAACCTATTCAGAGAACGATGAGGAATTTCCCGAAGGTCTTCAGTGTCCCGTTTGCTGGTAAGTGAAATCCAAGCAACCAATCCCGTGAATTTCCCGAAGGTCTGTTTCTGGATTTATTGCCTTGACGATAGATATAGTTTTAGTGTCTTATTTTTTTGTGTTTGTATATGAGTCTGTTCTGACAAGTTCTATGCTAGTCGATTTACCTTAATGTTATCTAAAATGATAATTTGTTTCTGTTGGATGAGATCGTCCTGGGTTCGGATGAATCGCTTATGGGTATTACATATCAAAGGAAAACAATGACCGAGATAGTTTTCTGATTGCGAAACGGTATAAAAGAAAATGATACCGACACAAATGTTTTGTGCATCTTGTTTTCCAATCAATTAGAAAATCACTTTCTTATGTTCAGTAGAAAGAAAGAAGAATGTACTCTCAGCTTATTGCATTTTATTTGATTTTGGTCATATCACCGATATTCCTTTCATGCTTGGGCTGTAATCTTCACCCGTGGTGAGATTCGTAAATCTGGTGAAGCTTTCTCTTCTATCGTGCTGCTTATCCATTTTCCCTGCAGCAGCATCCCCGTGATCCAACGTAGTGGTGACATAACTCCATGAGGATGAAGACTCTCTTTTTTGTTATCTTTCAGTGTTATTAGTGGGAATTCTTATTGCAAAGTGCTGCGAGTCGCATGTTTTGAGGATAGTAGACACTTTTTAGTTGGTTTCCCTTGCTGAAGAATCAAATGTTCTCCTTCCCTCATTCCCATTGTATATTCCAAACATTAGCCGGTCTGAGTTTATGGAACCATGTATACAGCCTTCAAATGTGTTGAGATCAGTCGCATTTAGAATATCAAGTAACTTGGTTATGGTTTTGCTTGCATATAAGTTTATATTTTGAAACTGCACACGAGATATCAGTAATGCCTTTTCTGTTTTCTGATTGTTACAATATGAACATTTTTGAGCATGTCAGCAATCGTGGAATTTTCTTTTGTTCTGTTTTCCATCTAAAGGGACTTATGTTTTCCAGGGATCTCCTTTACAAGCCTGTCATTCTTGGTATGTGCCGTTCTCTTTACTTGAACCAACTTGTAACTATTAAGTGAAGGAATCTAAAGCTAATTGCTATTTATCTGTGCAGCATGCGGCCATATTTGTTGCTTTTGGTGTACACACTATTCCATGAACAAATTTGGTGACTCTGCATGTGCCATTTGTAGAAACTCTTACAATCACTTTCCTAACATATGCCAGACATTCCATTTTTTTATTTGTAAAAAGTTTCCCGCAGCCTATGGAAGAAGACGGAGGCAAGTGCTAGGTAAGGCTGAGTATTTCTTTCATGAACAATTTACTATGTGGTCTCATTTTTTTTTTGCTAGAACACTAAATCATGTCATGTCACACCTCGGCAATGCGGGGCCGCGATTGACCAAACACCATGTGGCCCGTCACACCTAGATGTGAGCATAAATGTTATGCAAATACTATTGAGGACATAAACAAACCAAATTCAATTCTCAAATTAATTGTCCAACTCAAACTAACCATATTCTAAATTAAATATCCAACTTATTCATGTTGTTCGGATCATCCTATGGGCCCCGTTTTTTGAATAAACAGGAATAAAATAAATCAATTTTCTATCTGCTAGCTCTTAGTTGTGACTTCTTCTACTTGACTCTCCCCACAATAACTGCAACTGCTAGTACCTGGGTTGATTAACTTGTTTTTCTCTAATTGTAGAATGGTAAATATGAGGGGGTGGGCAGACCAACACGTGCCCAGTAGGAGAATTGACCCTTTTCAATAGAGTCATACTGTGAACATGCAGAATCCATGCTATACATGGCCAACAGTAATTAATAAGCAATAATTAAAGTACATGAATCTACAATCGACATTCAAGACTTATATGGACACATGCATGAGCCCTATTTCAATCTACATGTACAAATAAACAAATATCACATATTTATATCAAGCAAATAAGCCAAGTTCACATATGATGTCAACATGAAACTTATAAGCCAGATCCACATTATACTCACAAATCATATCCATGCAGTGTACACCTCTCCATACATTTCCTCAACCATCCTTCACTTTAGTTTTGATATTTACAGGCAATACTGTGTGACCAAAATTAAAAAATCAAGGCTGTCAGAGTTGTGCAATCTCTCCTCAAACACCTTGGTCCTACATACTGTTTACCACAGTTTTATCGACTCATCACGGCAGAGTGCCTAGGCTACACTTTGTATTTTCCCAGGATAGATGCTGGAGGGCTTGCAGGTCTTACACAGTGCAACTGGCATGCTAGTATTATTACGTATCTTATTAACCACCCATCCACATGTCTTCACATGCCATCCACACAGTGTCCATCAACCAGGTCTCATATATTATCCCACATTTAATATTTCTACTCACATAAGGGCTCATGTGAACAACATCCAGATGAGTCAAGCATCTCTATAAAGCAAGTACATCATCACATATTATTCATCCAACATTTAACAAGGATTTTAGAAGCACGACTGCAACATGTGCACAAGCATAAACGTATATAGGTAGGTCACATAAAGGATATGCTCATAAACACAACATTCATCCACTATCATAATCAGTATGAATCAACAATCAACATACATGAACTATCAATAAAGCATCACAAATCAGTCACCAATCATAAGGTCATCACATACACGTCTGAAAGCAACAAGCCTAGGATGGCCTGCGAAGAACAATAATCCACCTACATCAGCCTTTATCAAGATCCCCATGGGACCATTTGAATCCATTTTGCAATCATGTAACTGCTTTTGTTTGTCACTAAACAAGCATATAAGTAACATAATTTTAAAGTTTATTCGATAAGAAAACCAACAGTTCAAACCATACCTCAGTCGAAGTAACTCTTATATTGTGAAAATACTAAATAGGATTCTAACTAAATCCTCTGAAATCCAACTTCCTGATCCAGTTCACTTTAATCACTCACTAATGGAGTATAAAAATAATATCGTTTGCTGCTCCAACATTTCAAATCACGTCAAATCAGAGTCAAAACGGCTATGAGATTGCAAAAACAGTGTAGGGTCCTAACCTGACCAAACTTAACTTTGAGACGGCCTTGGCCAAACCAGGTTGGCCACCCACGAAAAGATAGTGTATCCATTGTCTTTTTCTCTTTACTCTGGAACTGAAACAAGCCAAATATACTTGATGGTTTTGGCTCTTTGAGCTCTACCATTTGGCACCAATATCATCCCAGACTACCTCAATTTGGACGGAAAAGCCATCAAAAAACAAAAGTCTAGAAAAATATAAACCTTAACAATGTTTCTTGTTGATTTTCAGCAAAATCTACCAAAGTCCTATCTTCTCCAGCCACAAACCAATCTCAAAATTCAGAGAAAACAGAAGGAAAACCATATAATTTCTGTATTCCATGAAAAGACGGGTTTCTTTACCAAGTCACTGATTTGGTCCATCTCCGGCATGATCACAAGAAGGATATCATAAAACAAAGTGGAAGCTTGTGCCTCCTACTTCGTAGGTCCTTGCCTTATCCATTGGGGGTAACTGTAATGGTTTCCTTTTTCTTTTCCGCCAAATGTCAGTGCTTCAGGTTTGGGTCTGACTCACTATATTCAAGTTCGGGGTATTACATGTCATGTATAGTAACGTTTCACCAAACATCTTCTCCTGGTGATATGCAAAAAGAATGTCTTTCGCAAAATTACATTTTGTTGATGATTTTTGCATTAATTTTTTTCTTGTACGCACTTCATTCCGTAGTAACCATTCCTTTTAGCATCTCATTCTCAAAATGAGGATTGCTTTCGAACAAACAGATATGTTGTAATAATAAATATCCTGTGTGTGAAAATTCTTCCCTAGTTATTTGATGTATGTATGTTCTGGTTGAAGACAAGATCTGCACTACAGTCCTCTTTGGAAAGCTTAATTGCTTGACAAGCCTATGTTGCATAGATACGGGCATGGTACCAGTACCCAGTATTGGAATGGGTACAAGGTAGCATAATTTTGAAAATTCTAAGGTATGAGTCACCATGATGTAAAAATAAAAAAGCATATACTGTCTATAATGTAAAAGTTATTAAGTTAAAGCATTTAAATTTTGACAAAACATATAATTCCAACAGAAAACCATTACATCTCAAGCGAAAAAGTTAACCATCTCAATTTCATAATATACAGTTTTAAGATCAAAGTGTAACATCTTTTGGGTTTTGGAATCAAGTTACTCATGGATATTGGTGGACTTGACCCGTTCATGACAAAATTTTGAAAAACTTATGGGACACAGGTAACAACACATCAACCACATATCCAGATGAATCTTTGTCCGATAGCACATAAGCTGAAGCAAGATCTATCCTGGCCCCCTGGGCTTACAATCTGAGCTGATCTTTGAGCTTGAGCTGATTGTATGTCCATTGCAACAAATGGTTAGCGGGAAGTAAATCTTTACCAGATGGGCATGTTCAAATGATGTTAGATAATTGGAAAAGGTAGCAGTATTGGTATCCCCTGTCATCCACAAAGTGGTGGTCATCCTTCCTAATGATGTGATGGTGTTGAAATTCAGAGTAGTATCGCAGAAGATTAAAACACGAAGTACGATTAATATTAAGGAGGAAACACGAGAGATTGAAGGAAAGGGGCAGACCTCTAATGGAGGCCGCCCCCCCTCTATCTCTCTCTTTCTTACACATTACCTTAAACCCTAATACAACCTACAAGTCCTTATATAAGGAGTTGTAAAACGAAAAATAACCAAAATTACCAAAATACCCCTAGTACAGAAAATTACCAAAATGCCCTAGTATTTCGGGCAAGTACAATAATACCTAAAAACATCAGAAATTATAAAACTAACACAAAGAACACTAGATAAGCATATTCTTCAACACCCCCTCAAGTTGGGAGTGAAATACTTCAAACTCCAAACTTGCCAAAAATCTTCATATATGTTTGCAACATTCTTCATATGTTTTCATCACTGATATGATCTTTAACAGTTTCTTTGGCTGAAAATATCTTCAACTTAGCCTTCTTGGCTTATCATCACAAGCAACATCTCTGGCTACAACATAAACTCAACATTCATGACTGTAACAACAACTCAGTCATCCTGGCTGTAACATCATCAAATCAGTCATCCTGACTGTAACAACATCAAATCAGCCATCTTGGCTGTAACCACATCAAATCAGCCAGCCTGACTGTAACAATCATCATCTCAGTCATCATGGTTGTAACACAACAACTCATCCATTCTGATTGTAATACAACAACATAAGCAACTACTTTGGCTGCAACACACATTTTAGGAGTCCTCATGACTGCAAACTTCACAAGAATTTTTCAAGTTCACTTAAACATTTTCTCAAACACTTCATGTTCATGTTAATCATCTCTTTTTTTAGCATTTCATCGAACATCTTCATATGCATCATTCATATGCTCACACGCTTTTCAACACAAGCTTTATTTCCGACAGAACTTCTTCATCATTAGTCTGCAAATCAAGCAATCTTTCACATCATACTATAGTAGTAGCAAGACTCTCAATATTAACGGCATCTCCAAATGCAACAACATCTCCAATGATACATTTACATGCCTATCAAACTTGCTATTGAGTAGGCCAGTAGGAATCAGCAACACACAAGCACAAATGTCCAATGCTACAATGCCAAATTTCTCAACTATTACACTCATCTCATCAGCTTGCATCTACACAATGATCAGACATCTTTTCCATAGTCAAGATGGCACCCTTCATGTCATTCCTCTCCCAGAAGCACCGTATTACCTGTAACTTTGTAAGACGAGATTGGATCTCACTTGAAAATAACTCGTGATCTTTTAAACCACTGTCATCAACAATTCCAGCAATAAATGCTCCTTTTCCTCTAAGATCAATAGATAAGCTGGTTGTGGCAGAACTTTCATTTACATGAGACATTGCCTTTGTCACAACTCTACTATTATACACACAGCTTCGATCCAGTGGGGAAATTGATGACAATGACGACCTTGAAATCCAAGCATTCACTAAATTGACAAGTTCTAGTCAAAAGCTAAAAGTCGTGCCCTTTTGTTATATGTTCTCATAATAAAGCATGCTTAAAAAAACTTGTTGAGGCCTCTCGACTACCAGCACAGGACACTTGGCATGCTTAAGACAGTATTGTCCAACATCACTTGTTGAGAAAAACCGTTTGAACCATCCACTACTGTGATCCCCAACGACAAGAAGGTCCACGTCCAGGTTCTTAGCTGTATTGCATATCATACCTTTGAAATTTTGGCCTTGAACTCTCCACCCAAACCAACTTTTTACAGCAAAAACGTGGCTCCTCCTGAATATAAATGATGGCCACCATAAGTACTAAATGCAGCCACCTTTTGTAATAAATGCAGCCAATTAGAGATGCCAAACACCAGTCCATAATAATTTGTAGTTTCAAAGCCATAAAGTTGCGCAGGCTATCATTAAAGACTCCAACAGGATATGGAGGCTCTATTATCAATGACACAGAATCTCTACCAAGTACAGTTATCATTTCGACTTCCTTGGGAATACAAAATGCAGCCGCCATATGCCATAACTCCAGCCACCATAGGCAATTAATGCAGCCACCGAATCCTCTTTACAGTATTAAATTTTCTACCCAACAAGCCTTCCAATGTTTCTTCAATGATATGCAAAATTGGTTAAGTACTTACCGTCCATACTACATGTACTTTCCAATACAACAGTGGACATGGGAATACTAAGAACATCACGAGCCATTGGAGCAACTTAAGGATATCTATATTCATTTACCTTCCAATATGGTAACACATCTAAATCAACCTTTTCTATCTATCTTTGGTTCCTCCAAATAAAGGTCAAGTTGAGATTTTTAGAAAGGGCATCCAAACTTTCAAATGAATCTAATTCCTTCGATATCATCTTTAACATTATCAATGCCTTCCAACTCTTCCACTATTTTCTCAAGCTCTTTCACGTACTCAATTGCATCTCCAAGTAGTGATGCCCTGTCAAGATGCCAAAACTTACTAATTGAAGGCACAACTGATCTTAAGGCAGTAAATCTTTCATCCATTTTTTCTCTTCCTCTTTGCTCCGATAGAACGTGACTGCTGCTAGCACCATTGTGTTTGGATAAATTGTCAACCTCACCAACTTTCCCTTGAGCATTACAGTCTTTTTGGTGCATCCCAACAACTTCAAACAAAACCTTCTTCAGTAACTTCTGTGGTGTGTCGACAAGCTGCATATGGTAGTTTACACCTTTCCTTCATCTGGAGAAGCCAGAATCATTACAACCATTGGACAAGAAAGGGTTGAGAAAGACACCATTTGAATCATTGCAAAATAGCTCTGGTCTTTGCCGAGGAAGCATCACCAATTCCTTCAGTGTATCTTTGACATTTTCCAGGGCACCGATGTCATCTAATGGGACACCAATATCATACGGAGGAATAACATCAGCTAACAACCTCTTTTCAAAGTCATTCTCAGTGACAACATCCTTGAGTGATTTCTTTGAGCTTTTAGTCTCACTTTGAAAAACTTGTAAAATACTGATTCCATATAGAATGCTCTCATTAGATAAGACAAGTTTGCCATCTTTAATAGAAGCTTCATTGTTTTGCATAAGGTGATGGCTCAAAGCCCAACCAACAACTTTCTCTGTGCTTTCATTTGCAAGTGTATGATCCTTTATACATAATGAATCAAGTTCATCACAATCCATCATTTAGAACAACACGATATCTTGCTGAAAAATCACAGAATGTCCTTTCCTTATCGACATTATTGCTGCCTCATTTACAAGATTTCAAATATTAGCATCAGAATAACCAACGGTCTGAAATACAAGCTTCTCAAAGTCTGTATCCATAAAAAAATCTGCACCAAATAAGTTACCTCACAGTTGCACAAACTGTGCGAGATCTTGCAAATGATTTCTTTCCTTTTCAACGACTTTTGCAAGCCACTATTTTCACCATATATGGCTCTGATACTATGTTGAAATTCAGAGTAGTATCACAGAAGATTAAAACACGAAGTACGATTAATATTAACGAGGAAACACGAGAAATTGAAGGAAAGGGGCGGACCTCTAATGGAGGCCGCCCCCCCTCTATCTCTCTCTTTCTTACACATTGCCTCAAACCCTAATACAACCTACCAGTCCTTATATAAGGAGCTGTAAAACGAAAAATAACCAAAATTACCAAAATACCCCTAGTACAGAAAATTACCAAAATGCCCCTAGTATTTCAGGCAAGTACAATAATACCTAAAAACATCAGAAATTATAAAACTAACACAAAGAACACTAGATAAGCATATTCTTCAACATCAGACATTCAAACTGTGGTCCATTTATTTTAGCATGTAGCGTTGCACATGGGTTTTGCATGTGTGAAGCTGAATCCTTTTTCAAGTTCATATTCTGTTAGAGGCTTGCAGCCTGTCTGCTTGAGCTTCCATCAAAATACAATTTAAGCTCAGTTGCACTGGCAAAGCTTGAGCGTGTTTCTGTAAGCGTCAATTTTTTGCTGCTTCTTTTCCAGCTTGTATGTAGAACTGGAATAGAGAATGTAGTTTCTGTTTCTCTTTTCCCTTCTAATATATTTTTGGGCTATGATCATTGTCTTGTTTCTATTTGCTTTGTTTCAGAGGAAGAAAATGAAATGAGCTCCTTCTCACCTCAGTTCGATGAAACTGCAGATTGTGGTAAATCTCTCTTTCTCTCTCTCTCTCTTTCACATGACTGAACTTGATGCCATTTCTAATCTCAAATATTTCCAAATAACCAATCTTCAGATAAAGGTGTCAACAATGGGAGTGCACAGAAACTTTCTACTGATGATGCACTGTGTGTATCATGCAAGCTACTTCTATGTCGACCTGTAGTTCTTAACTGTGGCCATGGTGAACCTATTATATGCCTTTGTTTTGGAGTTTTTTTTTTTAATTCATGTTATGGTTAAATTTCTGGAGAAAAAAGAGGAAGACTATTTTATCCAACTTATTTTATTTTGTGCAGCTCTTTGTCAATCGTGTCTGGTGAATATGCACAGTGGGACTCTATTCTGTGAAGTTTGTCAAAGTGCTCATCCTGGAGGGATCCCAAAAGTTTGCTTGGAGTTTGATAGATTCTTGGAGGAAGAATTTCCTGAGGCATACATTCAACGAAAAGAGGAAGTCAAACAAGTAGTTTGTATGCGCGGTGGTTCATCAGCATGTATGTATATTTTATCTTTGAAAGCTTTGTGTATGCTTGGGCTTGTCTATGTACGGGCACATGTGCAAGTGCATCGGCTTGTTTACTCTTATATTTTATCTTCACATTCTCCTGTTGTTCTCTTCGTCTTGTCTTCTCTTGGTATCAGTGCCTCTTTTTATCAATGGATACCTGGAACTAATGTTAGTATTGGACTGAAACAGAATTCTTCGTTTGAGATACTGAATGGAATAATGGATTAGTTTTCAGCACATGTTATTCAGAACTGTGCAACTGATCTGAAACTTGACATGCTTATGTGTAGGTGCCAGTCAGACTGAGATGCAGGTTCCGAAGGTAGCATCTGATGATGCAGAGATTGCAGAAAAACGTCTTAGTATTCACTTTGGTGTTGGATGCGATACTTGTGGGGTAAGTACCTTTCTGGGGCTCTTGTTCTATCAGGAATATAGTAGAAAGCATTGGTGGGAGGGTTCATTGTCAGCTTTATTGAAGAGTCAGCCTTCTGGTGCTTGTTTTCAAATATGTAACTGGTATATCCGATAGTTTAGAAGGGTAGAGAGAGCCAGCTTTATTTGAATGCTGGTTTTGAAACCAGTTTTAGGATGTTATATCATGAACATCCTTGGTTCAAGCATATCCATAATTTCCTGAGGTGAGACATGTCAGACACAATATCAGCATCCTGACAGGGGGTTTGCCTCACCGAAAGCAGTTCAAAATAACCCTGTTCCTGGGGGCGTTCTTTGTTGTAAAAAGAAAGCATTTTTCTTCTAATGTTGAAAACTGAAGGTGTTCATCCTTCTATAATTTCTGGTTGGATTTTTTACATTCTATAAATAATTGCTTATTCATTTAATTTAGAATCTCGACACAACTAAGCCTAAACTTTTCCCCATATTAGATGGGGTTAGCTGCATGGATTCTTTGTTTTCACAAGGTTTGTTCTTGTGCCATGTTAACAATTAACTCAATAGAAACTAGATTATTGTTTGTTGCTTCTTTCTACACTTTTGTGATCTCCCTCTTCCTCTTTTAACATATTCACATTTAGTTTCTCAAACCTTTTTACTAGAGCTTCCATTGGTTACCTTTCCACATGTCTACACCATCTTAAACAAATTTTCCTTCATTTCATCATCTATTGGTTTCACTCTCAATTTGTCTCTGGTAAGCTCATTATAAATATGGTCTTTCCTTATATGACCACACATCCACTTGAGTATCTTCATTTTTTCCATGAATATCTTTTATACATGTTGATGATTAACTGCCCTAACACTTAGCACCATATAACATAGTGAGTCTAATTGCTACTCTTTCCACTTTAGTGGTATCTTCTTGTCCCATATAATATCTAATGCACCTCTCTATTTTAATTAATATGTATTAATTTTATATATGGTATTTCCTTTAATTTTTTCATTGCTCTCTAGGTACTTAAAACTTTTTTTATTAATTTCTATGTCATTTGTAGTAACTAAATGATTAAACTTGCATTTTATATATTCTGTTTTTATTCTACTATGTTTGAAAGCTTTTATTTTTTAACATTTCTCTTTATGGTTCTATTTTTTAACTTTTTCCTTAAACTCATCAACACAATGTCATCTGTAATACAGACTTAAAGTTGATCTTTGATGGAATCAATAACTTCAAAAAAATCTTCCTTCATGAGTCCTCATTCATGGTCGTGCACCATCATACATATTGCTTATAAGATTGATTTATGGCGATGAGACACCTCTCTTTTCAAACGTTCTCCAAGGACTTTATTATAAGATTTTTTTGAATCAATAAATATCATATAAGGTTCTTCTTTCTCTATGTGAAATGTTCCATAGGATGTCTCAATAGGTGAATAGCCTCAACAATACATCTCCTTGGCATAAATTTAAATTGATTTTTTCTTGTACTCGATACTTATCTCTATCTTCATTAAATAATTCTTTCTCGTAATTTCAGAGTATGACTCATCAACTTGACACATAGATACAACAACAACAACTAAGCCTTTTCCCATGCTAGCCGGGGTCGGCTACATGGATTCTTTGTTTCCACATATCCCTATCTTGTTCCATGTTAGTAGTTAACTCAAATATCTCTTATGTTCTTCTATATACTCAGAAATCTTTTAATTTCTCCATATTTCATTAAATAATTTTATAAGCCAAGTGATACCCCTCTCTCTTAAGATTTTTCATACTTCTATGCTTGGTTCTACATATTTACCAACATTCATAAGTTGAAGAGCCCTTTTACTTCATTTTGGTGCCGTTGAATATATCGATAAAAATTATAATTTATATACTCTATTGAGCAGTGTTGTCCGTATCGTGGGCCACCACGATACGATACGAGGGCCCGTATCGCAAGTGCAGGCGTATCACACCGTATCGTGCGATACGGCCCGTATCGCCCGTATCGTACGCCCTGGGACCCTTATAAAGGGTCACGGACCGACTGAAACCCGCAATTTTTCGCGGGTTTCCTCTCTCCTCTTGGGTTCCTCAAGCTCCCTAAGAGCCGGTTTTCGCCTTCTTAGTGTTCAAAACTCAAAAATCGTGCCCTACGGTGTTCGTGCACGCCTCTAAACTCGGATTTTGGTATATTTTAAATGTTTTTCCATTTTTTTCCTTTATATTTATTGTTTTTTGTGTTATTTCAGTTTTTTTTTAATGACAAAATATGAAGTTATTAAGTGTGTGTATACGATTTTTATTGCATTCATGAAGTGGGAGACACTCGATTTGAGTGTTATTTGAAGGTTGGGGGATTTACGAAGTGCTTTTATTTTCAGGTTTTTGTTTGAATTAAAGTAGTCCATTGAGATGGCAGGAAGGGGTGGTAGAGACTCTCATTCAAAGTCTGATGATCTGGCATGGCAGTGGGGTATACGAGTTGAGGGTTCAAGGTTAAAAATCATATGTTTATTTTGTGAAAAGGTGGTTAGTGGTGGAATTTCAAGGTTGAAACACCACCTAGCAGGAACCTAGAAAGAAGCTGGTAGAGTTAGAAGTGTGCTAGAAGGTATTAAATGGCAATGCTTGCAGATGATTGAGAGCATACAAGAAAAGAGACAACAAAAGGATGATTTCCAGATGTGTTAAGAAGTTGATGATGCTACTGCTACTGGAGTTGGATTCACTGATAGTTTGCCTTCAGATGCTAGAACAGATATTGGTAGTAGTAGTTCGCGAGCACCTAGCAGAGGAAAGAGGGTTGCAGCTAAAGACTTTGGAGGTGACAGAAGAAAAAGTTTAGGAAGGAGTAGAGGAAGAGCTTCTTCTTCTAGCATACATTCGTTCTTTCCTCCTTCCACTACACCTGGTGCTCAGCCAGGAATTCGTGCTGTTATGGCTTCAGAACAACTGCATGATCAAGCAGACCTTGTAGTGGGCAGATGGTTTTATGATGCATGCATTCCGTTTAATGCAGCAAACAGTTTTCATTTTCAAGCAATGGCAGATGCAATTACTAACATTGGTCCAGGATATAGGATGCCCTCTTATCAGAAGTTGAAATGGAAGATATTAGATCAGATCGTGATTGAAGTGCAGCAATACTGTTCGACTTTGAGACAATCGTGAAAGGAAACAGGATGCACTATCATGGCAGATGGATGGACCGATAGGCGAGAACGAACATTATTAAACTTTCTTGTATATTGTCCTAAAGGACTCATGTTTTTGAGATATCTAGATATGTCAGAGGAGAGGCACACTGCAGAGATCCTACGAGAGGAATTTGATAAGGTTATACAGGAGGTTGGACTAGAAAATGTAGTCCAATTGATTACAGATAATGCAGCTAACTACAAAGCAGCTGGGAAGGAGTTAGCTGATATTTATGGGACTTTCTACTGGACACGATGTGCAGCCCATTGTTTAGATCTCATCCTCGAGGACATTGGTGAGATGGATGAAATAAAGGCAGCAACTGAGTGTTGCCAAGATATTATAAAATTCATTTACAACCATGCATTTGTTTTGTGTATGATGAGGAGATACACAGAAGGTGTAGAGCTTCTTCGCACAGCTGCAACTCGGTTCGCAACAAACTTCTTATCTGTACAGAGTATTGTGAGACAGAAGCAAGCTTTAAAGAGAATGTTCTCCTCAGATGAGTGGCAATAATTTGCAGAGTTGCTTCAAAACAGAAGGAATAGAAAGTTAAATGAGATTGTAGAAACGGTTTTTAGAAGTTCATTTTGGAATGCATGTATCAAATTATTGAAAATTACTTGTCATTTAGTGAAAGTTTTGAGATTGGCTGACAGCGAGGAGAAACCATCTATGGGCTACCTTTATGAAGCCATGGACAGGGCAAAAGAAGCGATCAGAAATAACTTTAATGGAAAAAAAGAGATTATGCCCGTGTGGAAAATAATTGATAGTAGATGGAATAAACCTATTCATGCAGCAGCCTACTATCTAAACCCATCATTGAGGTACTCAGCAACCTTCAAAAGGGACGATGAGGTTAATCGAGGAATCATTGAATGCATCGACAGATTAGTCCCTGATGAGAGCATAGTAGATGCGATACATCGAGAGATGAAGATATATGATAATGCTCTTCACTTGATGGGTTTGCCTGTTGCAATTCGCAACCGCTCTACGATGCGTCAAGGTACATTGTTTATTTTCATATTTAAGTTGCATCTTACGTTATTGTGGATTATTATATCTCTAATGTTTATATTTTTTTTACAGATGTTTGGTGGAATAGGTTTGGAAGTGATTGTCCAAACCTTATAGATTTTGCAGTCAGAGTCTTAAGCCAAACCTGTAGTGCAACAGGTTGTGAAAGAAATTGGAGTGTTTTTTAACACATCTATACAAAAAAGCGCAACAGGTTGGAACACAAAAGGCTTAATGATTTGGTTTATATTCGTTGTAACATGCGCCTTCGTGAAAGGTAATGTTGTATTACTTTCAAATTTTCAATTCAATATTATTTAACTTCAGTTTTCAGTTGTTAATATTACTTACTAATTGTTTATCTTTGTTTGTGTCGTAGTTAATTAAAAAAAGTAAATAGAGAAGAAAGTCAGTTCGATCCAATAAGTTTGGATAATTTTGATATATTAGAAGATTGGGTTATGGAAGACACTGAAGAAAATGCCCTCCTAATAGAAGAAGACGCTGCCTAGATTAATTTGGAAGGAGCGCAACAACATTATGGAGATAAAGAATTTGATTTTGAAGAAGGTGTGGGCGTGGCTGATGATGATGAGGATCTGCAACAAGGAGAAGATGAAGATTATTTAGTTGATGATCGTGATTACAATTTGTAAAATGTAACATTATATGTAACTGTAGTGTACTGTAAACTATGTCTGTATCAGTGTTGTCTGTCGCGTATCGTTGGGCTCCATGATACGGGCGTATCGTATCGTATCGTATCGTACTTTAATATTAAAAAATTATAAAAATTATTTAAAAAATCAATAAAATTAGTAAAAATCCAAAAAAAATCAAGAAAATTCTGGAAAATTTTGAAAAAATCTGATAATTGCTTTAAATTCATATAATGCAAAGTTTAGCACAAATTGAACATTTAATATTAAACAATTGCATCCAAAATTATATATTTTGAATCAAAAAATGAAATACATTTATATTTTACATATTGTAAATTTGTATCAGGATCATTAACTAAATAATCTTCATCTTCTCCTTGATGATGTTGTTGCACTTCAAATTAATTCATGCAATGTCTTCTTCAGTTAGGACTTAGGAGTGCATTTTCTTTGTTATCTTTCATAATCCACTTATGTAATATATCAAAATTAACAAACTGCTATCTTTGTACATGTAGTTGTCATATTTGCTAATTTTCATATGTGAGCAAAACAAAGAGCTCCATTTCTTTGATTATTGAGTCTATGACACCTTAATGATGTTATATTATTACTTGATGATGTCCCCTTTTTCTCTTATTGGAGACTAGCTTTTTAACTAATGCATGAGCTTCATTTCTCACTTCACAGACTGAGTTAAGCCTCACACACATTGATCACTCAGTGGAAGTCATGTAACGTGAACCTTAAAATAGTGAAGTTGTGAAATCCCTACTCAATGAACCGAGAGAACTAAATGTTTTTAATTGTTTACGATCTTATGAAATTAGAAACTGTTAGCAAAAATATACCTAAAAGTTGTAACAGAAAGGGAAATGATTTTGTCATAAATTTTTTTTATACATTATTCTTATTAAAAAAATGAAATTATAAACCCAAATTATAAGCATATTGGAGGATGCCTTTAAGGGAAGTGAAGAGAGGGCAGAAACATGCAAAAAAATTTGAAAAAAAAAATTGAAAAAAAAAATTTTGAAAAAAAAATTTTTGAAAAAAGAAAAAATTTGGGCGTACGGGCTGTATCATACGATACAGTACCGTATCGTATCGTGGTACGTATCGCACCGTATCGTATGATACGGTGTGATACGGATAACACTGGTCTGTATTTTATTTTTTGGATTCAAAATATGTAAATTTGGATGCAATTGTTCAATGTTGAATGCTCAATCTGTACGAAACTTACATTATATGAATTTAAAGCAATTATCAAATTTTTCCTGATTTTTTTTTTATTTTTTACTAATTTTTATTAATTTTTAATTAATTTTTGCATTATTTTAATATTAATGTACGATACGATATGATACGATACGCCCGTATCGTGGAGCCCAGCGATACACGATACGATACGCGTCAGACAACACTGCTATTGAGTTGTTCAACTCTTCTAAACTAGTACTAGTACCTATATTTCCGTGAAAATGCTTATGAAAATAACTTTTTCATATATCAATTTTTGTCACTAAAATTTTCTTGACAATAGCTAGATCATTAGTTTTCTTCGCTCTAGCCTTAGTTATCATAATAAATTAATAATCTCTTTCTCCTTCTTTTGAGTTAAGTTTTTTACATTAATCTTCCCAAATTTTGGATTTTGCTTTATTAACAGCCTTTTTCATTCATCTTGCCTTCTTATAAACCTCCCAAGTTCTATTAGTATTGGTAGCATAATATAATTTGTAACATGTTCTCTTTGCCTTACTTTTATCTTTTGTCATCTCATTCCACCACTAAGCCTTATTTTTTGTCAGTGTGCCTTCCTTAGATTCACTTATCTTTGATATTTTCTTAATATGCATTACCATATTATTTCACATGTCACTAGTTGTGCTTACATAATTCCATAATTTCGAGCATTTTCATAAGGAACTTTCTTTTTAAATACATCTTCTTTCTCAATTTTGAGGTTCCACCATTTAATTTGAGTAGCTCTATGTATTTTTTGCCTCTTTATTACTTTTTTTACATATAAATCATTACTAGCATTGATGCTAGGTAGTTAAGCTTTCTCTTGCATACAACATGGTCTATCTTTTTTCCTACTTATAAAATAATCAATTTGTACCTGCCCATGATTTGGGACTTGCAGTGCGCTGCTAACTGTACTAGTACCTGCCCATGATTTGAGAACCCTTTCTGTAATTTGACTCGCTACAACCGGCCAAAGACATGGGGCCCTTGATTAAACTTCACCGCAGTCAGGACTCAGTGCTCTGCTAAGAGGGGACGTCTCAATGAAATGCTTATAATATCTAGAATCTATTGTAGTAAATCTGACAAAATTTTATTGCTGAAAGGCTAAAGCAGCTATCATTCTTTCAAATCTGGGCTTGAGACATTTAGGATTTCCACAAGTGTTCAAAGAAAGCGCTTTGTAGATATCCTTATATTCTTTTATGCTTTGGATTAGAAATATAAAATTCAGGATAATATTGGTGGCTATCTTGATTGAGAAGTTCATCCCGTATGTGAATAAACACAACAATGAACATGAACAACAGAATTTCATGTTTATTTGCATAATTAAGTAGAGATGTAGAATGCTATAAATATTGTAAAAATGTCCTAGTAATATTCAAGTTACTCCCTGTATAATGTTTTCCATTATTTAATAGTTTACTTTCAATTTCGTTTCCCCTTATTATTTGTAATATTTTCATACATTGATATTAGGATTGTTGTCACAGTCATTCATGTGGATGCTGCATCACGTGCTATCCTTTTCAATTTCTCCTTCTTCGGGACCTACATGAATTATCTCTACATTTTATCTATATCCCTCTCAATGTCAGCTTACTTTTGATTCATCTCAATGTATTTATCGTAGTGTATGGATTAGACGGGTTTGGCAATGTAGCAGACAATGTTATCATCACTATTAGTTCGTTGTTCACAAGCCATAGTATGTTTAGTTTATTGGGTTGGTGCATTCTCAGTACTGGACACAGGGTTTGGCAATGTAGCCGACAATGTTATCGTCATTATTAGTTCATTGTTCACAAGCCATAGCATGCTCAGTTTGTTGGGTTAGTGCATTGTCAGTACTTGACACGTTTGTACATTCGTTGTGGTCACTCAGGTAGTTCCCATTATCGGGAAAAGGTACAAATGCAAAGACTGCACTGAAAAATTTGGTTTCGACATGTGCGAGGATTGCTACAATTCAAAGTCCAAGCTCCCTGGTCGGTTTAACCAGCAGCACAAGCCTGAGCACACATTTGTCCTTAAACAACCACCAATCTTCAGATACAACCTTCTGAATCTGAGGTTCTTTTATGATGATCCAGTCGAGGAAGACCAAGGTGCTTAGGTAGCTGAGCTAATATAGAGTCCAAGCCTTAGAACAGTACATGTGTAAATCATGCATCGTGTAAACAATTGTTCTTGGTAAGAATGTATCAAAGCACGCACCCAGATACCCTTTGATAACTATCTGATTTTATCTCTTTCCCTTTGATAACTGTGTTGATACTCTATTTCTGTAAGCAAGAGCATTCGGGCAGAAGCACCAAAAATCTGGTATTCCATCAATGACTTGTTAGCAAGCACCTTAGTTTCCTCTGTTATGTCCCATCAAATTGTTGCTTATTTTTCGTGGATTTGAATTGCAGCCTTCTTTTCAGTACTTGGACTGTGGATCTAAAAGTTGTAGAAGGCTTTTCTTTTTCACTCTCTGGATTTTCAGAACTTGATGGTGAATTTTGTTGTGCTTGCGAAAAGAATCTCCATTTAAAGCACTTTCGCTCTTTCAACCCCAGATTTAGCTGTATGCTAGTAGATATCCAATTGGAACCCGTGGATTGTGGGATTGCTGATGGGTTCATCAAGGCAGTTCCTCCTCAAATTTGCATGGATAAAATAGTCAGGCCTGACCAAATTTAGTATGAAATGTTTGAACTATATTTAGTTTTATCTTTTCTTGGACTCGCAATCTTAAGAATAGTACGTCTATACTGTATATAGTAGAGAACCTGTCCGAGTTCAGGGATCTCGTGTGTGGCTCCGGAATGTCAAAATGAAAACCAAAACCAAGCCTTATCCAACACCAAGTAGAGCTGGTTATTTAGTTATTATGCTCAATCTTATGTCACGTTAGAATTTAACATATAAGAAAATAATTAAATGGCTGTGAGAGGTGGATGAGATGGATATTGTTCTTCAAGGAATAAAGCCGCGTGAACCGTGAGTCATCCCCGCTTCATTATAGTGTAGTCACTGAGTAAGAATTACTGTTGTATCTCGAGAATTAACTACCAAAGAATTGTAATATGTTATCCGTCTTTCCCGTCGGATTCCAATTGAGTTCAATCTAGTATTCAGATTCTGAACTCATTTAGTAAAATTTGGCAATAGGAGCAGATTAGCCATCTGAACCCATTCAGATCCAACATCCACATACACATGTCAGACGGATGTCTGTTACCCTTTGGATTTCCAATTTCATGAAGTTTAGAATTTGGTTTTGCAATTTCATATCGATATCTGGGTTTATTTACTTAATATTTGATTGTTTGTGATTGGTAAACTTGTGCAAACCAAATCCTGATTGAGAAAAATCTATCCCATGCAAAACTTGATGAATGAGAAATTACCACTCAATTTACGATATAAAGCCTACGTTCTTGCACAAATTCTGGCAACCACTTTCTAAATTGAACATATTGATCGATTCAAACAAGTAAACTTCTATGATAAGTACTGATACTATTGTATGATATCGTGATTCACAGTTCACGTGCTTATATATGTATGTGGGAAAAATGTGATGCCTGTAAGGGTGCATAAATGTGAGATGAAACCAGGATTTGTATGGTCTTCAGCACTAGGTCTTGCTTTTCTACGAGTGGTTTGATGTAGATCAGGTTTAAATGGACGTGTCTGGTTTCAGTTTGGCCAGAGCCATGAACCGGAACCAAACCGGATCCAGGCTGATGCCAGTTACTGTTTGAAATTGCTGGTCCAGCTTCCAGTTTGACTACCCTACACAAAAAAAACTAAAATACAAATAACGTGAATCGGTGGTCTCCAGTTCGGATCTGCTTTCTGTTTCATAGAAAGAGGAACGCTAACTGAATTGGGCAGCACCAGGGTTCAGTTACAGTTCCAGTCCTGTTTGGCAGGTCCATTTTAACCGGCTTTCGACCGGTTTATTTCTGGGTTGAACCACTGTTTCAGTTAGTAACCAAACATGTCTAGATTAAGGGGGAGAGAGTTAAGGATGTCAACTCAAAGAGGATCAATTTGTAAGTTATGAATCTGCGTTGAGTACTCATTCAAATCAAAAGCCAAACTTGAAAATTCAAATACAGTGTTTGTGCAAAGCACGACACAACCTTTGCGTGTTTTGGTGGATCCTAACCTGAACCCAGATCCGAAGTATTAGTCTGGATCTAAATGTCAATTTGCAATGGTAGGCCCGTGAAAAAACACTTCAACGTAGACGCTTTGGATCCAGTCTCCACAAAGTTCAGATGAATCACAGATGAATCCAGAGAAACATATGCTTTATACCCCATATCCAATAAATAAACTACACTTTTGATACATAAAATCAATTATGTTAAGGTGTGTATCATATAATATAAATGGCTGAAAACGATATAGGTGTGTTTTAGTACGATGATAAAAGACTAATTATTTTATCGATGTATGATACGATACTTATACGAGTATGTATCTAACGAATTTGAATTCAGTCGGGTATCCGATCCAAATTCGTAGAGTCCAACGTTCGCAGATGGCAAAGACTTCTAGAAACTTTTAGAAATTTTCCCCGAACGCGGGAGGAAGACCGAATAGGGATGAAGGGTTACATAAATACCCAAAAGTGATTGAACACTACAAAAATATCCTTCCATCCATCTACTCAGATTGATAGACAGTGAGGATAACATCGTTATTTATCTAAGTAAAAGGTCTTTTTCCCATGGAAATGCTAATAAAGGGGGAGACCACAACCTTCGCCTTCGTAGACCGGAATCCTCGCCTCCGCAGACACAGGTACGCGTTGAAACTACGAGCATCGGTTCTCCTTATTTTGTTCGTTTACCTTTTTACCGTCATTCTTTTCGTTGATTGATTGGAGACATAGGTAAATGTATTTGCTTTAGCTGTAGGATTTTGCTTGTAGTTCTGATGAATTCTGGATTCCTTTTGAAGTTTTTGGTTCTTTTTTGTTGATTGTTGTTACTTGGAGTTGTGCATGTGGATTTGGTTGGTTTCTCGCTGTGATGCGTGAAAAAATAAGTGATTTTGTTGATCGTAGGTACTCGTAATGCATTGGGTAATTCGTAGGAAATTGTCTTGGTAGTCTGTCAAGGTTGAATGGAGTATGAATTTGTGGTTTGAATGAGATGTTCCAGAGTGGGCGGTTACTGTTCCCTTTTACTTTTCAAATTCATTCGCTTGTCTTTTTAAGTTTTCCAACGGAGATTGGAGGGAAACAGATAAGAGGAGCTTTATTCAACCTAAAACTGTGTCTTTCTTTTCTGGACTTAGATGTATTCGGAAATAGATCGCTCTTTTGTTGGGTAATAGGGAACAAGTACCCTCGTCCTTTGTTTTACTCCTCGGGTATTGTCTCTTATTTGTCTTCCTTCTCTCTCTCTGATTTAGTAGATGCCAGCAATCTTTCGGCAAACTTGAACAATTCTCTCTTTGTTATTCTTTTAGCAAATATTTTCTGGACACGAAAGCGGAGCTCTTTATATTAAATGCTATTCTTGTCGTATTGTCATGGACGTTATAAGTTTTTATGGGGGAAATTGAAGTGTTTAGTTCATGCAATGGTATACGCGACCTGTTTCTGGCGACTTTCTTACTGTTCTGGTTGGCATTGTTCTAGCTCAATCTTGTTCCGTTTGAGCCACGATATTTGCCGATGCATTTGTAGAGATTGCGTCATTTATACCATGGACTGATGGATGAGATCTTAGCAATTTCTACTTTTGTGTAACATAACTTGTTTTTGTTTGCAACAAATCAAATGATGCGTTCTTAAATATATGTGCTGTTCTATCCGGTTTCCATCAGAGGGATTTAACATGTATCGTCTTTGTTCAGGTGCACCAGCCGATTCTCACTGAAGATCTTCAGGAGCATATTTTCAGGAATCCTCTTGCAGGTTGCAGGGGTTTACCTTCTTGCATTCTTTTATGATTTTATCGTGATGATTCCATCATTTTTGTCTAGAAACAACCTTTCAATACCTCATGTTGGTGATCCTTGTAGTGGAGCTCATGTTGCAGTCCTAACAAATAGATTATAGAAGTTACGTGTACCCTCTTGCTTCAGATTGATCTTACAGATTTTATTTATACTCAGTTTCTCGAGGTAAACTGGAACCATAGTCCCAGGTCTCGTAATAGAACACCCCCTTGAGGGCGTATTTCATTGACAGGCCAGGCCTGCAGTACAAGGACTGAGGGTGAGCTGCTTTATGTGGTAAACGTGTTTTTTTTGGCTCAGTTTTCATGGCGCCATAGATGAGGATGGTGGGACCAGGTTTGTTATGCATAGTACGTGGGCCTGTGTCTCGTTTGCTGGCGTGGCGCCATGTATCAACCACGCCCTGATATAGTTGGTATTCATTTCGAAACTTCTAAATTTGGTCTAAACGAGTTCAGAATGCTTGTGCCTCTTGTTTTTGCACATTTTGGAAAACATAGATCAACTAGATGCCCCTGTTGTTCTTGGTTGTGATTCTTGTGAACAGATACTTTTCTTGCGGTACTTATTCCCTAGTTCTGTCCTCAACACCTTTTAGCGTTTGATGTTCAGGTCCTGCATTCAGCAAATACTAGAGAACTTGGGTGAAGTTAGGACAGACTCAAAAATGGCTGAGGTAGGCATGGTTCTCTCCTCATCTTTCATTTTACCGAGAAGGATGCTTAACGAGTCAAAGTTTAAATCATGCTTATTTATGACTAAACACTGGCTTTCTTTGTTTGTAGGACGGTTACAAAGTCAGCCTGAATGTGTATGATCTTAGCCAAGGACTTGCACGCCAACTATCAACAACCTTCTTGGGGAAAGCAATAGAAGCTATATGGTAAGTGTCATGGCGGATCAATTGCTGACCTTTTCGTATCTATTTGTGCTGAATTCATGTAGGAAAAAGCTCCCTGTTTACATCTTTATGTGTTAAAATATAGTTGTGTGGTCTGGGATGTGCATTTCCATTGGTTACCTGTCTTGCATGCTGAACGCTTAGGAATGCCTGAACATGAAATGAGGAGCGGATGTCTATGCGTCTATTCGTTGGCAGAGAGCACACAAACGTTTCTCTTATCAGAAGTTTCTTATTAACAGTCCCGGCTTTGCAGGAATATGTGAAGGTTGTCTAAGGCTGTTTCTAACACATCTAGTGTTTAAGTGGTTAGACTGTGGGTTTTCTATTTCAGTAGTTGGTTTATCTGTTCTCTTTTGGGACACAGCCTTTTGTAGTGAGCAATTATTTTGAGCATGTCTGTATGTTCACTCTCTATTCATGAAACATGCTTGAAGTTATAGTATAATATCATTTCAAGTGACCGATGCATTAAAATGGCAGTAAAGGAGTGTTAACAAGTAATGAGCTTCTTTCTTGGGTGGTTGATGTATTTAATCTATTCAGGTCTTAAGATGCTGCCTTGAAATTGAATGCAGTAAACTGTTTGAAATGGATCAAATTTGGACGACTAGCAAGTTATGATGTTGAAAGATTTCTAGTCTTGTTAGATTTTGTTTTTCTCATTTTGAGAGTTAGGTTACTTCTTTTCCAAGTTCAGGATTATGTGCTGGTTACATTCTACAAGCTGCTCACTGAGAAAAAAAATTATCTGTGCTGAATGGTGTATGACAGGCACACAGGAGTAGTTGTCTATGGAACTGAGTATTATTTTGGTGGTGGGATCCAAAAGGATCCTGCAGGAATGACACCTTATGGTACTCCAATTCGAGTGGTTGATTTGGGTGTGACGCATTTGTCGAAAGAAGTTTTTGAGCAGTATCTGGAGGAAATCAGACCCCGTTACACAGCTGAAACATACAGCTTGTTAAACCACAATTGCAATAATTTCAGCAACGAGATTGCTCAATTTTTGGTTGGAGCAACCATACCTGACTACATACTTCAGCTGCCTAATGAAGTCATGAGCAGCCCAATGGGTGCCCTGATACGTGAGTTTCTTTCCCTGGATTTGTTAAGTTGAAGTGTATGAATATAACAAGTCTTATGTTCGTAATTACTGCTTTTGCTTAACTTATTTGTATTGCATCCCAGTGCCAATGATTCAAAGGTTAGAGATGACGCTACGATCTAACAGTGTACCACAAGTTCCTCAGTTCGTGCCAACGGCTATGGCACCTACAAGTCAGGGTGCATTTGCTACCTCCACATTCAGCACACCCAATACCGTCTCCACTAGGGAAGCACAGAGGGAGATGATTGCTGGGAGCCCAAAGGGGAGTACCGCAAACTCTACAGAGTCGAGAAGCAGCGAAAAGCCATCGTTGAGCAGTGTTGAAGGCGTAACGGCAAAGAAAACAGACTCATCCGAATCGTGCTGTGTCGTTAAAACTGGGGCAAGTGAAGGAAGTGCCAACAATGTGACACTGGAAGCTCGGAAAAAGGTGCAGGAAGAGATCACGAGGGAATTCGCAGCACTAATGGCGGCTGGGAACTTGAGGGCTAGTGAGGCAGCGGCTCTTGCAACAAGGAAGGTGATGGAGAGGTATGGCATGCTTAATGCATCAGCCGTGCAACAGAGTTAAGATGGCATGGATATCTTCTTCCATAAACAATGTCCAATATGAAGTTTAAGCTTAAAAGTAGTAATCATAACATTCTTTACGGCATCTAAGCATGATATATTAGTCATTTTCTGTCACAAATAGCAAGGATCTTCCTTCTCATTTCCTACACAATTGACCCTAATGTGTCTGTGAGTGACATCCTTTGTAATCACTAGCCAATGGAATACAGCCAATTGTGCCTAGATCGATCGCATGAATTTCTAATATGCAAGGAAGGTACTTTGTTCATGGTATGGTTTTGACGATGTGAGATTTACTTTTCTTCATAAAAGGCATTTGGAGTTGGGCATGCTCCTATTATATATTGCTAAATGGTCCGTATAGGATTGTGGCCATGAACTTTGCTTGGTAACGCATGGCAAACCACTTTTAGGCAAATACCTGGATCGTGCTTTCGCGCTTACCTAAAAACTAACATTTTTGTTACTCACATTGACAACTTCCAGTTGATGTTTAAGAACAATGTTCCTGGACTCACACTTTAGCTTATGTCGAGCTTACTCGAAGGTTTTCGGCCTACTCCCGCTGGTAACTGGTTAGCTAGATGAGCGACAAGTGGGTCTCTCGTGTCTAACTGTAGATGGAGCTCAATGGTTTGACTTGTTAAGGTGTGTAACAAAACTTGTTTGCCAGACTCGATAAGCCGAGTGTGGAGGTTGGGGTAAGCTGAAAAGCTTTATAATTAACAATAATATCCATCCATGCTTTGGAATGCTAAGCTGTAAACCTTTGAGGGTTGTACACTACTAGGTGAATGTCGTTGGGTTGGTTTCGGGTTCTGAATATCCCTGCTTAAACTTTTCTTTTCTTGGATGTTTGCTCACCGACGATATCGCATATATACATCAGAAAGTATAAAATATTTAAACGCAAGGGAAAAGAATACGAGAATCTAACGAAAAACGGATTTTGGAGTAAGTGAAGACGTACATGTACGAATGCATCGAGTCGACCCGGAATGGGACCTAGAAAGTAGGTCGTTGGTTCGGGTCCGAAATGACCACCCCTCCGTCTTTTCACAATTATTGGCTTCTATTTCTCATCGATTTTTCACAATAATTGTTCTTTTGCGAAAATTAAAAAAGGAGACCCTCCGCATGACTAATGGATTTGCTTTTACGGAGGGGCGGTTACGATATCCGAATTGGAGGGCGAATTGGAGGGCGAATTCCGTCAAGTGCGCGTCCCTGAGTAAACTTCGAGCATGTTCGAAAGAAATCTTCACTGTACACGTAATCAAGATACCTAGATCGCCGGTTATCGTCTTCCGATCTCTTTCGACGAGTAGACAGTCCGCTTGCCTTCCCTTTTAACGTACGTTCTCTCTCTTTCTCTCTTTCTCTTACTAAAGAAGACTCTTACCCGGCGCATTCGTCGGGACGTCCACCACCAAGTCGTCTCCCTTCAGTACCATTTCTTAGTCACGATCGCCCTGTTCGTGTAATGCCTCCTGCAGGGGAGGACTCCTTTTGGAACCGATCCCTCTTCAGCTCGTCCGAGTCGTCCGATGGAGCTTCCTTTTGGACTTTCGTCTCTCTCTCTCTCTCTCTCTCTCTCTCTCTCTCTCTCTCTCTCTCTCGTTTCGTCTCTCTTGTGGATATTTGATGATCTGTTGTGGTGAAATTTAGTGGTTTTCGTTTTCGTCGGTTTTGCTGCGCTTGTTTGAACGATGGCTGGGATTTGACGGAAACATTTTGTTGTTGTTGGTTGATTTGACCGGATTGAAGTTTTTCTTCAGGGTTTGATGAGGAATTGAAGCAGCATTGGGCTTCCCCTTGGAGTGGCATCGATTGGGAAGCTTGGTTGATTGGGGGAGAAGTGGCGAAATTATTCTAGGGTTCTGGAGGTGGATTTTTCTGTGAGGAGTTGATGACGAGCTGCTAGAGTGATGAACTCGCGTAGATGATAGAAATGGTTTTCTTGTGATTTTCTGCTTCAGGTCAGAACTGAGTTTACAGTTTGAGGAGTTCACGGATTAAGAGGTCGATGAGGGTGCCTTTTCCTTTCCCCTTTGATAGAACGTGAAGATGTGTAGCTGGATTCCTGCTAAATTTTCGTGTTTATTTAGTTAAGGTGAAGTTTCCAAAAGCGATTTCAACTCGGTGATCTCTTGGTTTGATGCGTATTGGTTGATTTATTCATCTTTCTGGAGCTTAAGAACCTAGAAGCATGACGCAAAGTAACTGGGAAGCGGATAAGATGTACGCCTTATTTGCTTGAAAGTCTACTCTTTTGATCATCTATGATTTTCCATGTATTTATTCATTTCTCTTGATTTTAGGCTTGATGTCTATATTTATGACTATCTTTTGAAAAGAAATCTGCATAATTCTGCTAAAGCTTTTATGGCGGAAGGAAAGGTTGCTGCTGATCCTGTAGGTAATGTATTCACAAACTTTTATCTGTTCTTTGTGGCACCTTGATCCAATTGATCTTCCTCTATTTGGTTTTCATATTATTCATTGTTAGAAAGTGAGAAAGAAGAAAAGAGTGCATCGAGCTATTCGGACTAAATGGTGGAACCTCAAAAGTGAGAAAGAAGATATATTTAAACAAAAAGTCCTTCAAGGAGATGTTTGGAATTATGTTGGCACACCCTTTGATATGTGGAACAATATGGCTATACATATTAGGAAAGTGGCGAAAGATGTGTTAGGGGTATCTAAGGGAGGTGTACCGGCACAAAAAGAAGCTTGGTGGTGGAGTGAAGTAGTACAAAACAAAATCAAGGCAAAGAGGGCATGTTACAAATTACATTATGCTAAGAAAACTAGTGAAACTTTAGAAGCTTATAAGAAAGCAAAGAATGAAGCAAAAAAGGCCGTTAGTGAAGCAAAAGCTAAGATTTGGGAGGACTTATATAAAAAACTCAACTCAAAAGAGGGTGAAAGAGATATTTTTAGGATAGCTAGGGCTAGAGATAAGAAAACTAAAGATCTTAATTATGTTAGATGCATAAAAGATGAGGATGAAAACATTCTAGTGGCAAATGATGATATAAGAAATAGATGGAAAAACTATTTTTATAATCTTTTTAATGAAAATAAAGATGTTAGTATTAGTTTAGGAGATTTAGCCAAGTCAGAAAAGTATATAAACCACAATTTCTACCGACGTATTCAAAAGAATGAAGTCAAAGAGGCTCTTAAACATATGAAGAGTGGTAAATCGGTAGGACCAGATAATATTCCTATAGAAGTTTGGAAAATACTAGAAGAAATAGGAATCACTTGGCTCACAAGACTATTTAATGAAATATGGAAAAACCAAAAGATGCCCGAGGAATGGAGAGCAAGTACACTTATACCCGTATATAAGAACAAGGGAGACATTTAAAATTGTGCGAATTATCGAGGTATCAAGTTAATGAGTCATACTATGAAATTATGGGAAAGAATTATTGAACGTAGGTTAAGACAAGTATCAAGTACAACAGAGAACCAATTTGGATTTATGCCAGGTAGATCTACTATTGAAGCGATTCACCTTTTGAGACGTCTTATGGAACATTTTAGAGCAAAAAAGAAAGACCTTCACATGATATTTATTGATCTAGAAAAAGCTTATGATAGGGTACCGAGGGAGGTTCTTTGGAGAACTTTGGAAAAAAGAGGTATCCCATTGACATATATTAACCTTATAAAAGACATGTATGATGGTGCAAAAACATGTGTGAGGACTCATGAAGGAACGACAGACTTCTTTGAAGTTAATATTGGGTTACATCAAGGATCAACTTTAAGTCCATACTTATTTATAATGGTGATGGATGAGTTAACAAAACATATTCAAGATGAAGTACCTTGGTGTATGTTATTTGCAGATGACATTGTATTAGTGGAGGAGTCTAAGGAAAAAGTTAATAGAAAATTGGAACTATGGAGAGAAACATTAGAAAACAAAGGCCTCCGACTTAGTAGAACAAAGACAGAATATATGGAATGTAAGTTTGATCATTTGGCTACTTCAGAGGACATAGAAATTAAAATTGGCACATATTGCATTCCCCAAAAGGAAAGTTTTAAATACCTAGGGTCAATTTTTCAAAGTGATGGAAGAATTGATGGAGATGTTACACATAGAATTAATGCTGGTTGGTTAAAATGGAGAGGAGCATCAGGTATTCTTTGTGATAAGAAGATACCATTAAAATTAAAAGGTAAATATTATAGAGCAGCACTTAGGCCTGCCATGTTTTATGGTTCTGAGTGTTGGGCAGTTAATCATCAACATGTACAAAAGATGTCTGTGACAGAAATGAAGATGTTGAGATGGATGAGTGGTCATACAAGAAAAGACCGTATACATAATGAGGTTATTAGAAACAAATTAGGAGTGGCACCAATAGAGGATAAAATGAGAGAACATCGTTTAAGATGGTTTGGACATATAGAAAGAAGATCAAAAGAAGAACCTGTAAGAAGGTTAGAAAACCTAAATTTGGAAAGTATTAAAAGAGGTAGAGGATGACCACAAAAGTGTTGGAAAGAAACAATAAAGAATGATCTAGCTTATTGGGAGTTAACTGCTAACATGGCACACGATAGAGATCTGTGGAAACAAAGAATCCATGTAGCCGACCCCGTCTAGTATGGGAAAAGGCTTAGTTGTTGTTGTTGTTGTTGTTGTTGTTATTCATTGTTAGAATTTCATCTTAATCACTGAGAGGTCTATCACTATATGGTGCATTCGTTGATACATGGAGTTCAGTTACCTTGTACTACTACTTTGAAGTTTTAACTTATGATTCGGTGTAATATGCTCAACATGATGTCATTCTTTCTCTACATGAATCTTTAGTTCATGGAATCTAATGGAGATATGAAGCTTCAGATATCATGGTTTGATGGGTACTTGCACTCGTATGATGAACTCGAAGAATTCTGGGACGATATCTTGATGCTCATAAGTGTATGCTAGCATGGGAAATTCAGAAAGTGTACATCAAGCTTACTAAATCGCTCTTTCTTTTATTTGAGAAAGAGTACAGTTTTTTTAATGGCATAATACTGTATTGATTCTCAATCACTTGGTTCCAAATACAGCAATTGATGCTCCTGGTGGTTTTCTATTTGAATGGTGGTCTGTTTTCTGGGATATCTTTATTGCACGAACAAATGAAAAGCATTCGGAAGGTGCTGCTGCTTACATAGAGGTAGATTTCACCGGTTTCTTTCTGATCCCACTTTTGCTAAGTCATGCCTTTTTGTAGTTATCACTCATCTCCTTTGTTTCTACTGGTTTCTTTTTATGATTTAAATATATAGGCACAACAAATGAAAGCCCGAGAGCATCAACAGCAATTGCAGATGCAGCAGTTACAAATTATGCAGCAACGTCATGCACAAATGCAGCGAAAGGATGCCAGTCATCCTTCTCTCACAGGTTCAATAAATGGTATTGGTTCTGAGAGTATGCTCGGACAATCTACAGCTAGTGCCTTGATTGCAAAGATCTATGAAGAACGCATGAAACAACCAAACTCCATGGACCTAGATTCATCTCCACAGCTTCTTGATGCAAACAGAATGGCGCTTCTTAAGTCATCATCCAATCAAGGGTAACATTAATTCTGGAATTCAAGCTCCCTGTGGAAAAATAGCAATGAGGTTTCTATCTGTTTCTGAACTAGTTTAATATGTTTTCTCCTTTCGCTTTTCAATGAAACAGCCAGTTGGTACAAGGAGCACCTGGCAATGTATCTGCTGCTTTGCAACAGATTCAGGCACGCACACAACAGACAACTGTAACAGTATTTATCCCTTTCTTGGACTCATTCTGCAAATTTCATTTTAAAACTCTTCTCATATCTGATAAGGTATGTGGAATATGCGAGCAGCTGATTGTCATTTATGTGTTAAAAGGATATTAAAGGTGATCCCAGCTTGGCTGCAAGTCAAAGAGCTTTGACAATAGACTCATCCATTTATGCACCTGGGATCCTGCAGTCAAAATCTGGATTCAATAGCCCTGGTAAAATAGTTGGTTTTCTTTTAAAATTCATAACAATATAACAGTTCAACAAGCATTTTTCTGATGCAAACAATGGCATATGCTCGTGCTTTTCTGATGCTAGCCTGTTTCATGTTTTGGTATGTAAGGTGGCATCCATAATTCTAGATGACCTTAATGCAGTAATTTCTCCCAGTAACGGGAGTTGTTGCAATTATTTGTATTTTCTCAGTTAAATTTTTATCATCATGTTGCTATCACTTTTCTGCTGACATTTTCCATAGAAAAGATGCTGCATTTTGGCTTGCATGATTTGAACGAAAAGGTTTCTCAGCAATTCTTTTAAATGCATGATTGTATTTCTATTGTTGAATATTTTGAAGGAAAAGTGGACTTGTTATTTTATCCAAAACCACAGCTGAAATTGTTGTCATTGGTCTTGGTCATCATTGCACAAATATGAATTTGGAGCATAAGGTAATTATATTTTCGTATTTGGGAATCACATCTCCATTCTAATAAAACATTGAAAATAAGTATAGATCTGCTACAAATTAAAAGCAACTTGGCCTCACCTTGCCAGTAAAGGTGCTTGCTGGTGACTTGAGTCTTGATGATTAGCCACAACATTTGCCGTGGCTGCTTGGCTAACTTGTCAATGTTATCATTGACTCATGGGCTAAGTGAGTAACTCTCTGGAGGCACCACCATAACAACCTAGTGAGTCCAACTCCTAGGCACAACCTATCGCAATGAAATGCAAGGCCTGTGTTTCTTGAGGTGGTTGCACTTGCACCACCACTGTTTTCCTCGAACCTTAAAGCATCATATTCTTCACGTAATGGGATCTTGTTAAGGAAAGTGCTTTTGTTACAGTAACAACAACCAAGCTTTTTCCCACATTAGGTAGGGTCAGTTACATGGACTTTGACACTATCGAGCTTGATCTTGTGCCATACTTGCAGTTAGGTCCTGAATGGCCATATCATGTTTAATAGTCTTCTTTAACAATTTTGCGGTCTTCCTCTCCCTCTCCTTCTTTTAAAGTATTCACTGTTTCCCACACTTTACTAAAGCTTTTTAGAGTCTCCTCTATACATGTCTAGACCATCTTAGTATCTCTCTTATCTTGTATTCATTCGGAGCTATCCTAACTTTCTCTCTAGTAACCTTATTACAAATATGATGTTTTCTTGTATATCCACCTCAATATTTTCGTTTTTGCTACTGGCATCTTTTGTGCAAGTTGACGATTGACAGTCCAACAACTGCCATCATATAACAATTGGTCTAAATGTTGCATTATAATATTTACCTTTTAATGCTAAGTGCTATCTCTTATATTGCTTATCACTTGAGGCGTCTCTCTATTTAGCCAACCTGCATTAATTCTATTGATTCTATTTTTACATTTATATAAATTTTCCTTTGCTTAGAAAGCATGACCCTAAGTTCTTAAAAATTGTCCTTTTTTAGGAATGAAATATATGCCAATTTTAACTTTTGTGTCATTTGCTTCAACCAAATTACCAAACTTACACTTTATATATCCTATTTTTGTTCTACTAAGTCTTAAACCTTTTGTTTCCAGTGTTTATTTCCATAATTTAAGTTTCTTATTAACTCCTTTTGAGTCATCTACCAGAACAATACATCATCTTGAATATGCTTTGTAAACTCACCCATAACCAAAATAAATAGGTATGGGCTTCGTGCTGACCCTTAATGCAATCCAATATTAACTTTTTGGCAACACGAAATGTAAAAGATTGACTTTTTGATGACATTGACCTAGAAAAAACAAATTAGAAAAGAAGATCCGTTGGCATTCAAATCTGTAATGAGCATTACTATTAAACCTTTCAGCTCTTTTTTTCTTGGAGAAGGAAGTGTGGCTTTCGATGCAGCACTCTAACAGTCTAACTACTCCGTCCACATATTCTGTCATTCTTTACTGTACTGTTTGTTTATGCTGACAATAATAATTTGACTTTACTTCTCTTCTCTTCTCAAGAAACGAAATGTTGGTTTGAAATTGCAACAGAAATGTTACTACACGTTGATATTTATGTTATTTTGTTTCTTTTGCTTCTTTTGCGTGCATGTTGACATGAGTTATGGTATACAATTGCATTGAATGTCTTGGGAGTTAATGGGTAACTTTATCATCTATCCTTCTGAGCTGGATCTCAGATACAGTCACTATACAGAATGGCATCTTAGTCAAAATTATTGTAAAAAATGACAATGACAACAACTAAACCTTTTCCATACTAGATGGGGTCTAATTGCTGTTCTATAATATTTACCTTTCGACTTTAATGGTATCTTCTTATCACATAGAATACCTAATGCCTCTCTCCATTTTAACCAAACTGACATTAATGTGTAATATCTCCATCAATTTTTCTATCATTTTGAAAAATTGACCTTGGATATTTAAAACGTTCTGTGTGAGAGATGCAATGTTAATTTGTATATTCTCTGAAGTATATAAATTATAAACGATCAAACTGTTGAAGAATTTGCTGTTTAGTGTTTTAGTATTTTTTATGTTTTAGGTATTATTATAATTGTCCTTATTACTAAGGGCATTTTAGTCTTTTTTATGTTAAGAAGTCAATTGTATAAGGATTGGTCCTTCTTGTATTAGGTTGAGGGAGTACGATTAATAGAAAAGAGAGAAAGAAGGGGGCGACCTCCATTGGAGGGCCTGCCCTCCCTTCCGATCTCTTCTTCCCTTTGTTTATTGTTTATGTATGACCATATGCTGCGATTCCTTGGGATTTACAACACAAACTTACATTCCATATAGTTTGTCTTTGTTCTACTATGTCCGAAGTCTTTACTTTCTAATGTTTCTTTCCATAAGTATTAACTTTTCTTTAGAAATAAATTATGTGTGGCATCAATAGAGGATAAAATGAGAGAATATCGTTTAAGGTGATTTGGACATATAGAAAGAAGATCAAAAGAAGAACCTGTAAGAAGGTATGAAAAACTAGATTTTGAAAGTATTAAAAGAGGTAGAGGACGACCACAAAAGTATTGAAAAGAAACAATAAAAAATGATGTAGCTTATTGGGAGTTAACTACTAACATGGCACATGATAGGGCTCTGTGGAAACAAAGAATTCATGTAGCCAACCCCATCTAGTATGAGAAAAGGCTTAGTTGTTGTTATTGTCGTCATTCACTAATACAATGTCACGTACAAATAATATACACCAAGGTAATTCATCTTGAATACTCATTAATGACCAATATAAATAAATATGGACTTAAAGTTGATTCCTGATGTAACCCAATATTAACTTCAAAGGAGTCTGTTATTCCTTCATTAGTCCTCATACAAGTTTTTGCAACATCATACAAGGAGTCAGTCAATGAGATACCTCTCTTTTCCAAGGTTCTCTAAAGAACATCTCTTAGCAACCTAATAAATATCATATGAAGGTTCTTCTTTTTTGCTCTAAAATGTTCCATAAGACGTCTCAGTGAATCACTTCTATAGTAGATCTGTCATGCAGAAATCATCCGAATTGGTTCTCTGTTGTACTCGATACCTGTCTTAATCTAAGTTTGATAATTCTTTCCATAATTTCATAGTATGATTCATTAACTTGATACCTCCATAATTCACACAATTCTCAATGTATCCCTTATTCTTATATATGGGTAGTCCCAATCTTGGATAAAGGAGGAGGGTTTTGTTAGGCTTCCGACAGGCAGCGCAAAACTTTGTTAGACTTATCTACCATGGATTCTACATATTATTGTAAAAAATGAAAAATGGAAAAAATTAGCAAGGACATTTAATATTCATTAGGCTCTGTTATGAAGTTGAAGATGAGAGATTGTAGACACAATGCACCAACTTGTGGATCTAGCAGAATATGACGACCTCTTAGGATATGGCAGTTGCCAAATTCACTTGAGCACAAATCCAAAGAAGAGAGTTTAGTACTGTTCTTCTACCATAACATGCATGAATATAGCAATTTGAGCGGATTTGTCTGAAATCCTAAACTTCGACCAAGCAAACAGTTCCTGAAGTCATTCTTCGTGTATAGTTTGTATATCACGAAACTGCATGAACTGAAACTAATATTATGGTCTTCATATTGTACTGAATTAGGAATCCATTGGTCTGCCCAAATTGAGAAATGTACTTAGAGTTCAGAAAGGAGAATGCTGCTAAGAATTTTCAAAGAAAATTCACTTTAGATTGAGTTTGGAATGCTAGTTCTTTTGTGTCTTAACTCTATTTTCTACTTTCAGTAAAAATTTGCTACTCCGTGTTTGCATGTTCTTTTTCTTTTTGTTTTACCGATCCCCAGTCAGATTCAGTTGATTCCTTTTTGCTCCCCCCTTTTGTAGGGCTTAACCAGGGTGGCTCTGGACTTCCGCTAAAGGGTTGGCCCTTAACTGTAAGTGGTTCATGCAAAAGTGCTCTGGAACTTGTCTCTTGGTACAATTTGTGTTTCTTCAATTTATTTGCATATTCATTTTGAATCTCGATTATCAAACTCTCATGCAGGGAATTGATCAGCTTCGGCCAGGCCTAGGTCAGCAAGTGCAGAAGTCCTTTATACAAGCACCCAACCAGTTTCAGCTATTGACAGCACAGCAACAAAACCAGCTGTTAGCACAAGCTAATGTCCAAGGAAATATGGGATCAGCAGGTTCAGCAAACTTCAGTGACGTGGATCCACGAAGGTTTAGGATGTTACAGCGAGTTGGCTTGAATGGAAAAGATGGGCAATCTGCTGGAAATGATGGATCTATAGGTTCTCCTATCCATTCTGGCTCGCCAAAGGTCAGCCATCTCTCACAAGGATCAAGTTGACTATCCATGAAGACTACCTTTTCTATATGTTCACCGTGGTCCTTTTTCCTTTACATTTGATTGCCAGTGCATCTTGATTGATGCATTGAAGTTTTGATGACCTGATGAGATGAAAAGGGAAATAATTATATATTGTTTTCACATATAACCTGCAGTGAAGCCTATCTTATCTGTTATGTTGGGGAAGTTATTTTTCTGGTTCTCAAAGAATGTGGAAGGACAGTCATAGTTACACAATGTTGGTTACACAGCCTGCATAATATATAAACACATATGCTCTTTCTCTCTGATGATGTTGATTTGCCATGATAGATGAGGGACTATGAAATAGTGAGCAATCAGAACATTAATATTACTCCTGGGTACTAACTATGAGCTCAAAGTTTCAGATGAAGATGGCCCAGATGCAACAATCCTCAGCACAACAGCAACAACCTGACCAATTGCAACAACAACAGTCACAGCAGGTTGGCCTAATGCAACCACCAACTTATGGTGGTTGTTAATTTTAGCATTGTTTTTCTACCAGGCATGATTTTCTTTGCATTTTGTCAAAGTTTGTGCTTTCATGTTAAGCCAGACTCTTCTGTCTTGTCTTTTGGAAACAGAACAGAAAAAGAAAGCAACCTTCATCTTCTGGAGCTGCCAATAGCACTGGTACTGGAAATACTGCTGCCCCTTCCCCAAATTCTTCACCATCAACTCCATCAACCCATACACCTGGTGATGGGTTACCCATTGCTGGAAATATGCATGCCTCTAGTGTGTCTAAAAGTTTGATGATGTATGGTGCAGATGGACCTGGAGGACTTGCATCATCGACAAATCAGCTGGTATCTTTTCAGCACTGTACATCGCATCTCTATCTGGGACTTGTTTTCGCCATATAGTTGGGGTTCACACACACACACACAGATCTGACATAGGCAACATTTATTGCCTGGCAGGAAGACATGGAGCACTTTGGAGATGGCTCGTTAGAGGATAATGTGGAGTCATTTCTATCTACTCATGATGATGGAGATCCTAGTCTATTTGGTACGCTGAAGAGGAGTCCTGCAGAGCACCATACCAACTCTTCTAAAGGTCACACATGCAGTTTAATCTCTATTTTTTCCCCGAGAAGCATAAACTGATTTTTGGCAACTTCCTCTTTCAGGCTTTACCTTTATGGAGGTTGCTTGCCTTCGTTCGAGTAATAGCAAAGTTGTCTGCTGCCATTTTTCTTCTGATGGGAAATTGCTTGCTAGTGCGGGACATGAGAAGAAGGTGACTGATTGTTACTTGCCAGATTTATCTTGGATATTTAGGAAAGGTTTGGTGTACTTGGTAGTAGGTTCCGGTACTTCACTTGTGATTAGGTTGGCGCTCAGACATGATTCCTAGTAGACCGTCGAAGGATCGGGTGACTTACGAAAACTTTAAGCAAACATCAGCGTACTTCCTGTTCCAATCCTTAGTGGTTTGGTATGGTTTGAGGGTTTATCTAAATACAACAGGTAGATGCAAACCAGAAGGATTACCCAGTAGATAAGTTTAGCTTATCAATAGTTTTAATAGCCACAACTTTGTTATGTTGTGTGCTAAAGTCATGGTGAAAGCAGCACACCAACCAAAACCAAGGCTTCTTCCACAGTAAGTGGGCTCAGCTACACAGATTCTAGTTGTCATTATGCTGGCCGTTTTGTCTTTTGCTCTATAAAAGCAAGATCAAACATTATAGATTGCTTGCAACACTTGTGATGGCTTCTTCTTCTCTTTTGAAGCATCTACCCCCTAACTTTTCAGTCTTCACAGGAGCTCCATTGTTGATCTGAATACAACAGGTAGATGCAAACCATAAGGATTACCCAGGAGATAAGTTTTACTTGTCAATAGTTTTAATAGCCACAACTTTGTTATGTTGTGTGCTAAAGTCATGATAAAAGCAGCACACCAACCAAAACCAAGGCTTCTTCCACAGTAAGTGGGCTCAGTTACACAGATTCTAGTTGTCATTATGCTGGCTGATGTCTTTTACTCTATAAAAGCAAGATCAAGCTTTATAGATTCGTTGCAACACTTGTGATCGCATCTTCTTCCTCGTTTGAAGCATCTACCCCCTAACTTTTCAGTCCTCACAGGAGCTCCATTGGATAACCTCAAAAGGTCAAAACTGCAATAGGTATTTCTCATTTATCTTTTATTGAAGCGGCAATAGGTTTGAAACTTTAGAAGCTTATAAGAAAGCAAAGAAGGAAGCGAAAAAGGCCGTTAGTGATGCAAAAGCTAAGATTTGGGAGGACCTATATAAAAAACTCAACTCAAAAGAGGGTGAAAGAGATATTTTTAGGATAGTTAGGGTTAGAGATAAGAAAACTAAAGATCTTAATTATGTTAGATGCATAAAAGACGAGGATGAAAACATTCTAGTGGCAAATGATGATATAAGAAATAGATGGAAAAACTATTTTTATAATCTTTTTAATGAAAATAAAGATGTTAGTATTAGTTTAGGAGATTTAGTCAAGTCAGAAAAGTATATAAACCACAATTTCTACCGACGTATTCAAAAAAATGAAGTTAAAGAGGCTCTTAAACATATGAAGGGTGGTAAATCGGTAGGACCAGATAATATTCCTATAAAAGTTTGGAAAATACTAGGAGAAATAGGTATCACTTGGCTCACAAGGCTATTTAATGAAATATGGAAAAACCAAAAGATGCCCGAGGAATGGAGAGCAAGTACACTTATACCCATATATAAGAACAAGGGAGACATTCAAAATTGTGCGAATTATCGAGGTATCAAGTTAATGAGTCATACTATGAAATTATGGGAAAGAATTATAGAACGTAGGTTAAGACAAGTATCAAGTACAACAGAGAACCAATTTGGATTTATGCCAGGCTGATCTACTATTGAAGCGATTTATCTTTTGAGACGTAATATGATAGGGCACTGAGGGAGGTTCTTTGGAGAACTTTGGAAAAAAGAGGTATCCCATTGACATATATTAACCTTATAAGAGATATGTATGATGGTGTAAAAACATGTGTGAGGACTCATGAAGGAACGACTTCTTTGAAGTTAATATTGGGTTACATCAAGGATCAACTTTAAATCCATACTTATTTATAATGGTGATGGATGAGTTAACAAAACATATTCAAGATGAAGTACCTTGGTGTATGTTATTTGCAAATGACATTGTATTAGTGGAGCAGTCTAAGGAAAAAGTTAATAGAAAATTGGAACTATGGAGAGAAACATTAGAAAGCAAAGGCCTCTGACTTAGTAGAACAAAGACAGAATATATGGAATGTAAGTTTGATCATTTGGTTACTTCAGAGGACATAGAAATTAAAATTGGCACACATTGCATTCCCCAAAAGGAAAGTTTTAAATACCTAGGGTCAATTTTTGAGAGTGATGGAAGAATTGATGGAGATGTTACACATAGAATTAATGTTGGTTGGTTAAAATGGAAGTCAGGAATTCTTTGTGATAAGAAGATACCATTAAAGTTAAAAGGTAAATATTATAGAGTAGCAATTAGGCCTGCCATGTTTTATGGTTCTGAGTGTTGGGCAGGTAACCATCAACATGCACAAAAGATATCTGTGACAGAAATGAAGATGTTGAGATGGATGAGTGGTCATACAAGAAAAGACCGTATACATAATGAGGTTATTAGAAACAAATTAGGAGTGGCACCAATAGATGATAAAATGAGAGAACATCGTTTAAGATGGTTTGGACATATAGAAAGAAGATCAAAAGAAGAACCTTTAAGAAGGTTAGAAAAATTAAATTTGGAAAGTATTAAAAGAGCTAGAGGATGACCACAAAAGTATTGGAAAGAAACAATAAAGAATGATCTAGCTTATTGTGAGTTAACTGCTACCATGGCACACGATAGGGATCTGTAGAAACAAAGAATCCATGTAGCCGACCCCATCTAGTATGGGAAAAGGCTTAGTTGTTGTTGTTGTTGTTGTTGTTGTTGAAGCGGCACTAGATTCTTCTTAATAGTCTTATTATAGATCTGGTGCAAGTATTAACATCCTTTTATGTAGCCATCATCCACTTGACCATCATTTATGCTGCTGCCTTCTGATGCACATTTTGATGGTTGACTCTTCATAAAGTATCATTGGTCCCACACTCTCACCGCTACTTCATAAAATTTACTTTTAATTTGAGTGACTTCTTATCAGATAGAATGCCTAATGGCACCTCCAGTTTAGCCAACTTACAGTTGACATTATCTGTTTTGAGATGCATTGGGCTACTGATTTTAACTTCTATAAACATATCTTTTAGATAAAAGCCAACCACTTTTTGTTTTTCTAGTTCTTTTTTCTCCTCCCTCATTTGTGAAATAACAACACGAAGGCACTTTTATGATTTATCTTATATTTGGTACTTCCTAGTTGCTCGCATCCTTCACTTATCATGTGCCTGACAAGATGCAGGGATGGCATCATGCTACAAATTTCCTTTTGTTTCGCTGAATGCTTCCAAGTCAAATAATGAGTGATGACATTTTTCCAATATAGCAGACTTTGGCACAAGTTAAATGTTTTTATTCTCATTTGTTTATGTTTTGATGAGAACTAATTATAAAATTAACTACAACCAGCTTTATGTTTATGGTTCAATATTGCAGTCATTAGTAGCTATACGTAGTGTAGCAGTTAAACTTTGTTATATGATTCAGCACTTTATGTAAATTACAAAGAAAGCAGTACATGTTGGGGGAACATAAGAAAAAAGGCTGCTATTTTTTTTGTGTTATATATGTATCATGTCATTGCCTTGGTGAATAGAGGTGGCAAATGTTATGCTATTTACGAACACTGGTTAGAAGAAAACCATTTAAGCAGGCATATGCCAATTGACTTGCATATTAGAGAAAAATGTTTCTGTAGAACAAGAAAGAAGTCATGTTGTGCCGAAGAGAATGCAAGATCCCACTATGTCTGCAGAATCTCTGTTGCTACCTCAACTATGTAGCCCAACTAGCCTTTTGGTTGGTTGGTTTCAGTTGGTGGATGCGAGTGCTTCCACTACCATGAGTCCACTCGCATGTCTTCTCTATTGCTACTGTCCTCAAAATAGAAGGCAGGGGAATGCAAATCTTTGCAAAGCAAGTGAAGGTGTTTTCCTCCTTATTCCCATCAATTTGGGAACATTTATTCTTTTGGAGTACTACATTGACATAATGTCAAACATACACCTGAGTCATATTTATTGCTTATTTAGTCCAAGAATTTTCTGTGTGGTCTATGTATTCAATCGTATCTCACAAGACTAATGCAATACTGCCATGTCTTTCCATTAGTTCACCAATCAGGTTTGCCGGCGCTACTGGGTCACCGGCAAACTTGACATCAAGAAAACAATCATGCAAGAGAGAGAGAGAGAGAGAGAGAGAGAGAGAGAGAGAGAGAGAGAGAGAGAGAGAGAGAGAGAGAGGGTTTTACTTTGCATTTAGCTTTGTGTATATGCAATTGCCTCTCATTCGGCCCCAACTTTTTGAAGATTGGATTAATATCCATCTGAAGCCTTCTTGAGACAACCTTTTACGTTGTCTCATGTATCCAACTTCCAATTATTGTTGGGTGAATTTCTGCTTTGGCCTATTCTTTTTGTAGTCCCAACGCAACTGTGCTCCTTCAACCATGATCAGGTGTGCTGTTTAGTGTGCCATTTGTATAGGTGGAAGAATATATGCTATACTGTGCTTGTGTTGTTGCTTGCAGGTTGTCCTATGGAATATGGACACCTTGAAAACGGAGAATACACCTGAAGAACATGGTCATTTGATTACTGATGTTAGGTTCAGACCTGGCACAACTCAACTTGCGACATCTTCCTTTGATATGACAGTGCGACTGTGGGATGCTGCTAATGTAATGATTTCTTCACAATTTCTTTTCCTGTTCATGGAGCCTAATTTTCTTTATTATGATTGCTTTTCCTTGAGAACAGATTAGCACATTTTGTTGCTAACTAATGGCGAGACTTGAGTAAATGCAGTGATCCTAACTCGGACTATACTTTTTATTGTTGTGTTTATGCCATCTTTCCTTTCGTCAGGTTGAGTAAATGCAGTGATCCTAACTCGGACTATATTTTTTATTGTTGTGTTTATGCCATCTTTCCTTTCGTCGGGTTGCTAAGGATCAATTTGTTCCGGTTGCTTCCACACGTTTTGCCTTTGTGCTTTTAATTTGTAGATAGTCCAATAAATACCCATGCTCTTGTTGGTTGACTTATTGACTTAAACCCTTCTTTCCCCAGACAAGATACATATATGGGTTGGTTTACACTAGCTCTATGTTAAGCATTTGTGCTTTGTCTGTGGAACATATTAGATGAGCCAGAAAATACATCTAAGTTGCATGTTGATGACTTCCTGTTGATTGCAATTCTAGGTTGATTAGATTAACCTACTTGGTTTACACTAGCTCTATGTACGTACGTACGTATGTATGTATGTACATACGGACATATGTATATACGGTTGTATATATGTATGTACGTATGTATATATGCATGCATGTATGTATGTAAAATTTTTGAGTTAATTTCTTCACTAAATAGTAATGGAGTATCATAATACCCTAGGAATTGCCAGAAACGCGTATGTCGATTCCCTGTAGGATGCAGTTACAACATTGTGTGAAACAATTGGATGGATGACGATGTTTTTACATAGTCCTACAAAGCAGCACACTCTATTGCGGGTATGTTGCAGATGGCACATGCGTATTACTTCATGCAGCTCATCTATTCTCTTGGAAGTCAAAGGCTTAGCTATGTTGTCAAATGTTTTATGCCAATTTTTTAAAGTTACGCATGATACCAACTCCTGTTTTTGCTTGGGTGCAAAACATGTCTTAATCAATTTTTGAATCTTCTATCAATAAATTCGCATCTTATACTGATTTAATATATATTTATGTTCTTGCAGCCGACTTATTGTGTGCATACATACACTGGCCACAGCAGTCATATCATGTCACTAGATTTTCATCCAAAGAAGTCGGATATACTATGTTCTTGTGATGCAAGCGGTGAAATTCGTTTATGGAGCATTAATCAGTTCTCATGCACACGAGTGTCGAAGGTTTTGTAGTATTTCTTTACTTTTGTTTCTTCATATATAACCTTTTTACTTACATAACGTCCTTTTAATTTTCAATGCTTGTACAACCTGGCAGGGTGCAACAACACAAGTGAGATTCCAACCTAGAGTAGGGCAACTACTAGCCGCAGCAGATAATAATGTTGTTTCCATTTTCGATTTTGAGTCCCATAGAAGGATACATGCACTACAGGTATGCTAAGATGAGTTCTGAAAGATCAATGATTTGAGAACCTGATTCCACAGTACCTTTCTTTTTTCTTCTACTGGAGTGTTCTTTTTCTTACCGGGTTGAGTTCTATCCTTCAAAAATTGTTGGTTGGGATTTAATGCAGGGTCATAGTAAAGAGGTGCACTCTTTTTGCTGGGATGCAAACGGGGAATATCTTGCTTCTGTAAGTGAGGATTCCGTCAGGGTGTGGTCGATGGCATCAGGCGGGGATTGCATACATGAACTCAACTCCAACGGCAACAAATTCCACTCTTGTGTTTTCCACCCAGCATATTCAAGTCTCCTTGTAATTGGTGGATACCAGGTAATTGGTTTACCCGTGTGCTTCCATCTCTTTCATTTCTCCGTAATCCCTCCTCCCCTCTATTTGTCTTTGGATCGAAATCACCCTCGGACAACATGCATCCTGGTGGCTGCACTTCCATGGGTTCCCAACTTGAGATTATCTCTTGAAATTTTCTCTGAGGTGGCCAAACCCTATGTTCTATAGGTGTATAGACGCGTAAAGTTGTTATGGTCAAGCATGAAAACAACTACCTGTAAGCATGGTACTTATTTGCTTGAAAGTCAAATCAGACTTTGTCCTGATCTCTCAGATCTGGATGCTTTGTAGCTTTTAGCGGCTAGTTTGACACAATGTCAGAATTAAATTATTCTTTTGCTTTATGTCGTGAATTCTTGAAAAGTTTGCCACCCTTTATGACTAGAGTTCCATCCATTTGTACCTTTGTTTTATAGATCTTAATCCAAAGTAGCATATTATGGTTTATTTAAAAAAACAATTTGAAGGCTATAGCTCTCAACTATCTTCTGCTTGCAAGCTACTTAGCAACATGATCTCACTATAATCTGATTCTCTTAAACTTGATAGAATATCTCGTTTTCTTTGTCCGAAAAATTTGGAAAATAAAATAAAGTGATCTTGTGTTGCAGTCTCTGGAGCTCTGGAACATGGTGGAGAACAAGACGATGACAGTGGCGGCCCATGATGGTCTGATAGCGGCATTAGCACAGTCTCCTGCTGCCGGTATGGTCGCATCTGCCAGCCATGATAAATGTGTCAAAATCTGGAAATAGGTGAAATATGTAATTCTCGAAAACGAATGTAGGTAAACCCTGGTACGATTTTTATCATTCGACAAGGGGAGAATGTAGAAAATAGCAGTTCTCCCCACCCTTGATGGGCTTTTAATGAAATAAATTTGTTTGCCTCAATGTAAAAGCGTGTCAAGAGGACAAGCTGTGATATCTCCTCACCATCTGCCTTTATTGAGTCTTGTTAGTGGTCCTCACCATGTAGGGAACCAGTTCATGTTTGGTTTTCATGTCTATGATTTGTGTTACCCTTACAGAGAAAAGTCACACTTAGTTCAAGGTCTATGATTGTCTTTGGCGAGTCGCTGTTGAACGCCAGTCTGCCTGTATATAGTGGACTTTAGCTGCAAACCGCGAGCAAAAATGAAAAATCAGTTTCCATTATTTTTCATTGCAAACAAGTCGTCGGTAAATTTGAAACCATCATGATTCTAGTTTGCATCAAATATTTCCTTGAAAATTAGGTTACTTGTCTGTGATTCATTCTGTATTCTTTGGTCTTTTAGAGTTTATTACTTTTATTTATCCGATTGTTCTATATATTACTCGTCCAAGTGATTATCTTAGCACCAAGGGGTTGGAGTAGGGGAAACAGATGAGCTATCAAGGTTTTTTGGCCACCGAGGAAAAAAGCACTTCCAACATGGAGACGCCCGACTCAACCGATCTCCAGGCTTGTAACTAACTGTACATGAACACCGTACTTTTTCCATCCAAATAAGTAATCAGAGTCTCTAGGCTGTTTGAGCTTATACTGTATGCGACAATTATGCAGCCCCGAAGCCTCCTTGTATTCACACAAGCTGAGCACGGACGTTGTCCAGGCTTGGGTAGGCCAACCTTCGACAGGATCTATGAGACATTAGTAAGCAACCTTCAAAGGATTGAAGTTGATAGAAAACAGGACGACGGTCAGATTCGTGATAGGAAAAAATTGTACGCTCTTGTACTGTTACATATACAACAAAACAACAACTAAGCCTTTTCCTCGGCTGCATGGATTATTTGTTTCTAGAGATCCCTATCGTGTGCCATGTTAGGAGTTAACTCACAATAAGCTAGATCATTCTTTATTGTTTCTTTCCAGCACTTTTATGGTCGTCCTCTAGCTCTTTTAATACTTTCCAAATTTAGTTTTTCTAACCTTCTTACATGTTCTTTTGATCTTCTTTCTATATATCCAAACCATCTTAAACGATATTCTCATTTTATCCTCTAGTGGTGTCACTCCTAATTTGTTTCTAATAACCTCATTATGTATATGGTTTTTTCTTGTATGACCACTCATCCATCTCAACATCTTCATTTTTGTCACATACATCTTTTGTACATGTTGATGATTAACTGCCCAACACTCAGAACCATAAAACATGACAGGCCTAATTGCTACTCTATAATATTTACCTTTTAACTTTAATGGTATCTCTTAGCACAAAGAATACCTTATGCTCCTCTCCATTTTAATCAACCAACATTAATTCTATGCATATAACATCTTCATCAATTCTTCCATCACTCTCAAAAATTGACCCTAGGTATTTAAAACTTTCCTTTTGGGGAATGCAATATGTGCCAATTTTAATTTTTATGTCCTCTGAGGTAACCAAATGATCAAACTTACATTCTATATATTTTGTCTTTGTTCTACTAAGTCGGAGGCCTTTGCTTTCTAATGTTTCTCTCGATAGTTCAAATTTTCTATTCACTTTTTCCTTAGACTCCTCTACTAATACAATGTCATCTGCAAATAACATACACCAAGGTACTTCATCTTGAATATGTTTTGTTAACTCATCCATCACCATTATAAATATGTATGGACTTAAAGTTGATCCTTGATGTAAACCAATATTAACTTCAAAGTAGTCTGTCAATCCTTCGTGAGTCCTTACACATGTTTTTGCACCATCATACATGTCTCTTATAAGGTTAATGTATGTCAATGGGATACCTCCTTTTTCCAAAGTTCTCCAAAGAACCTCCCTCGGTACTTTATCATAAGCTTTTTCTAGATTAATAAATATCATGTGAAGGTCTTTATTTTTTGCTCTAAAATGTTTCATAAGATGTCTCAAAAGGTGAATAGCTTCAATAGTAGATCTGCTTGGCATGAATCCAAATTGGTTATCTGTTGTACTTGATAATTTTCTTAACCTACGTTCGATAATTCTTTCCCATAATTTCATAGTATGACTCATTAACTTGATACCTCGATAATTCGCACAATTTTGAATGTCTCCCTTGTTCTTATATATGGGTATAAGTGTACTTGCTATTTATTCCTCGGGCATCTTTTGATTTTTTCATATTTCATTAAATAATCTTGTGAGCCAAGTGATTCCTATTTCTCTTAGTATTTTTCAAACTTATATAGGAATATTATCTGGTCCTACTGATTTACCACCCTTTATATGTTTAAGAGCCTCTTTGACTTCATTATTTTGAATACGTCGGTAGAAATTGTGGTTTATATATTTTTCTTACTTGGCTAAATCGCCTAAACTAATACTAACATCTTTATTTTCATTAAAAAACTTATAAAAATAGTTTTTTCATCTATTTCTTATATCTTCATTTGCCACTAGAATTTTTTCATCCTCGTCTTTGATGCACCTAACATAATTAAGATCTTTAGTTTTCTTATCTCTAGCCCTAGATATCCTAAAAATATTTCTTTCACCCTCTTTTGAGTTGAGTTTTTTATATAAATCATCTCAAATTTTAGATTTTGCTTTACTCACAGCCTTTCTCGCTCTCTTCTTTACTTTCGTATAAGCCTCTAAAGTTTCACTAGTTTTCTTAGCATAATGTAATTTGTAACATGCCCTCTTTGCCTTGATTTTATTTTGCACTACTTCACTCCACCACCAAGCTTCTTTTTGTGCTGGTAAACCTCCTTTAGATACACCTAACACATCTTTCGCCACTTTCCTAATATGTTAGCCATATTGTTCCACATATCACGGGGTGTACCAACATAATTCTAAACATCTCTTTGAAGGACTTTCTGTTTAAATATATATTCTTTCTCGCTTTTGAGGTTCCACCATTTAGTTTGAATAGCTCTTCTTTGTTCATTTTTTTATTCGTAAATCCATAACTAAAAGTCGATGTTGGGTGGTTAAGCTTTCTCCTTGAATTACCTTGCAATCTTTACAACATGCTCTATCTTTTTTTTCTACAAATAAAATAATTAATTTGTGTTTGTGATAAGCCACTCTTATAAGTAATTAAATGTTCATCTCGTTTTTTGAAGATTGTATTGACTATAAAGAGATCAAATGCTATAGCAAAATTTAAAATCTCCCTACCTTCCTCATTTATATCCCCAAAACCAAAGTTTTCATGAATCCCTTGATATCCTAATGCCTCTTTACCAATATGTCCATTTAAGTCTCCTCCTAAACAAATCATCTCCCTTTGTTGAATCTTTTGAATCACCTTATCTAACTCTTCCCAAAAAGTTGTCTTTATATTATCTTCTAGTCCTACTTGGGGTGCGTAAGCACAAACTATATTCAAAACCTCTGTTCCTAACACTAATTTCGACGTCATGATTCAGTCACCATATCGTTGTATATCTACTACCCTATCCATTAAATCTTTATTTATGATAATACCAACTCCGTTTCGAGCCTTTTCTTTACCTGATACTGTTACATATACACACACACACATATATATATATATATATATTAGTGGTTTGTGCTCAAATCTATTTATGCTTAATTTCATTCAAAGATCTTGAGTGTTTAACCGACACAATCAACAGTGAGATTTGAGTGAAATACATTAGTCTTAGATGCACAATAGGTATACTGGTATATTTTGTTATATTTAAGTATTTATGAGTTTGAGAATATATATTATATGTGTGTAAAGAGAGAGTGATAAGGTGGATGACGCAAACCATGAGATTTAAGTGTAAATACCAGGTTCTAACAACATATATATAAAGAGAGAGAGAGAGAGAGAGAGATGAAGTTAAGTGATCTATGCTTAAATCCATTCAAAGTGTACATTATTTGAAATTGAATTTTGAGTTTAAAAAGTGAAATATACCATGAAGTACGAAAAGTATAATAGTATATTTTATTTTTTGAATTCAAATCCCTGGTGTTGATAACATTGATTGAACACTAGAAATATTTGAGTAAATTTTAGCATGGGCCAGTTTGAGTATATATCACTATCCCTCCCACTCTCCTTCTCTCTCTACACATATATATATATATATATATATATATATATATATATATATATATATATAGTACTAAATGCTTAAACATATTGATTGTTCAATCTTTAAATTAATTATAGATATTTGAATTAAAAGTACCATTTACACTTTTGTAATTTGCATTTAATGTGCATTATTTGAATTTTTAATATGTATTAAATATAAAGTAATTCATTTTTATGCATATAAAGATATTACTCGTTTAGCACAATCCCTTTCTCTCTCTCTACATATATATTCTTCAACAGCTTTTCTAACCGAGTGTAAGGAGAGGAGAAAGTGTGTGTACACATGCACGTGCCTGAATGTTCGTATGCCTGGACTGGAGAGCGACAAAACCAACCATGAGAATTGGAAGGAACCGGATCATGTCTCGTGGAACGGGAGGTTATCATATGTCAAATTTAAGGTCTTATACATCCACTGGAAAGCATCGTTACCCCGAGTTAAGTGACATTTCTATGGGTCTTGTTGGGTTTGAAAAGCCTCGTTTTCTATGACAGATATTTGAATAGCAAATCATCTTATCTCGGTTGTTGGAACCCGCTCCCATATACAAGACCAAGAACTTGGATGTGTTTTAGGCCAATCGCAACTAACCAACCAAAATTCAAGGATCTCTGAAAATCAAACCACTGGGGATTGACCCCTTCTTCCCTTTCTTCCTTGCTGCATATTTGGATCTGATCCGCACTCAAATGATGGCCTTCCACTTTCCTGCAATTTGTCACCTTCTGGACCGCATAATTGATCTATATAAACCCTAGGAAGTCACCATCAAAGAATACTTGCTTGTAACACGCACGCACACACACAAACACGAGAAGATGGCTAGTTTCACATTGGTGTCCCTGGTTCCAAAACTGCACCATGTTGCTTCTTCCTCTCTAAGAGCTGTCTCCATGACCCCAAGGGTCTGTTTCACCACCGGAACCAGGCCCTTGGCCACCGTGGTCACAAACGCCACACGTGATGTCCGAGACAAAGGGGCCACCCTAAGGAACAGCGCAGACGAGGCAGTGAAACAGGGAACCAAGGAAGCAAAGAGAACAGCTGAGGACGTGAAGGACAAGGCTGCTTATACTATTGATCAGGTTTAGAATCATCTTGATTGTTATGCATATCACAAATGCTTTGATGCAGCTAAATGTTTTGGGATCACTATTTCCCATAATTCAACAACTTATCCCATTTTTCTTGATAAGAGGCTTCATTGACAAATCCTTAAGGGCATCCTCCTTGAACGTCACCGAGCCATGCAATGGCGTGGTTCAAATCCTCTGCATGTGTAGTTTTCCTATTTATTTATGGTCTTGGATGATAATCAAGTTTAGTCCATTCAGATTCTTATTGATCTAGACTCAGGTTCATGTCATAGAGAATCCATACTGCATACAAAATATATGTTTATTTCCATAAATTAAAACTAAAAGGAACAAGAAAACTGGTTCTATACTAGAAAAGGCCTTCAGCTTTTATAGGATTTGCGCCCCGATATTACTCTAGATACCAAATTTAAGGTATGATTTCGGATCTGGACCTGTCTATCTGAGGTCCATTTCTTCTCACCTTTATATATATATATATATGTGTGTGTGTGTGTGTGTGTGTGTGTGTGTGTGTGTGTGTGTGTGTGTGTGTGTGTGTGTGTGTGTGTATGTGTGTATATATATATGTATATATATGTGTGTGTATATATATGTATATATATCCCTTTTACCCATTTTGACCTTGACTCAAGTTAGCCAAGTGGGTTTATTACATAATTATTACTTAAAGAGCTAGTAATGACAGGAGAAAATTAATCATATGCAGGTTAGCCAAAAGACTGCAGAGGTAGCCAGCAAGGTGACTGAGGCTGCTAAAGATCTGGGAGAGAAAACAAAGCAGACAACTCAAGACGCATGGGAAACAGCTAAAGAGACAACCCAGACGATCAAGGATACTGTTGTAAACAAGGCTGGAGATGCCGCCGAGGCTACCAAAAGAGAGGCAGCAGTAGTGAAGCGTGCCATGAACACCAAAAACTGAGCTCACCACGTCTTTGTCGTCGCCATGATCATTCATACAGCTTCTCCTCAACCATTTGTCTCATTATTTTTGTCCTATCTTTGTTCATTCTGTTAGCTCTATTTGTTGGGAGCCGATTCCTAATTGTAGATTAGGAATGTCTATGACCATGGCGATCACACATCATCATAAAGTATGTGTGATGCACACATATGAAGCCTTTCATCTTTGATTGCTGTAAAGATGAAGCCATGGAGTCGCTCCATTATGGTGTGCACTCAATGCTGGTTAGCCGGTCAGCATAATAAACTAAGTTGGTGCTACAACTCTAGAGTTGCAGCCATTTTCATGTGCTGTTCGGCTGGGCATCCTGCTAAGCCTTGTTTTTGTAATAAATGTGCGTTTAATTTTATGATATCAACTTTTTATTAAATGTTCTACCAACTCTGTGTTTTTTCTTTTTCCCTTCCATTAGACAGTGGTGGATCCAGAAATTATTTTGAGCCTAAAATGTTCTACAGAAGGGTTTCACAATAGACTTGCTTAAAAATCAAAATATGTTTCAAACCTGTTGATTTTTTTCATTTCAAATAAAAGCAGAACATCCAAAATTTTGAAATGGAAGACTGTCTGATATTATTTAATTAGAATAAAAAAACTAACTATATTTTTCTTTTTATTATTAACATTCTGTTTATTACTAATGTATTAATATTACAAATTATTATTCCATTAAGACGGGTGAATGGGCCAGGGGTATGCCTACCGAATCAACTGCGGGCTAGAAAATATTTTAGGGGCGACTTTTGTAGCATAACCCACGCAGTTAATCGTGGATCATACATTGAAGGAATATTTGATGACAAGGATTATTCTGAAGGGGACTTCTTTTTTAAATGATGAGAAATCAGATATGTAAGTCAAGATGGAGTAATTAAGTCTTTAAAAATTTTACTATGGAATGAAGATAAAATGAGGGAGACACGTTTAAGATGGTTTAGATATTTGGATAAATGATCAAATGAAGTTTTAGTGAAGCTAGTCAATGTGAACTAGGAAATATGATACAGAAAGCCTTAAAAAGTTGGGAGTTAAACATCAAGATTTTTTATTTTGGATTTAAATGCAGGTTTATATTACACAAGACGGATTAAAATTGCAACTATAAATCTAAGTATTCGATGCTGCTGATCCCAACTAGCACTGAACGAGGCTTGGGTTTGGTTGATGTATATTTTTTGTTATAAACTGTATTTGTTGGTTGTTGAAATCTTGGATCAAATGGGTCAACTCCAAACCCAGCTTAGATTCAATCTATTCAAGTCTGGCATGCAGCAAAGTACTGAATGAGTTAAATTGATCCATGCAGATCAAGTTTTTTTTTATATGGCATATAAACCATTTAAATGGTGTCTGTCACTGAGCTCATTGTATCATGATCAATTCTAACCATCAAAATTATGCGTGTGGATGGCCAGGATTTGTTGATCCTGGTCAAATTAAACGTATTCGAATGAGTATGTATGATAAATCATACTCTTGCCATACAATTAACTGAATCTCATTCAGGGTTAGGTTCTAGTATCATTTCTTTATTACAATCGGAGGCCGAAGCCGGTTCGGGTACCGAACTCAGGAGCATCAACTGTGAATCCACACCCTAGAACGTGAACTGCTGCCATTTGTACTCTCAGGAGATTTTGGCATTGCATAGTAAAGATGCATGTATAATAATTATACAATTTGTTGATCCAAATATTGGAATTTATATTTTCAAAATTTATCTAATATTTGTTTTGAATATACATGCACAATCCCTTATGGTTGGATGAAGGCCATTATCAAGATCGTCCGTCCTAACTATTATTTGTTGATCAAATATTACAATTTGATATTGGAAAAAAGTACAGACACTATACATCATTTTGTTGATCAAAATAATGAAATTGATATTTTGAAAATTTATCTAATACTTGTTGTGAATATTCATGCAAATCTCTTATGGTTGGATCACGGCCATCGTCAAGATCGTCCGTCCTAAGTAAGATTGTGAGTGGTTTCAAGGATTGAGGAATGTAGGCTCGAATCGGGTAATAATCCTACCTTACCCCTATCTTTTTTAAAATACATGCAATTCATGAAAACCATATAATTCGTAGAACAATAACCATATGATTTATATGTTTAACGTATGATTATTCTGATTTGCTGCCTAATATGAATAATTGATAATTTGATTCATGAAAAAAAGCAGCTGAAAAAATAATGTTCTACGGTCTTGATCGTAGTACTTTGGCATACTGAGATCAAGCTCAAGATCCCATTAGTATCATAAATAACAGATCCTCTACTTGGATTCTTCTGATTTCAGCCATAAGAGGGTCGCAAGATCATAGGGTCTTACGCGTTTAACTACAAAAAATAAGATCAAGAATAATTTCGAGACCTTTCTCAACCTCTTTCAACATCTTGCTACTGGATGCCTGTCCAATTTCGTGTAGCGTTGTCAGAGATAAACCAAATAGTCATGAACTGACCGGCCGGCTTCAATTCTAGGGGAAATAAATATGAGCTTCGCTAATTCTGACATGGCTATTTTTTAATCCCTTTTTGAGTTATTTTTCTATAATTTTTAAAACTGTTTTAAAGCCCAATCCAAGTATTTTCTGTATACTAAGTGGGGACTGCACGTGCTTGTGTAGTTGTCTGTGTAATACATGTAAATTCAAAGTATTATCATCTTGTTTCGTGATTTTCTTATTCAAAATGATTGGATTGGGCCAATCCCTTCAGTATTTTTAAACCGATTATGACAACAATATTGTTCTCAAATTATAAGACCAGCCCACAAGGAAGCGACGTAAAGCAAGCTTCAGAAATGCAGACATACATGTAAATCGCAAGTTATACAATTGCAACCGCGTCTTCTTTGAACTATATGTGTGTGTGTGAGTGTGAGTGCGAGCGCGAGCGTGTGTTTTCTTTCAGACACAAAGTCACGCACCTCACTTACCAACCTGAGTGTGGAATGCCGTTTGCTGTTTTCTGATTCCCTTGGAATCTAGAAAGAAAAATAATGATTCTCTCTCTCTCTCTCTCTCTCTCTCTCTCTCTCTCTCTCTCTCTCTCTCTCTCTCTCTCTCTCTCTCTCTCTCTCTCTCTCTCTCTCTCTCTCTCTCTCTCCCGAAACCCTGGGTTATATTCAATCTTCTGCAGAATTATGAGGCTTGGTTCTCACCCATCTACCTCAAACTGAGGTCCCATTTGTCACCATTCTGAAAAGCCAAGCCTACTGAGGCTTATACTTGACCAATGGAAAGGACCCCGGATCATCATGCATTGACACTCATCGGCCACAAGGAATATCTCGCAACAACCAAGGTGCTAGAAAGCTTTGTAAACCTAAAAAACCACAAAAGCAGGAGGAATTAAAGCTTTATGCATTCACTATAATTCCAAACAGTAATTTTTCCTGGTTAATTTTAGCAGCTTTCTTCCTTCAACCATGACAAAAGGCTCAATAGATTCAGACCATTCCAGCTTTAGCATAATCCGATAAGTTCTTTGCGAATCATTACCTTCGAGAAAATGCACTGTTCCTTTCTCAGTATAGTCACAATAAGATTTTCGGAATAGCGAAAACGTATCAAGACAGCTCCATGATCTTGCCTTTTTAACTTAGAGTCAGTGGCAGATCTACGTTTAGTTTAGGTGGGGCACTCCCCCACCTAAATTTAAATTTGAAGGAAAAAAGAGTATATCCCAAGTTGAATATATAATACTAGCTCGCTTCACCTAAACAGATTGAGGTATTTGCTTTACCCTAAAATTTTTTGTAAATCTTCTACAACTTAAAGCCTCAACCAGATAAGATGAAGCAACTGGGTTCTAAGGATCCCTGTAACCTTGATAACTTTCGTTTATATGTGACCATAAGGCCTCCATCACAACATGTAATAAGGAAGGAGGGCCTCCTTCATATTGCATGCACCGTTCTTTTTCTTCGAAATAAAAGGTTTTCTTAATTAAAATAACAGTTACTGTTTTACAAAAGAAATCAAAAGAAGCAATACAGCACGGCGTTTCACTTGATGAAACCCATATCCAAAGAAGAAAAAGATAAGCAAAGTTAAACTAAAATAAATCAGAGTTACAAACATACGCAGAGACACTCTCTTTCCGTGTGTTCTTAATCTTCTTCCATGCAAAACCTCTTCGACAAAGGTGTGCCACTTGATCCAAAAACTGAATGGGTTGAACTTTCAAGCCTAAAAATGTCGAATTCAATTGACTTTGACTCTAGATAGCATAGATTATGTTTTACATGAAACTAAGGACTTAACCCAAATCATAAGCAATACTTGAGGAAATAGAAAGTTACTAGACTTTATGTAGAGATAACATAATTACCAAACTCATAATGTTAACTTATATGGAAGATGACCTTATGCATGTCTTTGAGGGCTGTAAGACTGCAAAACAAGTGTTTGATGCAGTCAAACCTCAATATGATATGACTACTAAGTTGCATATTCAGTTGGTCTTACAACAATATAACTCTTTAATTATGAAAGAGTCTGGACAATGTTGTAGAGCATATTAACAAAATGCTTGTTATCACCAGTGACAGTTGTGTCTAACTAAGCTATTCTTGACCCATTCAAATCTCTACCATCTTGAATAGTCTACCCTCGTTTTGGGATATGGTAATCAATGCTCTTATTATTAATGAAACTATTTCCCTAGCCCATCTACCTCTAGAATTAGATATAGAACAAGGGCACCTTAAGAAGGATAAAAGGGAAAAATTACTCCTTCCTCAGGACGACTTAGGCTCTAGTTTCGAAAACCACGAGAAAAGAGAAAAGCAAAACAAAATTTTAGCAAATTTAACAAAAACAAATGTCAAACATTCAAGAAATTACAAGGATTCACTTCTCAAGTAAAATACTTACACTTTGAAAAAATGAGGTACTATAAGAAGGATTAGTGTAAAGTAAAGAAGTGATAACAACACTTAGCAAGGTGGTCAAAAGGAGAAGCATGAGGCAATCATCACGATTTCAGAATATCTTTATATGTACCGTGATGTTTTTTTGTTGGTAGATCGACTTTGGAGCAACACATCACATTGCAACGAGCAAGGATGAAGCAATTGACTTCAAAGAGTACTGACTCATAGAATATTGAGTATACATGGCAAACAATTCATATGTTTTTGTCCTAGGGGTTGGGTCCTTTAAGATCGATGTAATATGCACACTTGTTATATTGACTAATATATTAATAGTGTCCTTTATAAGGTATAATTTAGTTTTTGTAAATGTATTGGTCAAAAGGAATTTGAAGTTAGATTTTTACATGACAAGGTGACCATAGGGAAACATAATCATATTTATTTTAATGGTATTTTTTATTTAGACCATGGCTTGTTTAAATTGAAAACTCTTAATAATAAAGGACCCTTAACTTCTTTGGCTTATATTAAGTGTGCAATGCTTATTGATATGAATGTCTTACATAAAAGGTTATGACATATTAGCCTAAATAAGAAGAAATTGAAAACCTTTAACTTATTACATGTTTTTGATGAAAACAAATTTGATAAATATGTGGCTTACATTTAAGAGAAAATGGAAAAAATCATTTCTCAAAGAAGTAAGAACACCAACAAATCTTTTGTAGACCTTTTGGAATAAGGTCCAATCACATAATAGTTTATTTCATAACCTTCATTGATGACTATTGAGGTATGGATATCTATATCTTTTGTCACATAAATAAAAAGCATGACACATTTAATAAATATAAACAAGAAGTTGAAAATCAACTAGGATGTATCATTAAAGTGTTGAGGTCTTATCGAGATAGTGAATATAACTTATCTAAGTTTTCAAAATGTTGTAGAGAGTATGATATAACTAGGCAATATATATTGCCCAGAATACCTCAACAAAATGGTGTAGCTGAACGATATAACATGATCAAGCTAAATATGACAAGGTCAATGTTGGGATATACTTCCCTACCAAAGGTATTTTGAAGAGAAGTAACATCTACAACCTTTAATATCCTAAATAAAGTATCCTATAAGGTTGTATCCACTACATCGTATGAATTGTGGTTTGGTAGAAAATCAAACGTTAGTTACCTACAGAGATCGAACTCCGTAGCACATGTTAACATCTTACACCATTTTAGGGATAAACCAGACAATAAATCTTTGAGGTATATCTTTACAGGATACCCAAAGGAATCAAAAGAGTATTGATTCTATCATAAGGACCTTGGGTTGATAGAGAGTAGGGATGTTGAACTAAAATTGATCTTTTAGATTTAGATAAATTATCATTTGAAACCATTGAAATTGAACCAAGTGACCTTAGCATGTAAATTGAAACATTAAGTGGTCATAAAAGACTACACACTCCTCTATCCTACCGACAAAGACTATCATACTTATTTAGCTGAGAATATGTGTTGTTCAGTCAATTTAGATGAAGTAGTTGATAACCTGAGTTATTAAGAAACTATAAGCTTATTCGAATCACTAGATGAGGTAAAAACAATGAATGAAGAAATTAAATCTATTAAGAAAAATTAAGTTTGGGAGTTGGCTATTTTGACAAAAGAAAGAAAGACAATTAGTTGTAAATGGGTATTGAAAAAAATATAAAGTCGACGGTTCAATAAAAAATTTAAAGCAAGATTTGTTACAAAAGGCTTTTTGCAAAAAGAGGGAATTGATTATGTTGAAACATATTTCTCATTTGTGAAATTTGTTTTCATAAGGATAATCTTGGCTATTGTTATCTTTTATAATTTGGATTTACATTAGCTAGATGTGAAGAGCGCCTTTCTGAACGGTAACCTTAATGAAACTCTTTACATAAAACAGCCTTAAGGCTATGAAATTAAAGGTCACGAAGATATGTTGTATAGGTTGAGAAAATTCATATATGACCTAAAGCAATTACCTCGTCAATTATATTTGACCTTTCAAAATATCATTGTAGAACTTCAGTTTGTGATAAATAAGTTGGATCATTGGGTGTATGTTTGGAATAGTGGGAGCCACTTTGTTATCTTATCAGTAAATGTAGATGTCATCTTATTGACTTGTAATGACAATAATATGATTGTCAAGACTAAGTCATAGATAACCTTCAAGTTTAAAATTAAAGATATGGGAGATATTTCATATATCTTGGGTATAAAGATTACCCGTGATAGAGCATCTCGACTGTTATATCTAAGTCAAGAGAGGTATATTGATTATATTCTCAAAATATTTAAAATGGGTGATTGCAAGGCTGTTTGCACCCTCATTGTAATAGGGGTAAAGCTTAGTAAAGCTAATTGTCCTAATGAAGTACAAAAAAAAATAATGTGTCTTATGCTCAAGCTTTTTGAAGCTTGATATATGGTATATTATGTATGAGACCTAATATAAGTTTTGTTATTGGTCTCATGTGTAAATATCAAAGTAATCTTAGTTTGGAATATTGGGTTACTGCAAAGAGGATTTTGAGATATCTAAAAGGAACAAAATATTTGAAATTATGTTGTCATGCAAATGAATTAGAACTTATTGGATACTTAAATACTGACTTTGCTAAATGTAAAGATGATAACAAGTTAACCTTTGATCAACTTTTCCGTTTGGAAGTGGTGATGTTTTTTGGTAATAAAAGAAACACCAAGAAATAGGATTATGTAGCATTGCATATACAAAAGAAACACCAAGAAATTATGTTGTCATGCAAATTGTCATTTACTGTGACAATACAATAGGCATTGTTCTTATAAAGAGCATAGCCAATAGCTCAAATAGAAAGCATTTATTGATAAAGTATAATTATGTACATGATATGATACAAAAGAAGGAAATATGTATCACTTACCTTTCTACAATGGTTATGATAGTAGACCACTTGACAAAGAGTATACATGAAGATTTGTTTGCTAAACATGTTTAGAGTTTCTATTTGTTGTGAAAATATTGACATGAGTAGTTATACTGGGAAAGCATATTAATTAGGGAAACGGCATAACAGGATAACTCATGAGAGTTGTACTTTAGTATAACTGAAAATAATATAATTTAAAAATCCACTAAATAGTGAGAGAAAAGATTTGGCTCTTATAACCAAGTGAGAGATAATAACTTTCATTTACATGTGACCATATAAGGTCTCCATCACAACGGACTACACATATGCGTAAAATATACAACAAATCTAACCTGTTTTGGTTTTGATATGTCCCTATACTTTTAATCACATGGTTGTTCAATGCTATCCGGATGCACACGTGTGGAGAGAGAGACTTTTGGGGATACGAGTTTTAGCTTGAGTGATTTGAAGGTTCCCTATATTATTGAAGCTTAGTACATTGCCTTTGAAAGCCATTTCATGTCGAACCCAAACAAAGCAGAACCTCAACGCGGAAAGTGGGGAAGGTGTGGAATGAAGGGAAACCCAAAAGCAACACCTCTCTCGCAAAGACTTTTGCACGACACAAACACACACATGTATCTCTTTGGAATCGCCAAATAATAATTCATTTGATAAGGATTCTCGAAGGACAGAAGCAGTATATAACATACATACGGACGCAGGCAGGCACGCACACACAAATAGTATGGCTCTTGCATGATACCAATCAGCATTCTTGTGATACTTTTAGCGTACGCCCTCTACTCTTACAATATTCCTGTCCCTCCTCTCTCTCACACACACACATACACATGATGCCAAGTAGGTATTTTGGTTCCAGATCATGACCGATCACTTAATTGGTGCCCAACCAATCGAGATAGGAGATGAAGACCTGGTTCCACAATGTATGCACACCATCTTGGCTCCACATGTCATCGACTGCCATGAAATTCATGCATTTTGACAGAACCCTATTGGATATGCACAACTCTCTGAAAATATGTGTGTGATTGTTCACTTGTTTTCAATAGAGTACTACATTGAACTTGACTGAACGAGAGATTCTGCAGAGGTCATTTTCTAAGCGTCATTCCCTATATTATGATCTTTGAATGTTTTTCCACACATCTTGAGGAAGTATTAATGAAATGACTAGCTTTGTTCTCAGAACGCGTGATTACCATGCAACGGTGTTGGAAGATCTGAAGCTTTACAGGACGCATCGGAAAGCTCAAATGGCAAACAAGACCATCATTAATGGTTTCAAAAAAGAACAAAGAGAAGTCATCATTGATTTGAAGAACATGGTAGTATTCAGTTTTCCTGTCAGACGGAGAGTTGGATTTGCTGTATTCATGTTTTGTGCTACCTCATCCGCGTCATCTACACTCTACAGTGACAACAGTATCTAATTCAACAATAGATCATCGATTATAAATTTGCTGTCAGACTGTAAATTTGGGACTTTCACCATAGATCGAAGACCCAAGACCCAAAACACAAATCCGTTCTTACACTAAGCGATTTAATTACATGTATTCTTGATCGTTGTTGTGTACCTTTGTTTCGTATTAGAATCACTGCTTAGAAACAAGTTTCAAAGTTTTTGAAGCTTCTTCTGTCTCTTATGAGGGAGTTTTATTTAGCGTCTAAGTTCTACATTTTTTATTAGAATTTCATATGACCGCCCTATTCATATTTTGGAGATTATTATCTTAAGTGTGCGTCTTTCATTTATATGTTTTAATTAGTAAAACACCAACTTTAAATAGGTTCATTAAGGATCATCTCTTGTCTTTCATGGCAAGAGCTCATTTAGGGGTTGGCTCAAAACTCGACCGTCGTGAGTTCGATGCCTGGATCATGCATGGGGCTTCAGCCTCCCCATTTTACCAAAAACAAGGGCAAAGAAACTATAATTAATATGTCAAAAATAATACAGTTTTCAACAAAATACTAAGATCTCATGACTTGAAAGCCATTTAAAACTATTGCGCAAGTACCCTTTTTTCCGCGATATCTCTGGAAATATGAAATATTATCTTATTAAAATACGTACCACTGTCTTTCTACGTACATTCGCCCCGTGAGTATAGCATCAACAATGTACTTTTTCAGAGTTCGTATTTTGATGACTGCCATTTTTTTTTCATGTCCTTTTTTTCATCATTAATTATTTTTACTTCTTTTGATGCTGTGATGCGCATTGCTTCACTACATCACCTGTCATAAAAGAATAAAAACAAGATTCTTTCACGGGAAAATAAGAGAGCGAATATCGAAGCTTGAATTTTTTTTACTCTACAGTACTTAATATTAATTGTTTTTCCATCCTTAATTTAAACCGCCATAAAATATTTTTCTTCATTTAGAAATGGCAAGTTAATGTTTGCTTATATGTTGCAATTTATGACCCACTTAGGTCGAAGAAACTCAGTGAAATAAGGGTCAGAACACGAGCTAGTCAAGGGACTCTAGAAACTATCTCCATGTTTGTTGAAAACACTGGGGGTGGCAACATAAGGCACAATACGAAAACCTAACACGAACAAGACACTAGAATCCGTGTTTGTATCACGACCTACCTTGTGTTTTGATGAGTTTATGTTGGTTTAAAGAAACATTAGAAAGCAATATCAAAGAAAATTGTGAAGATTTTGTTTTTAAATATTAGAAAATTTTAAATATGTAGTGTCAGGTTTTGAGAGTGATATAAAATTTAATAGAAATGTTATACATATAATTAATTAATTCATATTAATTAAAATATATAGGTACGTGCCAAGAAAATACAACTAAAGTTGAAAGGTAAATATTATGGAGCAACAATTAGACTCACTATATTTTATGATCATGAGTGTTGTGCAGTTCATCATCAATACATACAAAAGATGATTGTGACTAAAATGAAGATGACATGGGCGAGTGATCATACCAAGAAAGGCCATATACTTGACAAGATTATTATTAAAAACAAATTGGGAGTGACACTGATAGATGAAAAATTGTTTAAGATGATTTTTATACATAAAAAGACGACAAAAGAAAGCTATGATAAAAATATATGAGAAACTAAAGTGTGAAAAGGTTAAAAGGAAAAAATGAAGATTACAAAGTATTGAAAGAAAACAATAAAAAAAATCTAGTATATGTTGAGTTAACTGTTAACACAAACAACACTGAATCAACAGCCCTACAAAAGCTCACGCTACGAATACACAACTAAAAATTAATGACTAAATTAATGAAAAAGCCACTAATTCAAACCCTGGATAATACAAGGAGCGCCCACCATTGTAGACATTTTGTCTTTCAAATGCGTAGACTTCTTGTCTTTCCCTAAAGTCTCGAAGCAAGATTCCAGATATCATGGAGTTTAATTGGATGAGTCAAAAAGTGAAGAATTTATTGACAGTTTTCCGGATCTTCAACCCTAGGCGGGTTTGATGCAATTTTCAGTGCCCTATTTATATTACATTTGTTCGTCGGACATGGGAGAAGGGAATTTAGTCTTCGTGTGTTATTTCGTGTTCATGCATTGTCAGCAGATTCGTATTTTAGATCGTGTTCACGTCATGCGGTTTCATGTTGATGTCAACCCGAAAATGACCTAATATCTACTTTCTGTATTACATTGGTGATACCAACACGATCTCTCCAGTCTCGGTGGTGTTCGGCTTTTCAGGTTGTTTTGTTTCGAAGGACCTACTCTGACCTTCTAGCATGAAGTGAGAAACCCGGGCACAAACACACGAGTTCCATATATTCTAATGTGCTTTGATCAGCTTTAAATGCCAAACTACCTTATTTGCATGGTTGCATCCGCTCATGAACTATGCATTTCGATCTTCATGTTATAGTTTTAAATGCATGTCTTTAGATACAAAACCGTGCATAAACATCTATATTGTTCGATTGTCATCATCAATTATAGAGATTTTAATTAAGAAAGTAAAAAATTATTATTGTACTTTATACATCATTCAATATTCTATTTACATTAAATACTTTTTATTTTATTATTTTAATCATTAACTCAAAGATCGAATCATGAAAATGTTCATGTATAGGCATTCACAATTATCTCTCTTTCTATGTGTGTGTATGTATATGTGTGTGTGCGTGCCTCCAATAGTGTTCACTTGTGATGACCGCATGCATCTTCCCTAAAAAACTGCCACCAAAACTAAGCTTGACTCCTTTCTCACCTGCACCCACTGCACCCACTACAATGCAGTAACCCTATGAACCCACCAAGTTCACCAACCTTATCTTACAGCTTCTTGGATGATTCCTATACCAAAGCCAAGGGGGAGAAACACAGAATAGATTTAGTACAGGTACACCCACGTCTAGTTCCACAAAGGAAAGATTTTAAATTCTTGATAATGAATTGAAAAACTTACAATTTAACACTTTAAACTTTAAAAGCTTTAGAAGTCAAGGCTAATTTGTAGTTCGGCTCGTTTCGAACTTGTTTGTGTTTGGTGTATAGTACAGTTTGAGATGAACATGAACATAGTATGTTGAGTTAGGTTCGGCTCGTGCAAAATTAGTGTCATTTTTCAAAAAATTTACCTTACCCAAGTCCCGGATGTAATTGTATCAGAATATTTAAAGAAAATTAAGTCTTTTTCCAAAACTTGGTCCTAATAAGGAGATTTTAGGTAAATGAATGTCAATTATTTATCGAGTGTATTTAAGAAAGTAATTCATAATGCCATGCGCCAACTTGGCTTATAAACCGAGAGAAAACCATTTGTGAACATATTGGAACAAAGATTCTTCCGTTACCTCGACTTGTTTGTATAGAAAGTGAGCCAAGCAACCATTCCAGGTGGTTCGGTTCGTTCCCCTTCTCTGTCAGCCCCTATATATATATATATATATATAAAGAGAGAGAAAGTATAGTTTATGCGCACTCACTTATACTTTAATGTTATTAAAGATCTCAACGACTTGATCGACAAGATTAATAGTTGAGATTTCTAAGTTAAAAAACAAATAGTACTAGATGCATTTATTTCACTTAGAAAAACTACCAAGGTATTTTTTGTTTTTTGAAAATTTTAAGTTTAGCCAATGATCCATAGATTGAATGGTTAAGATTCTTGAGGAAAGATATGGTGTGGTTATTTACCACGGTCTCTCTCTCTCTCTCTCTCTCTCTCTCTCTCTCTCTCTCTCTCTCTCTCTCTCTCTATATATATATATATATATATATATATATATATATATATATATATATATATATATATATATATATTCTCTCTATATATATATATATATGTGTGTGTGTGTGTGTGTGTGTGTGAAAAGGTAAAATCCAAATTTGCCCCGTAATCTGTCAATGCAAATAATTATCTTTCTGGGACAGGAAAATCAGCGATTAGTTTATTATCGAAACACTCGTGCCCATCGCGTCCATATTCATACGTCCATTTGCTTTTATGCTCTAATGGATTTTATCCTTCTCCGTCGTTACTTGCGGTTGTCGATTAGTAGGTGTCTCTCCCACCTTTCAATGCTTTATTCTTTTTGGATCTATTGCAGCGATTACTGAGTATTCAACGTTTATCTTAGAGAAGATTTGATCGTATTCATCAAGAATAGATTATTCCCTTGATTTCCTATAAATAAATCATGCCAGAAAGCCATCAATAACAAAGGACTTGGTATAGTGCACAAAGAACAATAGCTCACCTTGCGAGGGGGTCGACACAAAAATGGAAGGTCATGAGTTCAATAGCCCAGAGGTCCATCTTGCTTTGGCCCCTCCATTGTACCCAAAAAAGAAAGAAGAATGAAAACCAAAACCAGAACTTCTCCCACACTAAGTGGAGACCACTACATGATTTTCTTAACTGCGGAAATTCTCTTATATTATAATTTAATTCTGAAAATGTAAAATTGGGCTTAATTATTTCCGGAGTCCTCAACTCCTTTACGATTCGGAAGAATTAGAATCTTTTTTATTTTAATTTTTATTGATGTCATACCAATTTTTTGCTATTAATCTTATTAAGACTGATGATTTTAGCATATGATGATTGTCAGATAGGCAGGAGTTATCTTTGCTTGAATTATACGCATTCACCTTCAGCAATTACGTTTAATTTGGCGGGGGAATATAAAAATGTATAAATTTTAAGAAGCAAATGAAGTTGCATTAGAGTATTTAGGGGTGCTAATAGAACCCAATACGTCGTGGTTTACCTTGGTTAGAGAAAATCGAAAGTAGGATATGGCTTTGCCCCATTGTTTAGATCTTATAGGATAAACCTGGATATTCCATTCCCAAAGACAACAAAGAACCATGAGCTTATACCAACTTATGCGTGCTTGTGCATGCACCAACACACACACACACTCCTTCCCAAGTGACTCACTCATCTCACTTCCTTGGGCATGAACCAAGAAATATTAGTCTTTAACTGGATCCAAGCCCACAACAAGAGAAAAAAGTTTGAGGGATTTTATTGACTTCCAATGTTGCGTTATTTTCTAGCCTTTCCAAATTCCCAGTGGTTCTCCGCCGTTTGATCACTTGCACACCATTTAATCCAAAGGCAAGGGTAGAGTTGTTTGGTTTGGACCTGTTTCTAAAGATTGAATCTGATCCAAACTGTTTTTGAAACTGAATCGAACTGAAATTAGAGACTCTGGTTTGATCGGGAGAGTATTTATTAAAGATCTGGAGACTATTTATTAAACCATTGAAACTGAATCTAAAACCGAAATTGATGGTTCGAATTGTGGACCGGGTTTAGTCGGAACCGGACAGGCATAGGCACCGGAGGAAATCGCTGGGACCATTTTGAACGGACGCCGCTGGTTGTGTGGCGATTCCGAGGGCGCCTTCACAACATACGGCGCCGCGGAATCGCGACAGGCGGGAGGAAATCCGGGTAGGGTTTTATGGCAAGCCCGTTTTCCAATAAGGGCCATATTTCGGTTGAACGTGAAGGCGCGTCTCTACTCTTACACTAGGAAACTCTAATGAGTCGCGTGACGTCCACGTGGAAGGTGATTTGGACAATCTGTCTACGTGGACCAATGATCACGTGAAGAGTTTTTGGCGTTAGCCGTTTTACATTTTGTTGGAGCGTATGTCAATGGCGTGCGCGCACGCACGCATGCCCTAGGGCAGGCCTTCGACGTAGGCTCACGAGATTCTAGGGTTACCCTTTAACCTGTAGGACAGGGTACCTTCAAATGACATTGATACCTCTCTCTGTCTCTCTCGTCACATAGACACGAGTCTATACTCGACACTAATGTCAGTTTTCGACTTCTTTTTTATTTCCAAAGAAACGGATAGACTGGTATGAACTCATTGAGGGAATTATTATTTGAAGTCCACAGTGTGCAAGGTTCACTTGGTTAGGGGTTTTACTCTTAGCTTCTGGATCGGGAGTTCAATATGTGTGGTGTGCATTTGTAGGCATCTATCATGTGCCTAAGCTCAGTCTGGCTATCAAGCTAAAATTATGTCACTAAGCATCAGGCGTCACCCGTTGCGAGTCATGAAGCAAACAGCTTTCACCAGTTTTAGAGGAAGGGTGTGAAGATCGCCGGAAAGTTGCGAGGATGTAATGCTTTTAAAATTCTGGTATTGGAAACAAGACCTTCAACTCAAACACATGACATTCAATTTGTTCGAGTAATCCAAATCTGGATCAGGATCAAATCAAACTCCCATATGAACGAACAAAACGCAGATCCCGCATATGGTTTTGTTACTATATCCAAGACATTCACCCGACCGTTCTGGATCCAATCCAAACTTGTATCAGACTGAAATCATTTTCTTGTATGGACCTAACATAACGAGGCAATCTGACCCGATTCAGACCCTATTTGCATGCTAACCGTGACGTGCACGCGGGAGATTTTAACAAATAGCACGTCCCATCCCATCCCATCTACAGGACGTGAAAACAAAAATGCAGCATCCAAAGTTGTTTCCTCACCGGGGAACAAAAGAAAGGAATACATTAATATTGTAATACATAAGAGCGGAAAAAGTTGGAAAATGAAAATTATTTGGATCGCACTAGAGAGTGGGTAAAAGACAACGGTGATATTTTGTACTCTATGTGTGCAAGAATTGCCCTGTGTACATTACGATATATATATATATATATATAGAGAGAGAGAGAGAGTGGATCCTCCCCACTATTGATACTTGCTCTCATCCGTTATTTTTGGATGGTAAGAGAGTAATAAAAATATCTTTCATATTTTTTCAAAATTTTTTAAAGTTTAAAAGTATACTTATGTCACTCAAAAATAATGGATGAACATGTCATAAATGGTCAAGATTCATTTTTCATATATATATATATATATGTGTGTGTGTGTGTGTGTGTGTGTGTGTGTGTGTGTGTGTAAGGAAAGAGAGAGTTGGAAGACCCTAGTTCCTACATCTGCCATGCATTTTTTTTTTAAATGATTTTATACTTTTGCTTTTTTCTAAGATCATGAAAGGGAGACTAGCGACTCCCGTTGCTTACACACACACACACACACACACATATATATATATATAAGACATAATTTGTGCGTTTCTTTTAGTGTGTGTGTTAACCCACTTCTTACTTGTTAACAAGACCCATCGCCGGCCCTCCTCCAATACAACCCACCAGTGACTCAGGTGAGTCGTTTAGAAAGCTCGAACTGAACTAGTATTGTAATTGTACAGGTCTGACCTCATAATCAAACACCCCATTAATGATCTAGACCTAGCCGAAACATATGGCAAAATGTTGCAACTAGGTCAGCAAGCTGTGCTCCATTTGGATCTGGGTCTGGACTAGATGAAGGTCCAACTTGCAAGCATTCAAATGGAGTTTTGAAACGTGTCTAGTCCCACTGAGGTGCTTGCCAACTCTATGGTTAGGTGCTTTAATTTTCTTAGGCAGATCGATCTGAGAGGGAGCTATGGTTCTGCCCATAAACCCTACCACAAACAAAGACGACCCGTTTGCATCAGCGGACATCAGTCGGACGCTCCGACTGACTTGTCCGATGTTTGCTATGGACCAAATATGTATATGTATATAAATTTCAACATTTGACACAAAAATCAGACCATGTAATTATCTTATGTAGAAAAGTTCAAGTTCTTTGTTGTTGGATAAACGGGGCCTGTGGCCGGGAAGACAAAAAGGGAAAAAGTTGCATCTTCATGCAACAGTACATGTTTACCTTTTACTGGCAAATGTATAGTTGCTCGTCTTTCTTTCGATGCGGGTTGGGTACAGGAAAAGTGGTAGAAGGTAGCCCTAGCTCTGGGGCAACTGTTTCCAAGGCGTCAGCTATAAGATATGTTTTCTATCATTTGAAGTGGGTGGCCTATATAGCCTTGGGAAGAAAACTCTCTCTCTCTCTCTCTCTCTCTCTCTCTCTCTCTCTCTCTCTCTCTCTCTCTCTCTCTCTCTCTCTCTCTCTCTATATATATATATATATATATATATATACTTGCCTACCCTTGCAAATATTAACTAGTGAAAAGTGGAAAAAATAGAATTCCTGTGGATCAAGCATAACTTGTGAAAAGTATAAGCGTAATCCTTTCTTTTTTTCTTTTTTTTTTATCTCACCATCCATCTTTTTAATCATTTAAATGGGATTTACAAGAATATGAGAAGCATGTATAAGTCTCACCTTATATATAGAGAGAGGGCATAATTCATTCACACATTAATTCATTATCAAATCTCTTTAAAGATATCAACCATTCAATCTTTAGGATCATGGTTGAGATCTTTAAAGAAAAAGAAAAATAATATTCATAAAAGTTATTATGATATTTTTTAGTTTTAAAATTTTAATTTTAATTATTTATTTACCAATTTAATGGTAGAGATCTTGAAGATGTTTGAGCATAGATGAGTGTGCATGTTTACCATATTATATATATATATATAGAAAGAGATCATAGCCTATGAGCACACTCACTTATGCTCAAATCTATCTTATGAGATATCAACTGTTTGTTCTTTGAGATGAACAGTTGAGGTAATAATGGAAAAAGCAATGTAAACTCAAATCTCTACAAATGGAATGGTAGACATGTGTAAGTGAATTTGAGTATATATCAATATGAACATCTACAACTTTTATCTTAGTGCATAATCTTGCTTCAACATCTTTACTATTCAATTTTTGACATTTACAGTTAAGATTTATATCAAATGTATTGTTGTACTTTTATACTTGCATTTAATGTGATTCAAATCTCTACTATCAAAAATATTGGTGCAAGATTATACACCAAATAAAGGTTGTTGTGATCATCTTCAATATGTACTCTCAAATCATTATCATATTAACAACAGTAATCAATGATTAAGACTGAAGTAAAAAAAAATTGTTGTTATACGATAATAGTACAAAAGTAAGCAGAGTTGCTTTTTTATTCATATCTCTGAATCAGATGTTGGTGATTTGATAGTATATCATTCTTGAGTATCCTTAGCATATATATATAAACTAGATCTTGCCCACATTGATACCTGCCTGCTCAAATCCATCTATTGTTTGTGGGTGGCATGAGTATAATTTTAAATTTTCTCAAAAACATTGAAAAAATATTAAAAATATTATTTTTATTACACCGATACTACCCAAAAGCAAATGGCTCTACATGATCTAATCTCTCTCTCTCTCTCTCTCTTTCTCTCTTTGTATATATATATAAAGCTCCACAGGTCCTATGAAAAGATTAACTACAAGGTTGCTAGAAGAAAATTGATGCTCCATAAATACAAACTTTCATATTATCAATATATTAAATTTATGCAAAACAAAATTGTTGTTATCAGCGGAAGATAAAATGAGAGTGACATGGTTAAGATAATTTTGATACTTGAAAAGGAGTCCGATGGAAGATCTATTGAGAAGGTTTAGGATTATATGTTAAACACTTCAGTATGTATTCACACACACACACACACACTCCAACTGTTTTGTGAAAAGGTTAACCACACCCAATGAGAGGTTATAAGAAGAAAAACTGATAAGCCATTATTACAAATATTTATACATATGGATACTTATATGTATACAAAATGAAACTTGTCTTACTTATCCCGACCATTATAATTATATATATATAATTCATATGCTCAATGACAACAGTTGGAATTTGGTCTTATTGTAAAAGTGAGTTTGGATTATTATAGAGTTCTTTTTGGTGTATAACTATCTAAGCTTTCGAGGCTCTATTTCCTAATTGAGTGTGCTAAGATTAGTCAATGCGGGTGCAAGTGAGTCGAGCCGCTCCCAGCCTAGTCGATGGATTCCGAGAAAACAAAACTCGACTCGATTTTGTTGAGGTCGTGCTTACCAATAAGCAACTAGACTTTATCAATTCACAATTAAATATTGAAGATCAAAATGAGATTAGTTGCTTTAAAACTCACAAGGTACAAATTAATTACTTAAAAATAGATATAATTGAAAGAATTACTTCAGACAAAAAGAAAATGCAAGAAAACTGTGAAAAAGGAACTAGAAGATGCCTGCAATATTGGATCTAGCTTATTATTGTTGACATGACACAATGGGCATACTTAAATGGGTCATAACTTGTAATGAATTATTGTACTTGGAGTTCCTTTTGTTTGGAGGCCCTCAAGAAAGATTGACCCAAAATTTTCCAACAAGGAATAGAAACCTTCAATAGGTTCTGATGCCATTCCAAATTGACAAAGTTTGTTTTGCAGAAGAATATATATATATATATATATATATATATATATATATAGAGATATAGAGAGAGAGAGAGAGAGAGAGAGAGATCTTGGCCATTATTCACATGTGTCCATTTTAAGTAGAATAAATATAATTTTTTTTTAAGGATAATATTATTACACTAATATCCAAAAAGTAACAGTCGAGCACCTCAATTGTGTGCAAGATCCTGTCTCTCTCTCTCTCTCTCTCTCTCTCTCTCTCTCTCTCTATTATATATATATATATATATATATATATATATATATCCTCTGTGTGCGCGTTCATGCGCTCACCAACTCTTGAGCCATATTCTGTAGCTAAACTGTTTTTATGGGTTCTCGGATATCTCCGGCAGATACCTGATATTCGAATTGGACTGCAAGAATCTGGTTCATTTACATTCTACCTGTGCACACTTACGCTTGTGAAGTATTTGCTTAGAAACTGAACAATTCACCAAATTTTTTAAAAGTTATAACAAGAGACCTTTGCTTCTCTCTCTCTCTCTCTAATATATATATATATATATATATATATATATAGAGAGAGAGAGAGAGAGAGAGAGAAATAAGTCATATTATGATTATTCTCATGTTGTTACCTAATATGATCAAATGATCACATGTTCCTTGAACTTTGTATCTAAAAAAATAATTCTCCGGTAGATACCTTGGCAATTTTACACATAGTCCTAAAGTTGTGAATAGCCCACGGTACTTTTCAGGATGGGTTACATTTACAAATTATAGCACGCGGAATGAACCGTGATCTATGCTAGTCATCGATTTTTTGAGTTTAGCACAGGATATTGATCGATGCTAACAACTACCTTTGCTTTTCTTCTTGGACACAATCAGGAAGATGGCGGATATAGGGATGGCAACGGGGCAGGGTGGGGTGGGTTTTGAGGCTTGGAAACCCACCCCATACAGGGCAGGGTGGAGCGAGTACCCATGGGACGGGGCATGATTGCCATCCCTAGGCGGATACATGCCCTGGGTATGGAACTCATGACTCCCAATTTGTGAGTCGACCCTTGGCCAGGCGAGTCAGTGGTGGATCTATATAAAGCTGGTGGCGATCCCAACTAGAGATTTGAAATATCAACGAGAAAACTACAATTTACACAGGAGACAGTTTGCTCTAAACATGGCTGGTTCCAGTTTCGTTTTTATGTTTCGGCCATTTCATGTATGATTTCGAGTCCAGTTTGATCAGTTCCTGTTCCTGTTTCCAGTCCAATTTGGCTCTGTTTGGAACCGTCGGCCGTGTCTAATTTTTCCTGACTTTAACTGTTTCATGAGCTTACCACTACCATCTCATGAGAATAGGGTGTTAGCGGTGGTGCAGTCATGTAACACGACTGCTACTGCAAGGCTCCGGCGGCGGAGCTATTGCTTTCTGTGCACAACCACCTTTGCTTTTAGCCCATTTGCATGTCATGGTTTAAAGAAACAGAATCAAACGGTAAAATCTGTACTTCTCGGTGAATATTCCCAGTTAGGTTAAATTCTAGGGTTTAACTTTTCATATTCATCTATCTGATTTTAGTTCTTATGATATGTAGACAGTCGATTGTTTATGTTGGCAGCATATGTACAATAATTTAATAAGATAAATTTCTCCATAGAGTCACCCATCTGTCTCTCTGATTTTACGCGTCATGACATATACAGGGGTGATTGTTTATGTTGTCCGTATTCACAGTTGTCTAATAAGATTAATCGGTTTAGAGAGAGATTCATCTACCTATATATATATTCTCTTGAGCTACTCCTCAACTCTCTTCTTTCTGCCATAAAGGATGAGGTAAGAACATGCATACACTTACATATATTACACACACACACATATATATATATATATATATGACACATCTCTCTCTCTCACACACACACACACACATATATATTTCTCCTAATAAAAGATTAAGGTCTCTCTTACAATATAAAAACAAATATAAAATGAGAAAATTTTAAGATACTCGATGTAAATTTTCTGTTATATATATAGAGAGAGAAAGAAATTGGTAAACAAGCATATTTCATTCATGCTTAAACATTTTTAAAGATATCAACATGTTCAATTGGTGAGATCATAAGTTAAATTTCAAATTTAAAAAATAAAAAACTATGCAATATGTTTTATCTAATTTTATTTCTTTTTACTTTAAAAATAGTTGATCTTATAGATAGAATGATTAAGATCTTTAAAGGTATTTGAGCATTATACCCAAAGACTATAAACTATGGTCTATATTATTTTGAATTTATGTATATATATATATATATATATATATATATATATTATTTTGAATTATGTATATATATATATATATATATATATATACGCTCCTTCCTAAAAAACAATAAGAAGAGGCAGGAGCGCTGCGTGCAAGAACCGGTTACACATATATAACATAGTTGTATAGTTTATGGTTTCTTGTATACACGTATAACCACCTATATATAATATGATATACATGGTTGTTCAAGTTGGTAATATGTAAAAGTAATTTAGGAAGATCAATCGGTCGTAGAGAGAGAAAGAACTTAGCTCACTGTTCGATCAGAATCTGTAGGGTTTTTGTATTTGAGTGGGGAAGTATCAAAATAATTGATTCCTTCATTCCTCAAATCACATGTGATCCTAATCTATGCCTCATTTTAGAGAGAGAAAGAGAGTCTTGACAGGCAAGGCATTGGATTCTGCTATTTGGGACGAACAGGTGGTGGCTCTTCCCTACCCTCTTTCCGCCAAGCGCCCGCCTTTCGAATCACCAGAGATTACTGAATGAAAGACGCCCCGCCTTCCGCGCAAAAGACCTTGCTCTCTACTGAATTGGAAAATAACAGAAATGCCCTCTCATTGGGAGTCTTTTCCAATCCAGAATTCCAGAAACGGAAACTTTTGTTTCTTGGGAAATTGCAGATGCTCACACGGGGAGTTGTATGTCAATTGTGAAACAACTCAGGTGTATTTATGTACTTTCTTATTAGGGTTTCCTCTTAACCCTTCTTTTTTGCTACTCATGTTTCTCTAAAACATTTGCCCTCTTTTTTGCTCCTCCTCTTTCTCTAAAACATTTGCTACACAACGCTCTTCTCCATTTTCCTCTCTCTCTCTCTCTAGGTTTACCTGTTTCTCTCTGCCCGGCTTCTCCTCTTTCAAACCCCGTTCTCTCTCTGTCTCTCTCTGTCTCTCTCTGCATGAGCGTATAAAGAGGGAGAAGCAAGAAAGGAAGGAAATGGGGAAGTACATAAAGAAGACGAAGGGAACGGGTGGGGTAACGGTGATGGAGATTTCTCAGGGGTATTTGGGAGTCCGCACGAGGGCGAGAACGTTGGCGCTGCAGAGGGACGACGCGTCGGGGATTCAGAAGACGGCCGCTTCTTACCTCCAGTTGCGGAGTCGCCGCCTCGAGAAGCCTCCGTTCCCTTCGAAGTCACCGCCGAAGCCCGCCGCTGAGCCGATGAAGAGCGACTATTCGGAAGAGCCTAGCGACTCCGCTGGGTGTGCCGCGTCCACGAAGTCCAATGCTCGGCTCGTCAGCGCCTCCGTCAATTCGGCTCGGTCGAGGTCTATTTCCGTCTCGGTTGGCCGCACCAAGCCACGGCCATTGGAGAATGAAGCCACGGGGGCGACGGGGAAACCGGATGCGGAAAACGAGACGGGCGTCGAAGTGTCGTTTGGGGAAAATATGCTCGATTTCGATGCCAGAGAGAGGTAAACTAAGGCTATAGGCCGCTTCTTGTTTTTCTTCTATATGGTTTTTCTTTCTGTTCTCACCGGGGAACTGCTTTCCAACTGCGGAAAATTGAGTTTGGTTTTGGGGGTTTGGGGGAAGATGGTAGTTTAGGGTTTATAAGTTGCGTTCACGGTTGGATAAAACGTTTACAAGACTCTGTGGTGCTAAAAATAAGAAACTCGAAAGCCAACTTTTGGTTGGTTCCTTCTTTGAGGAAAAACCATTTAATGAAATGCCTTTTGTGGCCATTCAAGGTAGTGTAGCCAGAAACGGCATGTCTGTAAAACTCTGATTTTTTACCAGAAACACTTTAGATTTTTAAATAGCAAGTAATTTTCTTTAAAATATGGGTTTCTTTTTCGTTTCTTTTCATTCATAGACGGTGTTTAGTTGTTTGATTCGGTGATAGTTTTGTGCTGAAAGAGAGTGCATGTATTTTCTTGCCTTTTACTGTTCTTGATCTAATCCTTTGGGATTTAGTCTGGTTTCTTCGTCGAAGTTTTTCATAGGGACCACCATAACCATTTGTTTTGGTGTTCTCTTTACTATTTGATGTCATCCATTTTCCCAGGGAAATCTCCTCCTTTCTGTTCATCCTTTGGTTTTCAAAATACCCTTTTACGGGCTAAGGAAAAGCCATTTTTGCATGATGGTGGTGTCCTCTTTTAGTTTTCCTCTTTTTCTCTTTTTTGTTTTTAGTTGCGGTGACTTTCTCACCTTCTCTTTTCTTTAAGTTTCTTCATTAACGTCATAATAACATGCCCTTTCTAAATAAAAGCGGAAACTGGTCGGTTTTCTATCTTTATCTTTTTGGTATCAAGAACTTGCCTGTTTTATAGTAGTTAAGTTGGCATACATATGAATTCATTTTTAGCTTTCACCATATGAGTCTCTTTCTTGTGAATGTATGTGATAGTTCTAGGAGCATTCGGGAGACGACGCCTTGCAGTTTGATGAGGAACTCGGAGGGCCTGGAAGCTCCTGGCTCGACGACCAGACCTACCAACCAATCATTTGAAAACAACCGAAGATTACGCAGCGAGTCGAGCCGATGCATCCCCACTGCGATCGAGATGGAGGAGTTCTTTGCTGATGCCGAGCGACAGCAACAGAGGAGATTTACTGAAAAGTACGATCATAGATTGTCCTTATTATTCATTCGCATGGCATTTCAAATGATACCAATGCATGCATTTTGGATTTCCCCCCATGAAACTTTACTGTCTGCCGTGTCTGTATGTGATGCTTTCCTTAGAAATGCTGTTGAAATATTGGTTTATTTTTATAATAATAACTCAAGTGTTTGGTTTCATCCGACTAATTTGATGAACGGGGTGAAGAGGTTCAGAGTTAAAACCAGGGATTATTCTTGGTTTGTTCCTTGTGACAAGATGTTTTATGGTGTGAAATGTTTCTGTATTTCTCTGTTGTTTGGCGAGTTTACATTTGATGATTTTTACTCCAATGATTGGTTTTGTCTAAAGAAACAGCGCGAGCACTTTTAATGTTAAAACTAGGAGTTATTCTTTGTTTGTTTCTTGTGAGAATGTTCTTGGCGTGTGAAAATGTTCCCCATTTCTTTGTTTGTTGGGATTCATTTCCAGAATGGCGTTTTTATTAGAACTTGGGATTATGTTTGATGGTTGCAGGTACAATTATGATCCAGTGAACGATTTGCCTCTTCCAGGAAGGTACGAGTGGATACGATTGAGTCCATAGGCGGTGCTTGTCTCAATTCGGGCATTTGCTATGTATCTCCCGTCATTCTCTGCCCAGGATTTAGCAGTAGGCGACAGTTATATGTAAAGAAAAGTGTCTAAAAGTAAATGTAGTCTGCATGATCATCATCATGATCTGGTGTAATATATTCTGAGTTACACTTTATCATGTAATTCCTGGCCAATGTTTTAACATATCATTTTGGGTCCCCCCCCCCCACCTCACTCTCTCTCTCTCTCTCTCTCTCTGAGGTGATGATAACACATTGCACAGACCTTTACGAGATAGATTCGGATTCTTGAATTTTGTGTTAGTTTTCCCCTCTAGAAATTACGCATTTAACATCTTTTCCTTTATCTATCGTTGGTTTTTCTGTGCCCTGTGTCATGGGTGAAGGCGATGGTAACACATTGCATAGACCTTTTGGGTCACACTGTTTAAGATTCCTGAACTTGTTTGATGCTTCTCCTTTAAATAGGTCATGAAACATCTTTTCCTTTAACAGTCTGTATTTCTCTCTCTATGTGAGAGATAGACAGAGAGATGGCTGAGCAAGTTGGCCCTAAAATGTCTAAGTTTCATGTTTGATAACGTGTATAAATCGTCATCTCTGGTGTCCTGTTGATTGGTTTCCCCCAACCTTTACCCTTGTGGTCTTCACTATATTGCCTGTTTATTGAGGGTGGTGGCCATACTTAGTACTGGAGATGGATATGAAGCTTGCCTTTGGAAACCGGCTTTGCGGGCATCGATCTTGGTGCAGCATGGAGCAATAATTGTAGGCTCCTCTCCCCCTTTCCTCTCTCTTGGAAACTTTGCTCTCGGACTTCTGTTCGATTTCTGCACGCCGTGAGATTTTCATACCTGCGCCTTATTAATAATGCATTATTTGTTACCCGGAGCGCCTACTCAACGGTAGGCTCTTCGCTTCCACGCTACAGGTGGCGAGTTCGATTCCAATCGCCCCCTTTAACAATAAAGTTTGCATTATTACTTGACACCGCTTGACGTTGAAATGATGCCTCTGCTGCTCGGACATTGATCCTAGAATTCTAAATATTAAGAATTTAAGAGTCTCCACAGAAATTAACCTGTTTTATGGGTGGGGGGAGTCTGTGATCCTGACTCAGATTCATTTCAGTCTAGGCTATTTGACGGTTTATTGACTTGTGATAGGAGCCACACATGCTACTTCAGTTGCCACTGCATGCTTCAACTTGCTTGTGTCCATTCGACTCTTTACACCGTAGACAAAGATGATGAAGACCGCTGTTCCCTTCCGTACTGTCACATTGATAAGATGGGATTTTGGCCAACTTTGCTTTAAAGACTCAGGTGCGGTGACGCTGACACTAGTCATCGCCTCTGCTTTCACCTTGTCCAACGCTCCCAACTGAGAGAGAGTATAAATTTCTGTGAAATGAAATGTGAAAAAGCAGTCTGTTGATTTCTTGTCAAGATTTGAAGATGGGTTCATTCTAAGGGTTGTTGCTTGCTCTAGCATAGTCTGCAAGAGCGAGAGGATCTAAAAAGATGGCTTTCTGCAGGAAGACAGAGTGGCTCTAACAAAAGGTCAGGAGTTCAATGCTCGAGTATGCTTCTCCACTTTCTGCATTGGATCATTCTATGAGAACTATAAATTTGTTTCCAATCATGTTAAGTTGCATCAAATTGATCATCTTGGTGGTAGATGATTATCTGACCCATCCTTTGTTTAGATTGGTAGGTTTTGCCACTAGATGAACCTCTTTCTGCATTTTCTTGGGAGACTTGAATATCAATAAAGAATAAGAAAGAACAAATAGTCATTCCTGTGTACGACTGGAAGGCCAGAGTGAGGTATGCATACCCCGATAATCGAACTTGCTACCTGCAGCTTGTAAGTCGAAAGGCCTGCCAGGTGAACTAACATTCTGAGTGCAACCTCCCCAAATTTGAAAAGGAAACTAAATTCTCTTTTGGTTCACCTTGTGAATTCAAGTCTTCGCTTCGGTGTTGATCATCTTTCAATTTTTTTTGTTGATTATGAACCTAAAGTCTGTGTTTTCAACAAATTATATGACGAATTAGCTGTATTAATTGTGACTAACTGCTTAGTTTCCTCTTAAATGTAAAACATGTAGCCAACTCATGTGTTCGCCCATGTGGCACGGCTCTCGGCTCACGTCATGGCTGGCTGTGAGTTTGACTCGTGGGGCTTGCATACTGGCTTTGGCCTCCCACTGCATCCAAAGAGAAAAAAAGAAGTATGCACCCCAGGATAAGGTGGGTTCTGGTTCTAGTAATCAGTTCTTGGTTGGATGTGAGTAGGGATGTTCATGGGCAGGATGTGACTAGGATCAAAGTCTCGTCTCTATTCCTGTTTCAGAACCTTGTTTCCATCCCCTGACCGGGACCAAAAATGCCTTCACTCCGTTCTCATGTTCCCACAAGTCCTCGTGAGGACCCGTTAGATTAAAAAGAGATACTCAAACACAGGTTGGACCTCCTTTTTATGTATAAAATAAAACTTAATTTATGTAAAATATATTTAAATTATAACATATTATTACAGATAAAATATAGAGAATAATCATCAGTTCACGAATTCAAAAAAGAGGTGACACCTTCTTTTATCTATTTACTCTTACAATCTAGAATCAATTAGAGAAAGGATGGGGTTGGGTTTGCGGAACGGGGACTTGCTATCCCCATTCCCGCTCTGATTCCTGTCGAGAATTTTCTTATTCTCCTTGTCCCATTTTCATCCCCTTTCTCACTCCCCAAATCTACTCTCTTTGGAGCGGGTCCCTACAGGAAGCCATGGTTGCCCTCATGTGAGTTTTGATTCTCACGTGGCAGGTTTCTAATTATTTTTTTTTCTTAATATGGGCTAATTAGGTTGAGGTTAACCTGTCCCAATGCTCCATATTATCACGTTTAATTTGGAACAATTTTTTTCAGTATTATAAGGGGCCCGGAGGACGCCCCATATCAAACTCATCTTGACGTTCAACTTGTGAGCCGAATCGCTTGCCAATGAACTGTTGCTCACTTACAATTCGAACACATCTTAAGCGTGTCCCCATGCTCTCTGCTCAGTTTGAGTAACACACCCACCACCGGCCCGTCTCCATATATATATATATATATATAGAGAGAGAGAGAGTCAGATCAATGCTGAAGATTTAAATTATTTTGTATTTAAATATAAAGTATAAAAATACGATAACATTTTTATTTCAAATCCCATGAGATCAAAAAGTGAAAGGGTTTACATGAGATTATGTACCAAAAAAACTATGCATTAATGATAACATATATATATATATATATATATATATATATATATATATATATATATATATATATATATATTCATAGTGCAAAATGCGTAATGTCCTTCAGTTTTCGTAAATACTTAATAATCTCTAGTACGATCAAGATTTGAATTACTTTGTATATAATATACAGGGTATATTAAATGTAAATAATAAAAGTAAAAATTATACTTTAATTCAAATTTTTTTATTATTTGAATCTCGTCTTTAATATAAAAGATTAACCGATAGAAATATTTAAGCACGTAACAACATTATACAATTAATATTCTCTCTCTCTCACACACTATATTTACATATATACATGTACATACATATGTATATATATGTGTATATGCATATATATATACATATATGTATATATATGTATTTTCTATGTGTAACATTTGTTGTGCACTTCGGCATGCACCACTTGTCCTTTTATATTTTCTATGTCGGACCTCTCATTCATAAGATTGCTTTTGGTTTATTTCAGCTGCAAGCCTGCAACCTTCTGCTGTGTCTCTATCTGTCACTCATGCACACGAATACTAGGCAGTACTGCTTTTTCTTTATGTATGATGCTTGTACCTTAACTGATCCTGGAAGACAGGTTATCTAATTTGCCTTGAAAGAACATTGCATGATTCATATCTTCCAAGACATGGTCAAATTTGCATACAGTGTAAAATGTAGATCTAGTCTACAAAGAAGTTCAGACCTGTGAGCTCGTGGGTATTTCTTGTACTTGCAGTTTTGAAGGGCTGTCTTTGAGGCGGCAATCCGCACGATTAACACCTTGCTTGATAGTGTTTGGACCTCTTGATTAAGCCTCTACCCTAGTGGCAAAAACGAGGCCTATGATTGTGGGCTATAGAATCTTAAGACTCTATGAGAGGTCGGGGTCCCTCATGTAGGGCAATGCCTCTACTCGTGTTACATTAAAACGACTAGTTCCTCCATACAAGGCAACTCACACTTTTCTTTAGCATGCCTTGCCATTTACAAGCTGTCAGTGGTTCATGTATAGGAGTGGGACATCTTCCTCATCATTTATTTTTTTCATAATCATGTTCAGCAATTTCTTGAAACAAATGTGATATTGGTCAAACTCTGCCCATGTAAGGCATCACCCTTGTATGGCCGGTTTCAAGCTCAGATAAAGGAGGAGGGTTGTGTTAGAATTCTCACAGTCAACGTAAAACTTTGTCGGATTTTTATAACATGAATTACACTTTTAGTTATGGATTTACAAATAAAAAAAATAGACAAGGAAGAAAAGAATGCATCGACCTATTCAGACTAAATGGTGGAACCTCAAAAGCGAGAAAGAATATATATTTAAACAGAAAGTCCTTCGAGGAGATGCTTGAAATTATGTTGGTACACCTTGTGATATGTAGAACAATATGTCTATACATATTAAGAAAGCGAGAAAAGATGTCTTAGGTGAATCTAGAGGAGGTGTACCGGCACAAAAAGAAGCTTGGCAGTGGAGTGAAGTAGTGCAAAATAAAAACAAGGCAAAGAGGGCATGTTACAAATTACATTATGCTAATAACACGAGTGAAACTGTAGAAACTTATAAGAAAGTAAAGAAGGAAGCGAAAAATGCTGTCAGTGAAGCAAAAGCTAAAATTTGGAAGGATTTATATAAAAAAATCAACTCAAAAGAGGGTGCAAGAGATATTTTTAGGATAGCTAGGGCTAGAGATAGGAAAACTAAAGATCTTAGTATTGTTAGATTTATCAAAGACGATGATGAAAAAACTCTAGTGGCAAATGATGATATAATAAATAGATCAAAAAACTATTTTTATAAGTTTTTTAATGAAAATAAAGATGTTAGTATTAGCTTAAGAGAGTTAGCCAAATAAAAAATATATATAAACCACAATTTCTATCGACGTATTCAAAAGAATGAAGTTAAAGAGGCTCTTAAACATATTAAGGGTGGTAAATCGGTAGGATCACACTATGTTCCTACAAATTATCGAGGTATCAAGTTAATGAATCATACTATGAAATTGTGGGAAAGGATTATCGAACGTAGGTTAAGACAAGTATCGAGTACAACAGAGAACCAATTTGGATTCATGCTAGGCAGATCTACTGTTGAAGCGATTCACCTTTTGAGACGTGTTATGGAACATTTTAGAGCAAAAAAGAAAGACCTTCACATGATATTTATTGATGTAGAAAAAGCTTACGATAGGGTACCGAGGTAGGTTTTTTGGAGAACCTTGGAAAAAAAGTATCGCATTGACATACATAAACCTTATAAGAGATATGTACGATAGTGCAAAAACATGTGTAAGGACTAATGAAGGAATGACAGACTTCTTTAAAGTTAATATTGGGTTACATCAAGGATTAACTTTAAGTCCTTACTTATTTATACTGGTGATTGATGAGTCAACAAAACATATTCAAGATGAAGTACCTTGGTGTATGTTATTTGCAGTTGACATTGTATTAGTAGAGGAGTCTAAGGAAAAAGTTAATAGAAAATTGGAACTATGGAGAGAAACATTAGAAAGCAAAGGCCTCTGACTTAGTAGAACAAAGAAAGAATATGTGGAATGTAAGTTTGATCATTTGGTTACTTCAAAGGACATAGAAATTAAAATTGACATACATTGCATCCCCCAAAAGGAAAGTTTTAAATATCTAGGGTCAATTTTTTAGATTGATGGAGATGTTACGCATATAATTAATGTTGGTTGGTTAAAATGGAGAAGAGCATCAGGTATTCTTTGTGATAAGAAGATACCATTAAAGTTAAAAAGTAAATATTATAGAGCAACACTTAGACCTGTCATATTTTATGGTTCTGAGTGTTGGGCAGTTAATCATCAACATGTACAAAAGATGTGTGTGAAAGAAATGAAGATGTTGAGATTGATGAGTAGTCATACAAGAAAAGACCGTATACATAATGAGGTTATTAGAAATAAATTATGTGTGATACCAATAGGGGATAAAATGAGAGAATACTGTTTAAGGTTGTTTGGACATATAGAAAGAAGATCAAAAGAGGAACTCGTAAGAAGGTATGAAAAGGTAGAGTTTGAAAGTATTAAAAGAGGTAAAGGACGACCACAAAAGTGAAAAGAAACATTAAAGAATGATCTAGCTTATTGTGAGTTAACTGCTAACATGACACATGATAGGACTATGTTGAAACAAAGAATCCACGTAGCCGACCCCGTCTAGTATGAGAAAAGGCTTAGTTGTTGTTGTATATATATGTGTGGTACATTGTGTATTGCAAATGGTGGAGATATTTGAGTGAATTTGAGCATGAATGAGAATGTGTGTTTCACCTTTTGTTATATATATTTAGAGAAGAAATAGTGGTTTGTGCCAGCAATTTACAATAGAGATTTGAATCTTAAAAATAGGGTTTATCGTTATACTTTTCGTACTCGCTTTTAATGCATAATAATACTCTCTTTTTTATTTTAAATCTCGTTGATCATCCTAATCAAACGAATGTTGAAAATGTTTAAAAAGATTTAATTGGATTGAGCATATACGACTCACTCACTCTCCATCTCTCTATATATATAGAGAGAGAGAGATATACTGTTAGCAATAAATGGTTGAGATTTGAATCTATAAGGTGAAAAGTGAAAAGTATATGTGTACGTTTTGCAGTTATACGAGTACTTTTATTTTTCAAATTTAAATATCAATGATTCATTCATCCCACAAGATGGAAGGTTGAGATTTGTTTGAATTTATTAGGCCGCTCTATATATATTATGTTTTTAATCTGTCAAAGTTTTCACATTGAATTGGAAAGCTTCTCCACTAGAAAAAACAAGAGGAACAACGAACGTTGCACTGAATGCGACTTGAGTTCACTGCCTTCATTGAAGCCTTTTCTCCCCCCTCGAATTGCATGAGATGTTTTCCCTCTCCATTTTTTCAAGACGCGTCTGGTCATGACATTGTCGCTCGCATAGAACCTCGCTTCCACCTTTGAAGCTCTGAACTGCTTCGGTTCTTGTGGCAATGAAAGCCACATACAAGCCCGCGCGCAACACACACACAAAACACAGATATGCAAACTCAAGCACATGCGCACACACACACCCATCCTCAAAGGTCCACTTTGCTTTTGCTCATCGAGATTTTGAAACTATGAACTTTACATGGGGCGGAGCAAAATGGCACGAAAAACAATTTGTTAGTTCTATTGCCGAGATGGTGCAGTGGCGGTTCTACACTTTGATCCAAATAGGAAACTTTATCAGCAAGTCAAATTTTGGATCTGAATCCGTGCTACTTATTGATGACAAAGCGGATCTGGATCTGGATCTGGATCCGGATCCGATGCTTATACATAAGTAATGAATCTTAACTAATTTGAGTTTGAATAAGGGCCCAAGCAAACAAGACTCTGTGAGCGATAGGCGGAACTAAGATTCCAAAATCATTTTACAAAAGCAAGCATTTTTTACATACTGAGCTTGAGAATTTGATTATTGTGTGTAATGCTTTCTACTTCTTCTGTGATAATTAGTTTCAAGTAATCCGAATTTTCAAATAAGATGAAAGGAAACTTTTAGTGTCATGGAATTTCCTGTGTAAGTAAGTTCATCGAGGTTCACTGTTTCAGGCAAAAAGTAGAAGTTTCATGATGACAAGTTCCATGGTACTGCAACATCCAAAAAAGGAGGGTCCAACCCACCTGGTACCCTGAATCAAACACACCCTAAGGGCCTCAGAGTCCGTCTGAGCTGATCCGTGGAAAGGTGGTCCTCCTCCATGCCATAAATCAGAAAAACAAAATTGTTTGCTGCTGCTGGTGATGCTTCGGTATGCCTGTAAAATTGTTCAATGTGGCTCAATATACTGATCGGATCCTACACATCTATATGTTGTTTACTCATGCTTCACGATTGTTTTTCGATGGCATAGATGTTATAAGGTTGTCTTATGTACTTATGCAATCGAAAAACAATGGCCGTGCATGAGTACCAAATCAAACACCAAGGATATTTTACCACACCGAATCAAATGAATAGAGAAATTCCAATTTCTACGGTTGAAAAGAGATAATAAGGGATTTTTAGGGAAAAGAGGAACTCCTAGAACAGACACGAACAGTATCCTAACTGTTACTATATAGTATCAAATATGTAAGTAGGGAAGCTTAGAAGACCAACCAAGATCACAGAGAACCATATGCCCATACTTATCACTATTCAAGATGAGAAGCAAACTAGGCAACACAAGATTGTGGCTAGTGGGGAACAAGTCCAACACGAAACCCTAGCTGGACTCAACTAGGGGGCGGGTAGGGGCTCCAGTCGACCCCGCCCCACATAAAATTTCTTATTCACCCCGCCCCACAGATCTCAAAGTCTAAGCCCCGCACCCGCCCCATTCGACCCACCCCACGGATACCCAAACTATGTTTTTTCAAGTTGATGATTAGTTTAATTCGGGATCATCAGAAGATCAAATATAAACAAATAGAACCGGCATCATGAGGAATTTCAAGAGGAAAAACATGTAAAAAAGGTTTAAAAAATCATGAGAAATTTCAAAAATGATACCTAGCTCCAAAAAAGGATGATCAAGAAAATAAAATTTCATCCTAGAACACAAATAAGGAAAGTTATTTCTTTCAACGATAATAATCCAATCCAACAAAGTAAAGAAAAACAAGAGAATATCTGAACACAGACAAAACTATCCCAGATCTACAATATATCTTCAAAATTATACTCAAATTTAGACAAGACAGATAGTTACATGATATATGATCAAAGAAACATTTCCACTGATGTAACTTTTACAAATATAATCTCCACTGGTGCCAAAACAACACTCATCCTCGCAGCTTTCAACTGGTGCCAAAACAACATTCATCTTCGCAGCTTCATTCCAGTGAGCTGGTAAGGAAGAACCAAATCTAGCGCTAAGCCCAACCATGCATGTACCCTGCTCACCATTTATCCAGTTCTTCACCTTAACCTAAAAGAAATCATCTAGATGCATCCTCTAGACAAAGGTCCAAGTAACTATGCATGAGTTAAGAACTTAGTAGATGATATTTCACATCCCAATGTTTCAACCGGTGCCAAAATAACATTCAACTTCGCAACTTCTAAAAAAACAGAAATCACGAAATACAAAAATGATACATAGCTCCAAAAAAGGATGATCAATGAAATAAAACAATTTCATCCTACAACACAAATAAGATAAGTTCAACAAGGTAAAAAAAAAAGAGAATATCTGAATGCAGACAAAAACTATCCCAAATCCACAATACAACAACAACAACAACAACTAAGCCTTTTCCCATACTAGACGGGGTCGGCTACATGGATTCTTTGTTTCCACAGATCTCTATCGTGTGCCATGTTAGCAGTTAACTCCCAATAAGCTAGATCATTCTTTATTGTTTCTTTCAAACACTTTTGTGGTCGTCCTCTACCTCTTTTAATACTTTCCAAATTTAGGTTTTCTAACCTTCTTACAGGTTCTTCTTTTGATCTTCTTTCTATATGTCCAAACCATCTTAAACGATGTTCTCTCATTTTATCCTCTATTGGTGCCACTCCTAATTTGTTTCTAATAACCTCATTATGTATACGGTCTTTTCTTGTATAACCACTCATCCATCTCAACATCTTCATTTCTGTCACAGACATCTTTTGTACATGTTGATGATTAACTGCCCAACACTCAGAACCATAAAACATGGCAGGCCTAACTGCTGCTCTATAATATTTACCTTTTAATTTTAATGGTATCTTCTTATCACAAAGAATTCCTGATGCTCCTCTCCATTTTAACCAACCAGCATTAATTCTATGTGTAACATCTCCATCAATTCTTCCATCACTTTGAAAAATTGACCCTAGGTATTTAAAACTTTCCTTTTGGGGAATGCAATGTGTGCCAATTTTAATTTCTATGTCCTCTGAAGTAGCCAAATGATCAAACTTACATTCCATATATTCTGTCTTTGTTCTACTAAGTCGGAGGCCTTTGTTTTCTAATGTTTCTCTCCATAGTTCCAATTTTCTATTAACTTTTTCCTTAGACTCCTCCACTAATACAATGTCATCTGCAAATAACATACACCAAGGTACTTCATCTTGAATATGTTTTGTTAACTCATCCATCACCATTATAAATAAGTATGGACTTAAAGTTGATCCTTGATGTAACCCAATATTAACTTCAAAGAAGTCCGTCGTTCCTTCATGAGTCCTCACACATGTTTTTGCACCATCATACATGTCTCTTATAAGGTTAATATATGTCAATGGGATACCTCTTTTTCCAAAGTTCTCCAAAGAACCTCCCTCGGTACCCTATCATAAGCTTTTTCTAGATCAATAAATATCATGTGAAGGTCTTTCTTTTTTGCTCTAAAATGTTCCATAAGACGTCTCAAAAGGTGAATCGCTTCAATAGTAGATCTACCTGGCATAAATCCAAATTGGTTCTCTGTTGTACTTGATACTTGTCTTAACCTACGTTCAATAATTCTTTCCCATAATTTCATAGTATGACTCATTAACTTGATACCTCGATAATTCGCACAATTTTGAATGTCTCCCTTGTTCTTATATACGGGTATAAGTGTACTTGCTCTCCATTCCTCGAGCATCTTTTGGTTTTTCCATATTTCATTAAATAGTCTTGTGAGCCAAGTGATTCCTATTTCTCCTAGTATTTTCCAAACTTCTATAGGAATATTATCTGGTCCTACCGATTTACCACTCTTCATATGTTTAAGAGCCTCTTTGACTTCATTCTTTTGAATACGTCGGTAGAAATTGTGGTTTATATACTTTTCTGACTTGGCTAAATCTCCTAAACTAATACTAACATCTTTATTTTCATTAAAAAGATTATAAAAATAGTTTTTCCATCTATTTCTTATATCATCATTTGCCACTAGAATTTTTTCATCCTCGTCTTTTATGCATCTAACATAATTAAGATCTTTAGTTTTCTTATCTCTAGCCCTAGCTATCCTAAAAATGTCTCTTTCACCCTCTTTTGAGTTGAGTTTTTTATATAAGTCCTCCCAAATCTTAGCTTTTGCTTCACTAACGGCCTTTTTTGCTTCCTTCTTTGCTTTCTTATAAGCTTCTAAAGTTTCACTAGTTTTCTTAGCATAATGTAATTTGTAACATGCCCTCTTTGCCTTGATTTTGTTTTGTACTACTTCACTCCACCACCAAGCTTCTTTTTGTGCCGGTACACCTCCCTTAGATACCCCTAACACATCTTTCGCCACTTTCCTAATATGTATAGCCATATTGTTCCACATATCAGAGGGTGTGCCAACATAATTCCAAACATCTCCTTGAAGGACTTTTTGTTTAAATATATCTTCTTTCTCACTTTTGAGGTTCCACCATTTAGTCCGAATAGCTCGATGCACTCTTTTCTTCTTTGTCCATTTTTTTATTTGTAAATCCATAACTAAAAGTCGATGTTGGGTGGTTAAGCTTTCTCCTGAAATTACCTTACAATCTTTACAACACGCTCTATCTTTTTTTCTACAAATAAAGTAATCAATTTGTGTTTGTGATAAGCCACTCTTATAAGTAATTAAATGTTCATCTCGTTTTTTGAAGATTGTATTGACTATAAAGAGATCAAATGACATAGCAAAATTTAAAATCTCCCTACCTTCCTCGTTTATATCCCCATAACCAAAGTTTCCATGAATCCCTTGATATCCTAATGCCTCTTTACCGACATGTCCATTTAAATCTCCTCCTAAACAAATCATCTCCCTTTGTGGAATCTTTTGAAACACCTTATCTAACTCTTCCCAAAAAACTGTCTTTATACTATCTTCTAGTCCTACTTGGGGTGCGTAAGCACAAACTATATTCAAAACCTCTACTCCTAACACTAATTTCAATGTCATGATTCGGTCACCATATCGTTGTATGTCTACTACACTCTCCTTTAAATCTTTATTTATGATAATACCAACTCCGTTTCGGGCCTTTTCTTTACCTGAGTACCATAATTTAAAACCTGTATCATCTATCTCCTTTGCTTTTTCTCCAACCCATTTTGTCTCTTGTAAACATAGAATATGAATCTTTCTCCGAATCATAGTATCTACCACCTCCATTAGCTTACCCGATAATGTTCCGATATTCCAAGAACCAATACGAATCTTATTTTCTAGGACTAGCTTCCTTACCCCCCGCATCCGTCCATAATCAAAATGCGGAGACCCTCTCTGAAAATTTTTCACTACATTCGGGCGGCAATGTAGCGGGACTAACTTCTTTACCCACACCCGTCCATGATGTGGGAACCCTCTCTGCAATTGATTCACTACATTCGGGCGAAAATGTAGTGGCCCTTGCTTACTTCTTACTGCATTCGGGCTCTGCAGCACGTCGCTAGGCGGGAACGCCCCAAAGCAATGCTCATAATTTTTGTAATCCATGTTGTAGAAATCCGACGAAGTTTTACGCTGGCTGTCGGAAGCCTAACACAACCCTCCTCCTTTATCCGGGCTTGGGACCGGCAATGCAAGGGTGATCCCTTACATGGGCGGAGTTTATCCCAAATCCACAATATATCTTTAAAATTGTACTCAAATTTAGACAAGAGAGACAATTACGTGATATGATCAAGGAAACGTTTTCATTGATGTTGAGTAATTTTCACAAATATAATCTACATTGGTGCCAAAACAACATTCATCCTCGAATCTTTCAACTACTGCCAAAACAGCATTCATCGTCGCAGGATCCTGCAATTGAAAAGTCGGAATAATCTTTGGACCATATGCATTAATCATTATTGATTTGGTTAATTTTTCTCCACACATGCTCCCTTTGTGAAGTTATAAAAATCGTTTGCTTCAATTGCATCAAGAATCTGCCCATACAAAAGCAAAGAAGCATATACCTGCAATCAAAAGTCTAGTAATCTGTGTTCTAAAGTGTAATGAAACACATTATCTTACCGATAGATATTTCATCATTTGATGGCCCTACTCAGCTAGTTCATCCCAAGGCAGATAAATTTTTCCACCCCTGGTACTAAGTAACAATAAAACAAAAAAGAATGATGTTATTCTTGATTGACAGTAGAAGGAAAAAGATCAGTTGTAATGTCTCAAAAAAATAGTTGGATTGCACATGTATGACAATAAAATATTATACTCACTCTTCACTGACATCTCCAAGTATATTGGTTAGAAAATAGAATTACATGATAGATGAGAACAAACTGACAACAAATAAGTACTTGACGATCGTTTCAGACAACTTGAGCTATTGCCAATTCTTATAAAGGACCATTTGTAAAGTTGGGAAGGACAACTCATATATGACATAAATACAACAAGAACACAAAATCATAGTGTATGGGTTGTGATCTGATTAGTCTCCTTTTTTGACATAAAAACAAATTTACATACCTAGCATGACATAAGAAAAAAAATGTTGGCAATTAGCTTAAAGGATAAGATAAAAAGGTAATTAGCTTAAACAATAAGATAGTACTAAATTCTTCACGAAAGTGACACAGATTCCTCTTCATTGTTATCCTCTAATGTGTCATTCATGGTAACACAATCATCCACCCTAAGCAGTTTAACATCTGAAATTTAAATAAACAAGCAATACTTAATATATTATAACAAAGTAAATTATATGTAAATATATTATAAAGATTAATGAAATCTAAGACTTACCATTTTCCAAAGCCCATAACCAATTCTGACAACACATTAAAGCTTCTATTGTTGATTCTTTCAATTTACTTCGATGATAACCGATCACACTACCCTCAGTACTAAACGCAAATTCAGAAGCAACAATAAAGGGAGAAATGACATATATCTCTAGCAATTTTTTTGTAGTTTGGAAACTTAATTGCATTTATCTTCTACCATAATAGAATGTCAAAGTCACGAGTTCTTAGGAGTATATCTTCTTCTAAGTAGAACTCAAGTTCAATTTGAGTAGATTAACTTTTTTTGACGCTTTTTTAATTTTACAAACCTATCAAAAGCTAAAAGTTTATCACTAGATGTTGTGACCTCTTGAGAACAATGTTCATGCATGGTTAATGGACTTTTCCTTTCTATATTTACCGACTAAGTCATAACAAATTTGTCTAACTCTTGTGACTTGACTTACATAATCATTTCAGTATAACTCTCTTGCTAATAAAATTCAAGAACATCCATTTTATACCTTGCATCCAACATTTAAGCAACTCCTAAGATTCCATTAACATTGTCTCAGTACCTTTGAAACTTCATAAATATACCACTAGCCATATTCTTAATAACCAAAAGAGCATTGTTGCACAAATAATTTAAAGCTAACTTAATTTTACAAATCTTATCAAAATACATATTGGCATTTGGATATTGTGTTCTAGAAAATAATTTTGTTACCGTATAAAAAACCTTCAACCTTTCACAAATGTCTTGAGCAAGTATCAATTCACTATTAGTAGGCATTGTTTTGTATTGTGCATCAACTTGCCTTATATGAGGAAAAACATCCTCATACAAAGTTGGTCTCCAACATTAGGTACGTGGAATTCCATCTTGTTTTGCAATCAGAAACCAATTTCTTCTTAACTAAAACACCTTATCTAGTACACACTAACAAATGTCTCTACTCTCTTAGATGTAGCAATCTAGTATAATACACTACTTCTAATTATCCCAATTGCATTCTTCACATAGTCTAACCCATCCTATAGGATTAAATTCAAAATATGTGCACAACACCTCGTATGGAGTAACTTCCCACTTAACATCAAATAATTATCATCTAAACACCCTAAAAGATCATTTATCATTACATCATTAGCAGAACAATTATCCAATGTAATGGTTAATAACTTTCTGTCTATGTTCCATTCTAACAATGAGTTCATCATTAGATCATTAAGTGCTTCACTTGTATGAGATAATAGGAACATATGTGAAACTGCAAAATAAACACATACATTAAGAAATTATATAATATTAAAGTAAATACAATAATCTAAAATGTTACCTAAAAATTTGATTTTGTAGTTTCCAAGAAGTATATATAAAATGTGTTGTCTATAGCATAAAACCCTTGATCTGATTAGAAATCCACATGTCGGACATTATTGCTAGCTACACTCCATTCAATATTGTCAAATATCTTCATTGTTTGGTCCTTTATATCAACATAAATTTTCACAATATCCTTTTTAATAGTGTTGTGTGTCGTACACTTGAAAGTAGGTTGCAAGGTAGATATAAACTTTCTCATACCAATATGATCCACTATACCTAATGGGTATTCATGCATCACAATCAACTGAGCAATTTTCTTTCTTGAATACTCTTGATCGAAAGAATTACACTTTATTTCAATCACATGCTTTAAAACTAGCAGTAATAGTTGATTGTTTTGTGAAACTCCTTTTAGTTCTTCTACAATATAGTGGTATATGGTTTTTTAGTGCCATGGTGTTGTGTCTTGGGTTTGCAACAAGCACATTGCTATAATAATGACATTTTGCTTTCCATCATCTACCATATATGAATCAAATATATACTTTTATTGAAGCTTTGTTGTCATCTTTTTCATTTATCTTTTCATGTAAACAACACTCAATGGATGATGCATGTTGAACTACCCCAATCGAATTGAGACTTTCTATTCCATTGATTGAACTCTCGGGTTGCCTAATTGGAGCTAGATTCAAACTAACTTCTTGACTTTGAGATACTCTCAACCACAAGAGGTATTAGCATTATGTTATCTCCATTCATTATGCAAACCTTTTAGCACCTATAAATAAAAGTTATGTAACAAGCAAACAATTAAAATAATATATTAGATGTCAGTAGCCTATAAATGTTACGAAATTGATTAAATATCAATTCAAAAGCTGATCATCATATTCACATATAAAGCACGTACTGACCACCAGATTCTAACTAAGTTGAATAACAAACATAGCAAACAAAAGGATATAACATAACTGCCGAATAACAAGGACTGATTAGCCACCACTTAATTCAATGCACAATATATGTAATAAATAAATATGATTCTTAAAGCACCTGAATATCATTCTTATAACACTTGTAGAACAGAAAAAACCAATTATTGTGAAATATGTCAAAAAACTCGATAAATAGGACATGCACATCTTGGAGCTTATCGTGATGAGGCCAACTCTACACTTCTTGATCCTGTCAACCGCATATTCAAGCACTGTGTGTGCTTATAATGTACTATTGTGCTGTGGTAAGGTTGAACCATATCAAATCATTTGCATCGGTAACAAACTAAACTTCTAAGGCAAGGTCCAATCCCGTGGCACGCAAACATACTAGTAGAAAAAAGAAAATGGTACATGATTCCAAGCAGGTAGGATTAAGGTCCGGTCCAAGGCGTACAAATTGCTGCGAGATACAGAAAATATGCCAGTGGTTTTCATTGGCATGCCTATATATAAAGAAGCACCGACCTGCCAATATTTCAATGAACCAACATAAAAAAAACACGTTACACAAAGGTGCTTCACTGACAACCAGTCGACTTTGGTTTTCAAATAAGTTACAATAGAAGGATGGTGATTATCAAGAGCTAGCAGACAGTAGAAAACCTTCACATCGGCAACATTTTACTTAAACAAATGCATTCTAACTTTCTTAAATTCAAGGTGTAGTAGTAGCACGTTCAAAATGGTATAGATTAGGAACTGAAAAAGCTAAACAAGATGATTTTCTAACATAAGACCAAACCTCAACGAGAGTATTGGAGCCTGGATTGAACTGGAGTTGCCCTGGACTGCAGCTGCTCGAGATTTCCTTTTCAAGCGAATGAGACGTCGGACCACTGGCGGCTGGACTCCCCCTCCCCTATTCAGAATGAAAAGACCCTGAAGTTATTAACTTATGAGTATATGGTGCGGGGTGGGGCGAGGCGGGTCCACTTCAAACCCGCCCCCTCCTACATCTCTTTCTTCTGTTGCCCCTCCCTGCTGCGGGGCGAAGCAGGTCCCAATTGCCATCCCTGGACTCAACAACTTGAAGGGAGAATGAATTGCAAGTGAAAGAAAAGCAATAACGAAAGAAGAAACCTAAACAAATCAGGCCTTAGACAATGAACCGGTTGAGCACTACAAGAATCTGAGTTTAGTGGTTCAATGATCACAGAGTTCTTGAAAAAAATCAATTGGTGAATCTTAAACAAAAAACAATAACATGCCTTGAGATTACGAACGCTTAATGATCAATGATCAATGATCAATCACCGAATTAGGCTCTCCGGCACCTAGGCAAGTCCGGTTCTGATTAGCCCAGAACCTAGAACCGTAACCGAAAAGTTTATTAAAAAAGTATTTGTATAAGGAAAATTTTAAAAATTTATTGTAACCATCAGTTTGAAACAACCAGTTCCGGTTTGGTAAAAGGTGAGACCGGAACCAGACTGGGTGAGCTCTGGTTCTGGGTCCAGCTGATTCCTGGCCCATTTTGGTTTCGGTTGAAACCGCCGAGCTGGTTAGGAACTCGTCATGTCTACCGGCACCGACCATTGCACCGTCACCGTGCAAAGAATTGAAGAATAGGGTCGATCTTTTCTCTTCAGATGATCTGGGTCGGATTTGTTGTCCCTCTTAAATAAATTAGTTTTAGTTTTAATTTTAATGGCTAAAGTTTTTGTTGGTGTTGTCGCGTATTGTTTTTACAACTCTCAGGTGAGACCCACTGTATAAGCTTCGAAAAAACTGCTAAAATTGTTGGACCCAGTTTACTTTCTGAAATTCCAGGTGAGACGGGGTCTCAACGTTGGCTCCTCCACTGGCCGCATACAATTTTTATTGATTTTTTAAATAAAGAATCAACAAAAAAAGAAAAAGTTGGCTCGTCCAATTTGCAGACTGAAGATCTCCTCCCACCTACATTTGTAGTGCTCTTTTCTTTTAGTTAGTAAAGGGACACCTCCAATTACTAAGAACACTCTTTTTTCCATAACATGTATGTTTACCTATCATCCACATTCTTTCTTTTTTCTGTCTTTTTGAGGATTCGTAGAACTCACTTCCATCACCCCTCTCTTCTTCCTCCTCCCGCTTCTCTCTCTCTCTCTCTCTCTCTCTCCATCAACATTTGTCGGTCATCAATCCTTCCCCTTTCTCCCCTTCCATCTCTCCCTATTCTCTTTATTCTTTCATGTCACCGGAGTTTGTCATGGTCTCACTCTCCTTATACCTTCCCTTTCTTCGTTTTGAAAAGGAAAAAAAGGCGAAACACCAGAACGCATTGCTTTTTCATAGGAGACCCATCATAGAAGGCACACATCTCGTGCCTATATTATATACGTGCATCTCCTTGAGTGTGAGTGTTGGAGGGAGCAAAATGTAATTTAAATAGCGAAGGTAATATAGAGATTTTCAACAATAAATGGGTGTGTTCTTAGTAAAAAGACTGTACCCTTAATAAGATTTTTTCCATTTATTAACAAAAAGAGGTCGAAGCTTAAGACATACATAACTCATACTCCCCGGGAGTGAACTCCCCAACTACAACAACGTTGTATGAGAGTCCAGTCAAATTGAGCTAACCCTTTGAGTACGCATTCATAGTGTTTTTAACTGTGAGGAAGCCTACTATTAGACATGTATGGTTCTCGGTTACTCGGAACTAGGAAGTTTAACCGAACGGTTCTAGGTTTGATGGTTTTGGATCCACTTTTATGACGGTTTCGGTCCGATTACGGTTTCATGATGGTTCAAAATCCGATTTAGATGATTTCGAATCCAGTTTTAGAGTGGTTACAGATCCATGTTTTTTATGGTTTTTAATATGGTTCTGGGGTGGCTCCAAATTCGGTTTTTAAGGTTTCAAACCCGGTTTCATAGCTGTTCTGGATTTGATTTAGTTATGTAACTATTAAACAATTTAATTTATATAAGAGTCTAAGACTATAAATTATATATGACTATATAGGTTTATAATTTTAAGTATTAGTGTATAATATATTATACACTAATATAATACATATATTATATTAAAAAGGGTATACTTGCATTATATACAACTTATAAGCATTGCATTCATTTAATTAATTTTTGTATACATAATATATTACATTACAAATTTTATTTACTATGTAGTATACTAATAGTGACGTAACTATATGTATATACTAATATATATACATAATGGAATAATGTAACTATGCAAGTATGTAGCATATTACATATATATGATGTATGTAATATATTATATAGTATAATTGGTCTGCTACATAGTGTTCTAGGAGTACACTAATCTACTATATAATATATCATATAGTATACTTACACTATGTATAATATATAAGTAGTTTAGTACATAGTGTACATATACTATACATACATGATACATATATTACATTAAAAAGGGTATAGTTATATTATATAAGTTTTTATATGCAACTTATAAGTATTGCATTCATTTAATTAAATTATGTACACATAATATATTATATTATAAATTGTATGTACACTATGTAGTAAACTAGTAGTAATGTAACTATATAAGTATATATATGTAATGTAATAATGTAACTACGTAAGTATATAGCATATTATATATATACAATATATTAATATATGTATCATGTATGTATGATATAATACATTATACACTAAATACTTATATTTATAAATTTATATAGTCTTATATAACTTATAGTCTTAGACTCGTATATATAGTTTAAATTGTTTAATAGTTATAGAACTAAATCAGATTCGGATCTGTAACCGCTTTGGAATTGCATTCAAACCGTAAAAAACGAATCCATATCCACCCAAAACCGGATCCGAAATCAGACTCAAAACCATAAAAAACCTAGATCCAAAACCACCTAGAATCTGATCCAGAACTGCCCCAAAACAAGATTTAAAACCGTCATGAAATCAGATCCAGAACCAAAACTGATGATTTGATTCAGAACCCGACCAGAAAGCGCCCTGGTGGTTCAAACCGGAACCCAAACAGCAGTTCTGGTTCCGGGTCAGTTTTCCAAATAGACAAACCGTAACCGAACCAGGACATGTCTGGGTCCAATTACTGTTCTGGAACCGCCGGGTCCGGTTTTATCTAGTTTGTGGGCCAGTTAGATTCTGGGTCGAACTAGCGGGCCGGGTCCAAACCAGCCATGTCTTCCCAGTAACATATATTTTGGCAAATAACCATGTCACAACTCTCACATCTGTATAAATGTATTGGAATGCCTTCTCTTCAAATCTAAGAAGGAACATAGATATGTTTCCAGTGGCTGAACTCATCAGTTCTTGGTCCCCAAAGCACGATGAATTGTTTGGTTATCTGTCCTCAAGGGATGAAAATGGTGTGGGTCGGGGACGGGTACACATATACCCAGCTCCATACCTGACCGGAAATTTGTGCCTCGTACCTGCTCCATTACCCGTAGAGACAGGTATGGTTTTGTGCCCCTTTTCCTTCATGGGAAACTGGGATGTATAGAGCCCCCTTTTACTCAATTCCAACTCCAATAACATGTTTAAAATCAATATTATGTTTCAATAAATTCAATCATACATAAATTTAATTGAAATAATTGAAAATTTGTAAGGTTAGGTAGCTGAAAATTTGAAAAATCTCTCTCTCTCTCACACTCTCTCTCATATATTACTTTTCACGGACAAAAAGTATAATAATAATAATTTCACCTTTTTTTATCTTAAAATTTTTAAAATTAAACTCATGCAATTCAAAAGCAATAGGTAAGTACAAGTAAACATGTAAGATGTGGGTAAGATTCAGTATATATATAAACTGGACTGTCAAACTTCCACGGGCATTAACCTAGAAATTTAACTAACATACACGAATCAAGCTGAAGCATATACAGTGTTCAAGTTCAGCTCAAAAGCTGAAGGAGCCAACTCATGTTCAGCTCCTTATAAATCAAATATAAACCCTGAGAACTACCAACCCTACACTGGGGAACAGTTTGTGTACATACATCATAAAACACATTCCTATAAGATTTTATCTCATGTTTGAGTCGCCGTGGTGTGTGCGCATGAACTAGTTTTCTTAAGTTGATTCGCCATGAACATATCCTTAACTAGGGTTGATCTCTAAGAGGGTTCTTCATACAAAAACATATATGTGGTTGGGGACTTTATAATCATTTTGTGACCCTAATTTTAATTCAAAACCTTGATAAATTATACTTATTTCCCATTAATGCTTCTAAAATACGACTATGGTGCGTATGCGAGTGTATGAAAGCTTTGTTCTTGTTTCAAGTTTGGACGTGTTGGAGGTTGAGATTTGGATCTGGATTTGCTTTTGGATATGGATCAAGTCAGGTCCATGAAACCGACAGTCTAATCGCAAATCCCGCCGTGCCGTGCTCTCGTGGGTCCGTCTAAAATAAATCAGACGGCTAACTGATGGACTAGCACGCTTCAAAATTCGAAAGACTAATGTACCCCTGAATACGGTTAGCCTTAGCGTCTTTGCCACTGCACGGGTGGGAGGGAGACTTGCTTTTTGGTATACGATCTGTACCGTCCATTTATTAAATCAAGTGGCGTTCCAATCATGATAAATGGCCCTTGAAAAGGACATCCAAGCTACCATTTTGACTCATTTTTTTATTATTTACGTTTTATTTTAATGATTTTAATTTGAATTTCCAATCCACCAATATCTTTTAATTTCTCATACTCACAAGAAATTTTTGTTTGTGGAAAGCCGTTGATTATAAAACAAAACCCGTGTTATCAGAGGTTTCTTTCTATCCTTACGCTATTGTTATCCTTTAAATTTCTGTCACTTATTCTTATATATTTTTTGTTACACATTTTTTTAATGTTAATAATAACTACTTAAACGATTCAATTTACTAGCTACGAAAATATTTTTTAATCAAATTGTTTGGTTGATGGCGTTCCGAATTAATCTCACCACCACCTGCCTATCGTGATGGTGATCTTGTGATTTTATCCATGAATATGACCTAAAACATGTTATGTGCCGGAACGCTGGGTCCTCTTCGAAGGACAAGGCGGCCATTTCTTTTTTATTTATTAATCACCTCGGCGTCTGTTTCTCAATGTTGGTGCATGGCAGATTTTCTAGATAGATATATTCCTTCCGTTTGTGCCTGCTAGTACTTGGTAACTCATTCTGCTTTTAGCTTTTGCTTTCTTTCCTTTTGGCCTTCTCTCTTCTCCTTCATTGTTCTGGGTGGCTCTGTTCTATTGTATTTGTTCATGGGGGATGTGAAAGCAGAGCCTTCTGGTTCGCTGGTACCAAAGGAAATGAATCTTGAGAGGAGGTTTAGTGACATCTCTGTGGGTGACACTGATGATGATGATGATCAATGTGGCGAAAATAATCCTAAGGAGGAGAATAACGCTGATGCTTTTGTTCCCAGTCCTCTTGTGTCTCTCATAGAACAGCTAGAACGAGACAAGGTGTGAGATTTAGCTTTATTTGCTTTAATCGATCTATATTGAATGAAGTTTTCTACGTGTAATCAATGATCTGGGATCACATTCATGCATTGTACAATCTCTTTGGCAAGATTTGATGTTTTAGTTCTCCGAAGTGGACCTCATTTGAGATTTTAGAATTAATGATGCCTCTGGAAAAAGTAACGCCTTAATGCATTCTAATGCCCAAACCGAGATATTTAGATTTGGTTTGTGATGCTTTCCTCTTAAGCAGAACTGCATCCTAAAGCATTCATTGTTTTGGTATCTCAAGTTGGGATACCAGTCTGCTGTCTGATTTCCGATTCTTTGCTTTCTTGTTAAGGTTGGTCATGACTCATGCATCATGACAACTTTATCGTTTATGAACGACTATTGAATGCTCATTCCATTCTTTGCCTGTGATACTTTATTGCATGGTCTGTCTGATCTCCATCAGAAGATGCCAAAGTTTTGCATTTTAAACTTATATTCGATGCAGAAGTTTTGTAAATTGTGCAATAATTAAGAGATCATGTGGAATCAAGTCTAAGCGCATTATCTATTTTACTTTGCGTCTATTTTGCAGGATGATGAGAGTCTGAGGAAGTGGAAAGAAAAGCTGCTTGGCTGTATTGATGATAGCATGAATTGTCAACTCTCAACTCAAGGCTTCCTGCTTTGGTTTAATGCCTGCTTTAAATTTTTAATATGAAATCCAATGTGATGCAGGCCAGCTTGAACCTGAGGCTACATTCCTGTCATTGGGAATTGTATCTGAGAATCGTCCAGAGTTTACAACAGCATTACCCATAGATAATAAGAAGCAAGGAAATGTTCTTTTCACTCTCAAAGAGGGATCAAGTTATCATCTGAAGTTGACGTTCAGGGTTAAGTATAATATCGTGTCAGGGTTAGCCTACTCAAATACTGTGTGGAAGGGAGGTCTTCAAGGTATGACGCTTTCTGGCTTTTTTATCAACCTGTTTTCTGATGCAGTTATCAAAAGCTGTGTTAGTTTATCTGCTGTATGTTTGTTCATATTATGTGTATTTTATTCAAACTCAGTCATTTTGGCATGATATTCTATTAAGTTGCTGGAAAGTTCCTAGATTTATTCATTGCAGATATCAATTGCGTTAGGATGATCCACCTTCTCAGTAATATGTATCTCCCAACTCAATCACTTTTTTAGTAAATCAAGGAGGGTCTTTCCTTCTCATTGCCTTCTTATAGATGCCTTTTGTTATCACAAAGTTGGGGTTTTGTAATAGCATTTTCTGATATTGTTCTCCTTTTTTGACAAAGTGATCCTAGTGCCTAAGCAACATTCCTTTTGGTCAAGCTGCAATATCCAGCCAATTTTGATGTATTACTAAAGAGAACGATTAGGATTATACATTGTTTCTGTGACTTAATGAGAAAAACGTTTTGGTTTGTATATATTATTATTGCAAGATGCTAACTCTCCACAGAAGAAACTATCTTTTCATATCTATGAAATATGTGATCATGTCTTTCTCTATATTCATAAGCAATTCAATCTCCTCTTATTGCATAGCCACGTGGATGCTTCAGGATACTGTCTCCCATCATCAAACTGCCTAAGTTTTGAAGCGAGGCCAAAATAATGAAGTGGTTTAATGTTAAACATGTTTGAGAAACCAAATTTTGAGGCCATGACTTCTTTTTAATGGCGTGCCATATATACAATGCATGTGCTCTTTTCAAAGGCAGCTGTACCTTTGTCAACTCATCGTCACAGCCACAGTCAACTTTAGAAGGCCTAACTGAATCTAAAGTGGGCTCAGTGAACTTCCGCCAAGCTTATTTTCATCCTTTTGAAAGATATGGATAAGTTTGTAAAGTCATGTGGGTTATGTATGAGTTAATTCTATAATGTTTCTCTAGCCATGATTGTTGAAGATGCGATGGTGTACCCTAGACATTGCTGATTCTAAATTGGTTCGGCGGTTTTGACTGGAACTGAACCGGAATGCATGAAACCAGATCCAGATCTGGATCTAGAACTGATTACCATCCAGTCCGGTTCTGATTCCACCTTGTATAGAACCGGCTGTTTGAAAATTCCCCCCTGGCCAGTTCAATTCTGGTTTCAAGGTTACAGGTAATTGGAACCAGCCATTCGTAAATAATCTGCATGAAAAATGCAATATTATTCTATTTGATGCGTTTCAAGCTCCTAAAAATAGAGATATGAGAGTGAGTTGTCACTGGGTTCTTTGTGGTACATGTGTGATGGTTATGAAATCTTTATGCAACTCATTTGGCATGAAATATTCTTGATTTTGCTCTTATTCATGAAATGCAACAGTTGATCAAAGCAAGGGAATGCTGGGTACATTTGCTCCACAGCAAGAGCCCTACACTCATATTCTGGAGGAAGAAACAACTCCCTCTGGTGTGATGGCACGAGGCATTTACGCGGCAAAACTTAAGGTATTTGTCTTCTCTGTTACATTTACTTGCCGTGTCCACTTTAAGAAAAGATTTAGGTGTATACTTGGGCCACTTTCATTCTCTTCCCTTCTTTCAGTAGTTGCATCAGACTATCGATTATAAAGGCCTGTTTTGCTGTTGGGATGATCATCTTATTTGATTCAGTTCATCAAGTTGGATTTGCAATATTCCTTGGAGTAGAATAATACCTTACAAAACCACACTTGCCATAGCTTTCTTTTTTGTAGAATATATTCTCCTAATAGCAAACTCCGCCCATGTAAGGGATCACCCTTGCATTGCCGGTCCCAAGCCCGGATAAAGGAGGAGGGTTGTGTTAGGCTTCCGACAGCCAGCGTAAAACTTCGTCGGATTTCTACAACATGGATTACAAAAATTATGAGCATTGCTTTGGGGCGTTCCCGCCTAGCGACGTGCTGCAGAGCCCGAATGCAGTAAGAAGTAAGCAAGGGCCACTACATTTTCGCCCGAATGTAGTGAATCAATTGCAGAGAGGGTTCCCACATCATGGACGGGTGTGGGTAAAGAAGTTAGTCCCGCTACATTGCCGCCCGAATGTAGTGAAAAATTTTCAGAGAGGGTCTCCGCATTTTGATTATGGACGGATGCGGGGGTAAGGAAGCTAGTCCTAGATAATAAGATTCGTATTGGTTCTTGGAATATCGGAACATTATCGGGTAAGCTAATGGAGGTGGTAGATACTATGATTCGGAGAAAGATTCATATTCTATGTTTACAAGAGACAAAATGGGTTGGAGAAAAAGCAAAGGAGATAGATGATACAGGTTTTAAATTATGGTACTCAGGTAAAGAAAAGGCCCGAAACAGAGTTGGTATTATCATAAATAAAGATTTAAAGGAGAGTGTAGTAGACATACAACGATATGGTGACCGAATCATGACATTGAAATTAGTGTTAGGAGTAGAGGTTTTGAATATAGTTTGTGCTTACGCACCCCAAGTAGGACTAGAAGATAGTATAAAGACAGTTTTTTGGGAAGAGTTAGATAAGGTGTTTCAAAAGATTCCACAAAGGGAGATGATTTGTTTAGGAGGAGATTTAAATGGACATGTCGGTAAAGAGGCATTAGGATATCAAGGGATTCATGGAAACTTTGGTTATGGGGATATAAACGAGGAAGGTAGGGAGATTTTAAATTTTGCTATGTCATTTGATCTCTTTATAGTCAATACAATCTTCAAAAAATGAGATGAACATTTAATTACTTATAAGAGTGGCTTATCACAAACACAAATTGATTACTTTATTTGTAGAAAAAAAGATAGAGCGTGTTGTAAAGATTGTAAGGTAATTCCAGGAGAAAGCTTAACCACCCAACATCGACTTTTAGTTATGGATTTATAAATAAAAAAATGGACAAAGAAGAAAAGAGTGCATCGAGCTATTCAGACTAAATGGTGGAACCTCAAAAGTGAGAAAGAAGATATATTTAAACAAAAAGTCCTTCAAGGAGATGTTTGGAATTATGTTGGCACACCCTCTGATATGTGGAACAATATGGCTATACATATTAGGAAAGTGGCGAAAGATGTGTTAGGGGTATCTAAGGGAGGTGTACCGGCACAAAAAGAAGCTTGGTGGTGGAGTGAAGTAGTACAAAACAAAATCAAGGCAAAGAGGGCATGTTACAAATTACATTATGCTAAGAAAACTAGTGAAACTTTAGAAGCTTATAAGAAAGCAAAGAAGGAAGCAAAAAAGGCCGTTAGTGAAGCAAAAGCTAAGATTTGGGAGGACTTATATAAAAAACTCAACTCAAAAGAGGGTGAAAGAGACATTTTTAGGATAGCTAGGGCTAGAGATAAGAAAACTAAAGATCTTAATTATGTTAGATGCATAAAAGACGAGGATGAAAAAATTCTAATGGCAAATGATGATATAAAAAATAGATGGAAAAACTATTTTTATAATCTTTTTAATGAAAATAAAGATGTTAGTATTAGTTTAGGAGATTTAGCCAAGTCAGAAAAGTATATAAACCACAATTTCTACCGACGTATTCAAAAGAATGAAGTCAAAGAGGCTCTTAAACATATGAAGAGTGGTAAATCGGTAGGACCAGATAATATTCCTATAGAAGTTTGGAAAATACTAGGAGAAATAGGAATCACTTGGCTCACAAGACTATTTAATGAAATATGGAAAAACCAAAAGATGCCCGAGGAATGGAGAGCAAGTACACTTATACCCATATATAAAAACAAGGGAGACATTCAAAATTGTGCGAATTATCGAGGTATCAAGTTAATGAGTCATACTATGAAATTATGGGAAAGAATTATTGAACGTAGGTTAAGACAAGTATCAAGTACAACAGAGAACCAATTTGGATTTATGCCTGGTAGATCTACTATTGAAGCGATTCACCTTTTGAGACGTCTTATGGAACATTTTAGAGCAAAAAAAAAGACCTCCACATGATATTTATTGATCTAGAAAAAGCTTATGATAGGGTACCGAGGGAGGTTCTTTGGAGAACTTTGGAAAAAAGAGGTATCCCATTGACATATATTAACCTTATAAGAGACATGTATGATGGTGCAAAAACATGTGTGAGGACTCATGAAGGAACGACAGACTTCTTTGAAGTTAATATTGGGTTACATCAAGGATCAACTTTAAGTCCATACTTATTTATAATGGTGATGGATGAGTTAACAAAACATATTCAAGATGAAGTACCTTGGTGTATGTTATTTGCAGATGACATTGTATTAGTGGAGGAGTCTAAGGAAAAAGTTAATAGAAAATTGGAACTATGGAGAGAAACATTAGAAAACAAAGGCCTCCGACTTAGTAGAACAAAGACAGAATATATGGAATGTAAGTTTGATCATTTGGCTACTTTAGAGGACATAGAAATTAAAATTGGCACACATTGCATTCCCCAAAAGGAAAGTTTTAAATACCTAGGGTCAATTTTTCAAAGTGATGGAAGAATTGATGGAGATGTTACACATAGAATTAATGCTGGTTGGTTAAAATGGAGAGGAGCATCAGGTATTCTTTGTGACAAGAAGATACCATTAAAATTAAAAGGTAAATATTATAGAGCAGCAGTTAGGCCTGCCATGTTTTATGGTTCTGAGTGTTGGGCAGTTAATCATCAACATGTACAAAAGATGTCTGTGACAGAAATGAAGATGTTGAGATGGATGAGTGGTCATACAAGAAAAGACCGTATACATAATGAGGTTATTAGAAACAAATTAGGAGTGGCACCAATAGAGGATAAAATGAGAGAACATCGTTTAAGATGGTTTGGACATATAGAAAGAAGATCAAAAGAAGAACCTGTAAGAAGGTTAGAAAACCTAAATTTGGAAAGTATTAAAAGAGGTAGAGGACGACCACAAAAGTGTTGGAAAGAAACAATAAAGAATGATCTAGCTTATTGGGAGTTAACTTCTAACATGGCACACGATAGAGATCTGTGGAAACAAAGAATCCATGTAGCCGACCCCGTCTAGTATGGGAAAAGGCTTAGTTGTTGTTGTATATTCTCCTAATAGCAGTTCTTTGCATCAAGCGATGAGAATCTGGTTGGTTGTTGGTTGAATCTGTTATTGTCACATATCCTACTCAATATTGAAACTTTTAGAAGGAAGTGTCAGAAAATCGCTGTTTCAATCTGTTTCCTTGGAAAGTATCATTATAGACCACCGTGGGTGGCACAGATAGCAGTTTCGTGTGAAACCGTGAATTGAAGGTTCTGAATTGAGGGTACCCAAGTTCGATTTGCTTGTGACGATCATGTCCATCTCTGGAGTTTAGCTCGAAGAGGGCTCCTTTCCATTAAAAACAAAAGAATATTATTATTGATCGGTATATTTGTTACTGATATATCCAGTGAACAAATTTTCTCTGTTTGCCTGGGGTTTTGATATTCTTGTTTATTTCTTTGCTTATTTATTAATCGTCCTTAACTGAGCCTTTGGATTGCCTTTTTTGTCAACAGTTTGAAGATGATGATAGAAGATCTCACTTGGAACTTGATTATGCTTTTGAGATTAAGAAAAAGTGACAAAGGTTCAATTCCTCGTGCTTTCATTTCTTTGGATCACAAGCTTCAATTGTTACATACTGTGTTGCAAGTCTTCTTTAGTGAGTGAAGTCATCATAACAATGGTGTGAGAAGTTTAAAGGATAGCAAAGATTTGCATCCTCTGCTGCCATGAGAAATTAAACGATGAACAAGATGCGGATGGCCACCCATGTGATTCGAACCCAGGAGCCTCATTCACAACATTGCCGAGTTCAGCTAGTCTTGTTTCTATGTAGCATATTGTTACTTGTTTGCTCTTAATCACAATAGGACTGTTTTTCTTTCTTGGTTGGTATTCCTGAGATTTTCTTTGTTGGATTCACGGCTCCCCTTTTCATTTCTGGGACTTATGGAAGACCTTTTCTTTCCCGAACCCATCCCACCTTTTCAGCCATGCCCAAATTCGTTTCATCATTATTTCTAATAAGAACTTCTCTTGCTTATCCTAAAAGAGCCCACTGCTGACTTAACAGTTAAATACAACATAAAAGGACATTTACTCTCTGTTTATTCACATATATTGAATTGGATAATCTTATTTTAAGCCCGGTGGGGTGTGGCGCGGGATTGTGGTGTTAAACTTTGCTTTTCTAAGCGTACTGTTGGGATCTACTGTTGATGCCTTGGAGTGATAAAATGTGAGCCTTTTGGTAGGTATGTCCCTTTACTTTTTATGTTACGAAGAGCAAAATGTAGGATTTATGCGGCATAAATTTGGTCAAGGGAAACTGTAAATAATGATAGGTAGCAGTTCTTTGATAGGTGGGCATGATAAATGTCCAGATAAACTGTACTGAGACCACTTTCAAATTATGGGTGCCACAAATCCTTGCTTCAAAGCACTTGCAATTTTGGTACTTGCTAGTCACTTAGGACTGAGGGCTTTGCTCATTCCGAACTGCCGGAAAAGTGGAGTCGGTGCAGTCATTTGGTGGCGTGTTGTAGTGGTGGGCTGTTGACTTCTCAAACAAGAAGTCTAGGGTTCAATTGCAAAATGGATTCTTTGTAGTTGCAACAGACTAGGTCTTCCTAATCTTAGCTCGGCATTCGGGAGAAAATTGTGGAACTGGCAAACTTTTGATTTGATCATTGTTTAAGAAATGGCTTTGCCGTTAGTCTTTTGTATGGTCAAGCTTGGAGTATTTAAAACGTATTCTGATAATTAATGGCAATTTATGTATTATGAAGGTGATAGTTTGACTGTAAAACCTTATGACATCATTGTTCTGCTCAGTGCTCTCAGGTTATGTATTATGAATTGCACAAAGAGATAGCTCTCCTGGCTAGGGGGCAAGCTGAAAGAACCTTAAGTTGAAGGTCATGAGTTCGATACCTGAAGCGTTCACCCAGTAGGGTTTGTTAACTAACCTAATAAAACACGATCTATTCTGGATTGGGTGGGATATTATAAACTAATTGTTCTTCAATTAGGTGAGTCCTGATATTAAACATATGAACATAACTGTTTATCCAACAAAACGGATCCATCGTTCAGTTCGAAAAATTAAGTTATTTAGAAGCTCGTTCTTCGTCCCCTTCTATAGAGATCGAGTGGGAAGCCCTTGATCCAATCTGAAGCAAAATTGAAATTGATTCAACGATAACATGCTACACTTTAAAGCCCTACCGGCTTAATCTAATATCCTCCGGTGGAAAAAGAACGGCTTTATCTTGCACAGGTCGGGACTATCACCGGCGCATAAAATGGATATGAGAAATACGCGAAACAAAGAAGAAGCGAAGAGTTAACTGCATTATATTTGTAACTGTGATGCATACGGAAATTCAGAAGTAAACACAAAAGGCAGACCCAAGTGACTGGCTTCGTTGCAAGACCGCCCCCCCAACCACCACACACACACACACACACACACACATATATATATATATATATGTTGACATTTTACCCTCATTGATATTTTTTTAGGGTATAAGATGGATGGCCCCATTCGAAGTCCTCATACCTTCAGTATATCCCTGCTAATTTAGGGAAAATGCTTGGCAAGTTAAAGTTAGGTAAGATTGAACCTTGTTGTTTCAGTAAATCCTACACAAAATTTTAATTAGACAAATTAGAGATATCAATCTGGGTTGGCCCAGACCCAGCTCTGGTGATGGTTGGCCAAGAAAAATGTGGGCAGAGCCGATCGGGTCTACATTTTTTGATGGGCCAAAATTATATATATATGTCTTTTGGCCCCGCTCCTCACATGGGCCAGAAAATCCTGACTTGGCCCACCATTTTTCTAGGGCCCGAGCAGGCCCAGTCCCAGGCCCATTTTCAAAGTACGAAGACAAATGATAAAAAATATCATAATATGTTCGCTCTAAATGAAGATGCCCATTTTATACACGATTATACCGTTCTTTTCGTGCCGTGGCACGGAGTAAAACCCACTGCAAAGCTAGGTTTGGAGGTTTACTCTGAGCCGGTTCTGGTCAACCCAAACTCGACTAGACAAGAAGTAGGGTTGAGTACATACTGCCCCCACACACACACACACACACACACATATATATATATATATATATATGTAGAGAGATAGATAGAGAGTCTTAACTGTATAATGCCTTTTGGTATATAAACTTTTACGAACATTTCTATTCATTTCTATCATTCGATCTTTAAGATCTAACCGTTTATATTTGAATTAAAAGTATTATTATACTTTTTATATTAATCATATATATTAAATATAAGGTAATTCAAATATCTACCGTTAATCTCAAAGCTTAAACGGTGAACATATTTGTATAAGATTATGTATAAAAAAATATTATGTAGTTAAGACACAATTATATATATGTGTGTGTGTTTGGGGAAGGATATCACAGTTGAGTCGACCCAAACTCAATCAAGTCAGCTCTGGGTTTTCAAATTTTGAACCAAAGGAAAAGCGGATCGAGTCAGGGTAGACCAAATTATGACACGGAACAGAAGTGACCAACTCACCGACCCGATTTGCCACCCTTACGAGACCCAACGCAATGTGTGTGTGTGTTTGGGGAAAGGTATCAATCACGTTGAGTGGACCTGAACCCAATCAAGTCAGCTCTGGGTTTTCAAATTTTGAACCAAAGGAAAAGCGGATCGAGTCATGGTAGTATGACACGGACCCGAAGTGACCAATTCACCGACCTGATTTGCCACCCTTACGAGACCCGACGCATTGATAGTGTGGCGTGCGGTATAAAAGCAGCAGAGCGGCGTGTCCCGAGAAGAAGGGGCAGGCTGCCGAAGGTTTCCGCATCGATCGTCACAGGAAAGCTTGGGGAAGCAGCAACCACCAAGATTTCCCTTCGTAGATTCCTCTTTCGTCTATCTCTGCCCTGTATCTCTCTCTCTCACTCTCTCGATTTTGCATTTTCTTTTGGTAAATTGCTATTTTAACTTATATACTCGTTAATTTCAGGTTCTGATTCTTCGTCAAACTGTGCTTTATGTTGTCGATTCACTAAATTTGTCGTTGTTTTGCCCCTTCAGTTATTTTTTTCGGCAACGGAGTTTTAGGGATCTTTCTGATGCACTTTTAGTTTGGGAGAGGAAGAAATTGTCTTCCCTTTATCCGTAGCTCTTTTTTGTGATTTAGGGCGCGGTTGAAGGAGGCATCGGTTTGATAAATGTAATTCTTTTCGTTGCTTCCCAAAACTGCACTTATTTGTTTTTCGGGGTGTATAACTTTGTGACTCTTTCTAACTATTACACGATTTTGAACGTTCTGAATACTTATTTAAAGAAATCGGTGAGCTCAATTGGTCTTTTCTTCTTTCCCACCTGCCTTCGTAGCCTTTTATGTGGTATAATAGCTTGATCTTTACGAGCATCGTATTTCTTAAATCTACTCTAAATGCTAGGGTGGCTGGAAAGATGCAAGCGTTGCTGTTAATAACTTCATGCAATCTTCTTAAATATATAAATTGGTTTGAAAATAAATAGCAAACAATAAATCCTTCAATATCAGTGCTACTTGGAAATATGTTGTGCTCTTTTAATTTCCTAATTATGAATGGTTTATGGTGCATGTATAGGTTGGATAGTCTTACGGGCCAAGAAGTTGTTTGTCTAGCAGTTTACCATCTCAAATGGCAGTTGCAGATGTTGGGCGTATAACTGCCCTTGAGAAGAACAAACAATTTAATTCCAAAGCTTTAGCAGATCGGGTATCTTCAGAAGAACCAATGAGATTGGTTAAACAAGGCGAGGGCCTCCGGCAATATTACCAACAGCATATCCATGACCTCCAGCTTCAATTGCGTCAGAAGACCCACAACCTCAATCGACTAGAAGCTCAGAGGAATGATCTAAACTCTCGAGGTTTCTGAGAATCTACACTGCTTTCCCCCCCTTGTTTTCTGACTGCATTGCATTGTACTTCTTTCTTGTACTTTCCTTTCTAATATTATGCTTCTTCTTTCATGTTTTGGCAGTGAGAGCGCTTAGGGAGGAATTACAACTTCTCCAGGAACCTGGATCATATGTTGGTGAGGTGGTGAAGGTGATGGGGAAATCAAAAGTTCTGGTTAAGGTAATTTGGTGTTTCTTCCTCTTCTGTTCTGGAATATTATGGGTGGCCTGTGGTGGAACAGATTGTGATGCTAATCTTGTATTGGAATCCCTCATGCTTTGTCCTAGAATGGTATGAACTCTTTCAAAAGTTGCTGATTGAGTTTTCCATTCCTTTAAGTATACGAATCAAAATTATTTGCTTGTGACATGATCGGCATATTCTCTGGTTACCTTTTACTCCCAAGCGCTGATAAATATTGAGGTAGTTATCTTTTACACCCTGTACACTTCCCTCTCTGTATCCATTACTTATGAAGTTGTTTGCAGTTGGAATAACAATACACCAAGGTCATGCGAAAGCATAGTTTAGCTTGTGGCTCCTACTTTCACACTGTATATTAGGAAAACAATGAACAATTGCCATTTTCTTGTCTTTTTTCTTTCCAAATTTCTCTTTTGACCATCTTGCTTCAAAATATTTCTTGAACAGGATATCTTGTGTGATTTGCTATTCTCTCTGTTCAACAAAGATCTAAGATATAACTTTGCGAACTTGGATTAAGTGTGTTAGTTGCATATAAGTGGTGTCTGAATTCTGCATGTGTCCTACAAGGTTATGTAGGCTGTTGACCAACAATTTACTTTTGATGGCTTCAACATTTAATTGATCCTGACTGTTATAATGATGTATTCTTCATCCTTCATAAAAAAAAAGTGAATTTCCACCTCCTTTTATTGGTCATGACTTTGCTGCTTTTTTCTTCTGTCCTCGCAGTCAAATTAGAAATTATGTTTCATCGTTCACCTGTTAGTTGTTGATAAGAGTAACTGCTTCCTGGCAAGGAAAACATATAATTGGCAACTGGTTTTTGTAAGATGTTCCTGGTTCACTTCCCTGAACTTCACAATGTAAATGATGATTCTGCACTCATTTCTTTTCCATTTCTGAGGTGGCGGTAAGAGAAGCATACAACAATTTTCTTGTAGGAACCTCCCAAAAGAGAGGAATAATGGAATCAAGCCATCAAAGCTCCATTATTATGTACAATGGAAGGGAGTTTATATATAAAATGAAGTTCAACAGAACTCTTCCAAATAACTGGATTACTAGCTGTTGGAGGGTGTCCAACGGTTAGAAATCTAGCCATTGGAGACTTGGCCACCTTGACGGCTTGGCTCTAACTGCCTTGGTATGAGGCTTGGGCCTGCAGGGATCCAATTATAAAAAAGAAATGAAAAATTATATTTTATATTACATTTCATATATTGCATTACTTTTAACACCTTCTCAAATTGACGGGACCATCATCGAAAGTTTGCTAACTAAAAATTGAAATCGTAGAGTTGAGAGAACTTTAGCTTTGTATTTGGTTTTATAACACTCTCCATTACTTTTTTTTTTCGTTTCTTTGCTCAGGTTCATATCTTTATTTAATACTTGCAACAAAACTTTTAGAATAAAAATTAAGATCCCATAACTAGAATAATACAAACTTAAAATCTAAGTTTTTAATTTAAAAAAATGAAGGAAGATCCTAAGATTTCAAAGAAGTTTTTGAAATATTTTGCTAAAAATATAAGAAAAAGTTTCTTTAATGAAAAACATTGATCACCTAAGTAAGATTGATTAATATAATAAATAAGTTCATGAGTCATAACAATCTTGCGACATTATAAAAGGAACTCGTATTAATGTGATAAACAAACACCAACCGAGCTTAAGGTAGAACTCGAACCATCAAGCTTTAAGGCTCATAACAAGCTTAAGGCTAAGCTCAAACCCGAACTTTAAGGCTAAACACAAACCACCCATAAACAAGTTTTAAGGCTAAACTCAAATCCAAGCTTTAAGGCTGAGCTCAAACCATGCATAAAAATAATCACATAAAAAACCAAGGCCCTTAAATAACTCACAAGCCCAAATGTGACGAATCTTAAGATTCCAACAAGATGATCAATATGTAGTATTAAATATATGAATAAATTATAGCAATGTTATAAAGCCAATTTGATTTTTTTTACACAAAGAAAGTTTGTCTCACAAAAATACAATATTTGACGAAATATATTTGTATTGTCCTCAAACTTTTTGACTAATAATAAGATATAAAAGTCATGCCCTTTCGAAAAATAATTACTTATATTAAGCACAACAAAGTTATCCTACAAGCACAAGATATCAAATAATAATAAGTGCATCTTAAAACATCGACTGATCTCCGATCAATAGCCAACAATATATAAGATGCCATAATCCCAACTGAAGCACCTTGAAATAAAGACCTTCAACAAACGGCCAACAATAGTGACATATAGCCACAACACAGAGATCTTGATCACATAAAGATGCAATTTATTGTCTAACAAACAATACAATCTTGTAAATGAGGCACCGAATAATTGATCCAACAAATACTAAAAATAAGTTGGAAAGAACACACCTGAGTTGCTTCTGTTTGAATGTTGAAAGAAATGGGTCCATCAACACAACCCAATTACCAAGCGATCTCCAGGCTCTCCCTAATGATATCATACAATGCTAGCCAACTGAATGGCCTCTGGGCCATCTCTGACACAAAAAGGATCCAGAGCCAGGTATGACCCGATCCAAGACCTAACATGCCGCCTTGACCTGCAACTTAAACACACTCCTTGCATTCTAGGTGGACAAGAGTGCCCATATCGTGGCTTGAAATCAAACTCCTACATGACGGAAGCCCATATGCCATCGCGTGATGGCGAGAGTGGCTTTCTTTCCATAGAACACGAACTGCCGGTGTACATGCCCTCAATGGAGACAAACAACTTCTTATGGCACTTTTATCGAAACGGATGGTGGAAGGAAATACAAGTGAGAGAAGTGTCACTCCTTGGATCGTGAATGATCTCCGTCACTGTCCCCTTCAGGTACCCATTTCACTCCCCAAAGTCTAGCGACTGGAACCTTGATTTCCTTGGTTGAGAACGGACAAAAGTTGAAGGTGGACGCCAGGCTGCCAAGGCTGTCAGTAAGGTTTTGCCTGCTCTTAACAGGAACACAATGGGAAGCTGATTGGAATGGTTTTTCGTGTACCCACTATGGATGTCTCCGTCGTGGATCTCACTGTAGGTTGGAGAAGGGCGCCATGTACGACCAAATCAAGGGCGATCAAGGAGGAGTCAGAAGGGAAGTTGAAGGTGGCCGACTGGTTTGGGGCGTGTCGGATGATGGTAGCCATCCTTACTGCCCTACTGGCAGCCTGCTCATTAGCCAATTCAACCACAATCTTCCTGTTCGGGATGTGCTTCAGTCTGATTTGCAGCAACAAATGTTAATAGCAGGAGCAGGGACTCCTCGTGGCTACTTGTTGCTTCGTGCTTTTCCTATGGTTCACCTTGCTCGTCCTCAATGATAGCAACACGACCCAAGACACTGCTGTACTACTTCACAAATACAACAAACAGATGCAAACCACGTAATTGTTTGCTATGATTTTACAACAGAAACGTATTGCGGTAACATTCATTTTACAGACTCAATAACATGACTTTTGCTGAATGTGTTTCTGCACCGCTTCTAGCTGAGTCTACAGCCACCCAGCTGTTCTCAGCAGACGTGCACACACTGATACCATGTAAGAAAAGCATACACAGGTATGTTTTTATTGTAGGAACCTCTCAAAAGAGAGGAATAATGGAATCAAGCTATAAAAGCTCAGTTATTATGTACAATGGAAGGGGGTTTATATAGAGAATGAAGTTCAGCAGAACCCCTCCAAACAGTTGGATTACTATCTGTTGGAGGGTGTCCAATGGCTAGCCGTTGGAGACCTGGCCACCCTGACGGCCTGGGCCTGCAGGGACCCGATTGCAAAAAATAAACATAAAATTACATTGCATTACTTTTAACAGTGGCTACCTTCATCGGTATCAATTTCTGGTGTCTTCTGCTCATACCAACAGCTGGTTGTTCAGGAGAACTGAAAAGGTGTTCGTCAACTTTCTGTTGAGAGCTTTAACTGAGTGGAAAAAAGTTCAATTTGGGCTGGAAAAGAGGCTAACAGAAAATGGGCTGGGAAACAGGTTGGGTTGAGGTTAAACTGTGTCCAACTTTTCATGAATGGCTCCAGTCCTGCAGTCATATTCCAACGTATTCTAGTCATGATGCTAATCCAGACACTTCTTATACCAGATTGACTGAATAAGACCAGTGTGGAGGTTTTACGAGTGAGTTAGGTAGTCAGGTCAGAATTGGGTTTGCCATGGTTCCGAGAAGTACATCCAATTCTAATGTGGATCAGTTTGAAACCGTTTTTTTTGTTGTGGATCCAATTCATGTATGGTAGTGAAGCTTTTATTTTCTGACAGGTCCACCCTAATGTGATTCAGTTGGTTTGAAATTGCATAAATTGATCGTGGCCCTAAGAATACAAAGTTAAGAAATATATGATGACAATGTAAAATATAGACATATTCATTATGAATGGACCATGAATAGAGATCAGGATGAATCTCCAAGTACCAATTAACACTAGTACACTACCAAATAAATTGAGGTAGGAGCAGTGATGCAGAAAGTAATTATGGTGTGAAGATCAGGAAGAAGAGCTAAGCACCAATTAACACTAACAAATAGATTGAGAGAGGAACAGTGATACAGAAAGTAACCATGGGGAGATTTCGCCCCATTCTGTGGATTCCAGGCCAGGTTATGAGAATACCCTGTTACAGGTTGCGCTTATCTGTATGTAGTTCTGACTATGGGTTAGTGTATAAGAGGATATTCACCAGGAGACAGAGAATGAAGTATCTGTAATCTGTATGACATAGGGCAAAAACCAAGCTACAAAATCATTCAAACATTAAAATTGCCCTTCTTCGTATATTGAAAGGTTTCTTAAAACTTTTGATTATGTAAGAATTTTAGTTTATTTGCATATTTCTATATCACCTATATTTCTGTTTTGCAGTGAATGTTTCCAGCATAGTAGACCTAGTTTTTAAATCTTTAGGAACTAGGGCATCAGATGCTTCATCTCAAAGGTGGTCATTCTTTCTGTAGCTAGTGCAAAGTTTGTTCTGCATTTCAGTACTTATGTTGACAGACCTTGTTGCTTTCAGGTTCACCCAGAAGGAAAATATGTTGTAGACATTGATAAAAGCATTGACATCACAAAAATCACTCCATCTACAAGAGTTGCACTTCGGAATGATAGTTATGTTCTCCATCTTATTTTGCCAAGTAAAGTGGATCCGTTGGTCAATCTTATGAAGGTTGAAAAAGTCCCTGATTCCACATATGATATGATTGGCGGTCTTGATCAACAAATCAAGGAAATTAAAGAGGTATTTGAGTTTCACTATCTGTATCATTTTAAAGCCTGGTATTGGGGGAGGTCGATTCTTCAAAACCCTGGAATGTGTTGACCACTTGGGTCATTTTCCTGGTTGTAGCTTGTAGGTTATTGCTATCGCCAGGCTTATTAACCTTGTCTCTCTTTTCTTGTTTAAACAGTAACAACTTGATTGTTTTCTTTCTTATGCGATTTATCTAGGTTATCGAGCTTCCAATTAAGCATCCTGAACTCTTTGAGAGTCTTGGAATTGCTCAGCCCAAAGTAAGTTTCGCGCATATTTCTTTCCTATTTTTTTTTTTTAATCTGAGCATGCTTTCTAGGTTCTCTGTTCAAACTTCTAATTAAATGAAACAACAATGCTTCCTTCTCTGGGTTAGGGTGTCTTACTTTATGGACCTCCTGGGACTGGCAAGACTCTCCTAGCAAGAGCAGTTGCTCATCATACAGATTGCACATTTATAAGGGTGTCTGGTTCAGAACTGGTGCAGAAATACATTGGAGAGGGTTCTAGAATGGTCCGAGAACTTTTTGTAATGGCCAGGTATTACTTGGAGTACCTTACACCTTAGATTTTCTTTAGTTAATTTATTTTATATCGATCTCATTGAAATGTATTCAGCACTTACCAAATGTCAGCCAGGTCTCTTGGGTGCCAATAACTCGATCTACACCTATTTCCTGTTAATTGGTAAAGATGCTAAACTATTTTCTAACATAGGGAAAGCTAGAACCTGAACTGATCTCAGGCATTTATGGGCCAACTAATTGGGGATAATAAGTAGGATTTGATTACAGCAACAGTTTGTCTGGAAAAACTTCTCGATTTGAGGTCATTGATAAGTGTGGTAGCTCCTGGTTTGACAGTTGAATGTCAACCAAGAGGGTAGACTGAGAGTTGTTCAAGAAGGGGAAAATGGGATAGCCTGCTACAATTCCCTGTATGCAGTTGTGTGTGTGTGTGTGTGAGAGAGAGAGAGAGAGCGACATACTTTTTCATTCTACAGTGGATTTTTTTAGGGCAAGATGTCTACTTCCAATATTTCTTTGTTAGATTGTAACATTACATCCTTACAAAGCAGGCAACATTTATGGTCTTTGCTCTGATTCTATTTTATCAAGATGTTTGATGTACCGAACCTGGTTCTGGCTCACCCAGTGTTCTGTAACTCATACGACTTCTTCTTTCTGGTGCATTTTGAACTGGAGCCTGATTTCCGATCTTGTTAGTTATATCTCAACAGTGTTGATAAGATGCAACATCTTGATAAAACATCACTAATTTCAGCTTGTGACTGGTTTGGCTTGGCTCACCCAGTGTTCAGTAACTCATACGACTTCTTCTTTCTGGTGCATTTTGAACTGGAGCCTGATTTCCGATCTTGTTAGTTATATGTCAACGGTGTTGATAAGATGCAACATCACTAATTTCAGCTTGTGACTGGTTTGCCATTGTTGTCCTCTTCAAACTTGTCCTTTCAAATGCCTCATCATACCGAACCTTTACTTTTTGTCAGTTGATTGAGGTTTCTCCATCTGCTCAAGTGCTTGGTCACCATGAACATCCTTCCCTTAACATTATTGTGCAGTACGGTGTGATCGTAGACCTCAAGTTTTTCAACTCTCAAAACCCCCTTTAGACCTGTCCCTCTGTTGGTGAAACGAGAGGCGGGATGTAGGGGAAATGAGTGAATGTCGGCCAAGGTTGATGTCCTTTATGCAACTGAATTAGGGAAATCAATTTTGGTGCTTCAAACTGTTACATCTTGGTATCTAAATCTTCATCGTCTGGCTGCTGGGTCAGATTCAGGCATGGGCGCGAGTGTGGGTCCAGGACACAGTGATTTTTGAAAATCATGGGTGTTGAGACACAGCTATATATAAATATAATTTATATATAATTAATAACTTCATAAAAACAAGGGAAAAATGCATGTTTTCCATAAATTAATTCATGAATGAAGTAACATTCTGCCAGTATTCATGAAGTGTTACCGTAGCACAGCACTTAAAAGTATTCAAGGTTGACAGTGCTGAGTCAGGCATAGGAGAAGTGCAGGTGTTGAATGTTGGAATGCCCAACATGGTTATGGCCATCCACTATACGTGCATGTGATATAGATCCAAATCAGCTTCAAAATCAAATCTTAAATTCCAATATTAGCTGCTACAGCTATATAAAAGGCTGGGAAGAAGCAGGTGTGTAAGAAATAAACAATACTAATGTGATAGCATACCTCGCAACATTTTGACCTGTTTCTGTTTCTTTTAATTAATGTGGAGAACAGCTTTTTTATGGCCCTATATTTCTGTTAAACGCCTGGAGGTGTTCTGACCACCGATGCCTCTTTTCTTGGCCTTGCTAGAGAGCATGCCCCTTCCATCATTTTCATGGACGAGATTGACAGTATTGGATCTGCAAGAATGGAATCTGGTACTGGCAATGGGGACAGTGAAGTTCAGCGCACGATGCTTGAGCTTCTCAACCAACTTGATGGTTTCGAGGCATCCAACAAGATAAAGGTTCTTCCATAAGCATGTTGTTCTTTACTATTTTGTAATTTAGAATTTCACTAAAGTATTTGTATCCTTTTGTGATAGGTTTTGATGGCTACAAATAGGATCGATATTCTTGATCAAGCTCTCCTACGGCCTGGGCGTATTGACAGGAAGATTGAGTTTCCAAATCCCAATGAAGAGGTTTACTTTGTTACCATTTGTTTATTATATTTTCGAAATTTTACTGTCATTCTATTTTGTGACTATTCTGCAAGCACAGTGATGGCTTTTGATAGGCCCATATCTCATGTTAGTTTTAGTTTATACATTGTAGGACCATATCTTGCAACTCGTGGTTGTTTTGCGGTTTTTTCTTGAGAATGAATGACTAGCGGAATGGCGAAACTGAGTGCCAAATGAATTTATTTGGTTTGTAGGTCAAAAATGTCGTATATACTGTTGGCTTCATTAATGATTATGTACCAAAAGGATCATAGGAAAGATTGTATTTTGCATTTTCCAAGCCTTGATTTTTTATTGATTTTTCAGTCACGCTTTGATATCCTGAAAATCCACTCGAGAAAGATGAACCTTATGCGTGGGATTGATCTGAAGAAGATAGCCGAGAAAATGAATGGTGCATCAGGTGCTGAGCTGAAGGTAAGTTTTAACACAGTCATCGGTCTGCATCGACATTGATGTCTTTGGTCCATGATTTTGCATAACCATTCCGAATACTTCTTTTGCTCGACAGGCGGTGTGCACAGAAGCTGGAATGTTTGCCCTCAGGGAGAGGAGGGTTCACGTCACACAGGAGGACTTTGAAATGGCAGTGGCCAAGGTAATGAAGAAGGAAACCGAGAAGAACATGTCTCTCAGGAAGTTGTGGAAGTAAACTTCTCGAGGTCTCTCGCACAGCAGTAGATGCTTTCCTGTTGTTTATTGTATTGCATCTGTAAGTTGTAGTGATTTATTTTCAAACTCAGATGGTCTACTAAGAAAGCATTTCCTAAATAGTTCCCCCCAGTTCTCTTGATGTCTATTACAAATCTTCATCCTACGCAATCCAAATTAACTTAATAATGGGGAAGGATCGTATTAGGAACACATTCGGATCTTTTATCATTGATTTCGGAACTATGATTAAGAATTCACGCCATATTTCACTAAGGCTTGGTTTTGTTATCATTGTATTTCCTTGTTGAGGTGAACCAGTACTTATTTTGGACAGCCACGTTGGTAAGAACCAGCTTGTGGTGGCTTTTCTGTCTTAGTTCTTGGTTTGCTTCCAGTTTGGATATGCACTTTCTGCGACTTGCAGATCTTGCATCGATTCTATGCCCGCTGGTTGGGTTTGGTTTGATCCATTTGGTTATAGATCCATGTTTGATGTTGAAAATTGGGTAATGCTGCACTGCCTTGGGTGCGTGGTGATAGAATTCACTCTTGATGCGTCCCATTTTCATCATACCAGATGGAGAAGGCGTCGGTTTGATGCAAAAGGAAATCATTCGGAACTTGGTTAGCTACCTGGCAAACAAAAGTTATCTATTGGTTTAGGTTTTTGCCAAATTCTTTCAAAGTTTCGAGCAATTTTCAAATTCTTCCATTGTTTTTGCTGATTTCCGCTGTTTGTTCAAACATCGTATACCTCGGCTTTGTTTTGAATGCCAGGATAAATCAAGACAGTATTATGCGCCAAGGGTTCTTGCATTTTCAAATAGCAACGGCTTCCACCATTTCTTGATAAACTAAATGCATTGTGCTGTTCAGAATGGTCTGCTTATTGCACTGTTGAAAGTACTAAAATTTCTGTGTAACAGTGACTTGTATATTATATAATGTTAAAGCTTTTAAAAGTTGAGTTCATGTATGGGCTTAATTTCAAATTAAATCGGTCCATGCACTGTGGGTATGAATGCCATTTAAAATATATTTTTGGTATTGCAACACCGATTTCAACCAAAACTAAACGAAGACATAATACCTCATCTTCTGCAATTAACTCTCTTTTCTTTAATTTAAAGTGTTGACGTTTGATTTCTCTCACTGAATCATTGATTCTCTCACTTTATTTTCTACGATTCTGCTAAATAAACCATTTTAGGAAGGCCACACAAACGATGTAAACGTACTTTGTGCTACCAAAAACGATAGGGATGACTTTGGGAATAACTCAAGCTAAAGGGACAGATTCAGAAAGAAATTATCTTTACAGCTTGGTGTCAAATATTCTTTTTCATCTTTTGGAGACCGACTTCAGTTACGAGACCTATTCTACAGGAACCATACTTATCGATGCTTCTTTCCAACTTTTTGCTCTTGGGCCCTGGTCCTTAGAGCAGGTTTTCTTTTTTGTTCTTCATTTGTGCTTATACCTGACGACTATAGCGTCGGATAAAAGGATTGATCCTTGGGGGCATCAAGAACACGATGGCGGGAACTCAGCTGCGGTCTCAGACTCCTCCTCCAGCGTCGGAAACCCGATCTCCGCCGACCTCTATTATTGAAGGGCAAAGCTGGCCCGTCACTGGCCAACGCAGGCACGCCATGCAAGAAGAAGTGAATCGAGCACCTGAGGTTTCTCTTCTGAATTCGGTGGATTACGGTGAAGCGACCTACCGTGAAATCTACGCCAGCGAGCTCTCGCGCTTCACTCGGCCCCCTCACGAGTTCCTCGGATTGCCACCGCCTCGTGGGTTCCTCATGTTTTCGCCTCGGAATCGCGTTTGAAGCCACGGCGTGCCCATCATTGATGGCTGTTGAATTTGATGATATGTGGTGGCGGATCTTCACTGAGTCGAGTTGGGGAGTCTCAAATCTGCTCCACCCAAGACTTTTGTAATTCGACTGAAAAAAGGACAACTCACCGTTAAAAGTTTTTTCATCCGTGGGCTATGTGAAAGAGATTTTATAAGAATTTTAATAACTAATCTTGAAGTGCTTATGGTGGTTCCATTATTATTACGGCCTTCTGCCAAGAAGGCTTCATAAAGTAGCTTAATTAATAAGATCTGCTTTTGCGGGGCGTCATCCTTATTTAGACAGAATTTCAGCAATTCTTTTGGCTTCTTGGTGTTTGTCTCACCAATATTTTCTTGTTTTTTTAGTTTTAGTTAGATCCCCAGTTGAATAGATTATATATAGTTTGTATACCATCCTGTATACGAAATCTTGCTTGATGGTGTTACTCAAGACATTCTTTTCGTGTTTGTGTTCGTTTGAAGATGCCAGTGGCTTTGTATGGTGGAAAGTGATCACCATATTTAATTGATAGGATCATCAATGAATTTGTTAAACAATTAATGGCACAATAACGATTAGTCATGGACATTTGAGATTATGAGAATAATTTCTTTGTGTTTGTTCGCACATGTTTCACTCGCAAGTTCGCCTCCGACCCATGTTTTCATCGTCTGATTAACCCTTCTACGCGCTGGTAAACTCTAACACGTTATGCACCATCTTCAAATTGGGATGCAAGTTGGCAATGAAGACTGAAAGCAGTGGCGGATCTACATTGCATTAGGTGGAGCCTCTCTGCCTGACAATGTAGCTCACGGTTGCCTCTTTGGGCTATATAATACACGATCCAATGAATATTTACCCCCACCTTAAAGATTTTCCAAATCCGTCATTGACGGGAAGCCATGCAAGTTGAGATACCCTTCTCGAAAACGCCTGAAATGTGACAATCGAGTGAACAAGGCGATCTTTATATTATATATAAGTTTTGCATATCTTCAAACAAGACCGTTGCACACTTGTGGATGAGCATAAAAGAACACACACAATAGATTAGGACGTCTAATTTTCCCAAATTATAGAGAGAAAGAGATATTATTGAGTTAAACTGTCATGATAATCATGAACTGTTAGAAGGAATCAACTTGTTATGATAATCATGAACGTATTCCTGAAAAAATGAAGTGTTCAATAAAACAACTTGTTCATTTGGGTGCTTAATTTGGGAGCATCACTTGTCTTATCTAAAGAAGGATGTGGCCACTACATTATTTTTTAAAATGACAAGATATTTGTTGATTAATTTTCTAAACATAACAAGAGAAGATTTTGAAAATCTGAAAGATATTCAACAATCTTGTAAACGTTGGGATCCTCTGTATGATTCAAGGTGGAGTATACATTTATTTTTAAAACTTATATTGATTAAAGCGGTGTTGCACATCAGAAGTCGTTTACAAATACCCCTTGAGGAAAACGCAATTCATCATTTTGAGTTTGATCTCGTGGTTAAAGTCTCTGTCGATGTTCATCCTGTTATTCAATTTCTCAAACGATGGGAGGTGTTTAAGCAATTCATATGTAGATTACCAAGGAATTAAACACAGATGAGGTGCATAAGTTTGATCTTACAGGAGTCACAACTAGACGGGAAAAATAGCTGAGAAGTATGAAGAGTATAGCCATCAAGTCAGAGACAAAGTTCCTTCACATTTTTTTCTAGCAAACAACATGTCGAATCCACGAGTTCAACCAAGCGAGTTGTACTCGACGTTGAGAAGTGACGGATCTAGAAATTCCTCTAGGGTAGGGCGAAAAGAACACGGATGTAGAAATTCCAAATACATGAGCACATAGAAGATCTTAATCTATTTCACATTTTTGAAAGCTTCAGAAAATGCTTTCTTGGCCTTGCCAAATAAATGTAAACTCATGTAAGAACATCAACATCTAATCATATTTATGAATCAATTCACTTGGTCTATGTTGAATTACAAACACAAAAGTTTTGATGAATTGCAAAAAATGTCCCCTATTTATAGTTGAATTACAAAAGTAGAGTAATTAAGAATATCTAATTATATTTCTAATTGAACCTCCAGTTTTAATGGCATTGCAATGTTTCGTTAGTGGACTTTTGCCCGTCTCTTCACTGAGAAAAAAGGACTTTTAATCGGATGACACATGTTCTAAGTAGAATCTTAAACGTTGTAGGAACTTGGTTCCTTAGCAAATGAGCCAAGCAAAGATTTGAGGGAAATAGTCACACGTTTGCAGTCTCTCTCTCTACACACACTCATACACACATACAACAACAACAACTAAGCCTTTTTCCATACTAGATAGGGTTGGCTACATGAATTCTTTATTTTCACATAACCCTATCATGTTTCATGCTAACAGTTAACTCAATATAAACTAGATCATTTTTATAGTTTCTTTCCAACACTTTTGTGGTCATCCTCTTACTCTTTTAACATTTTCATAATCAAATTTTTCATATCTTCTTAAAGGAGTATCCTTTGGTGGTCTTTTTACATGTTCAAACCATCTTAAATGATTTTCTCTCATTTTATCTTCTATTGGTACTACTCCCAATTGATTTCTAATAACCTTATTATGTATGCGATCTTTGTTTATGTGACTACTCATCCATTTCAACATCTTTAATTCTACTACGGATATCTTTTGCACATGTTGATGATTAGCTACCCAACACTTAGAACCATAGAACATAACATGTCTAGTTTAACACAGAATACCTTTGACCCTAGTTATTTAAAACTTTCTTTGTGAGAGATGCAATGTATGCAAATCCTAATTTCTATGTCATCTAAAATACCCAAATGATCAAACTTATGTTCCATATATTTTGTCTTTGTTCTACTAAGTCGAAAGCCTTTACTTTCTAACATTTTTGTCAATAGTTCTAATTTTTTATTAACTTTTTTCTTAGACTCGTCTACTAACACAATATAATCTACAAATAACATTTGCCAAGGTACTCCATCTTGAATATATTTTGTTAATTCATTAACGACCAATATAAATAAATATGAACTTAAAGCAAATCCATAATGTAACCCAATATTAAATTCAAAGGAGTACGTCATTCCTTCGTGAGTCCTCACACAAGTTTTTGTACCATCGTATATGTCTATTATAAGATTTATGTACATCAATGGGATACCTCTATTTTTAAAGATTCTCCGAATAACATCTCTTGGCACACTATCATAAGTTTTTCAAGATCAATAAATATCATGTGAATGTTATTCTTTTTTTTGTTGTAAAATATTCTATAAGATGTCTCAATAGGTGAATCGCTTCAATAATAGATCAGTCAGGCATGAATCCGAATTTATTCTTTGTTGTATTTGATACTTGTTTTAACTTACGTTCGATAATTCTTTCCCATAATTTCATAGTATGGCTCATTAACTTGATACCTCAATAATTCACACATTTCTAAATGTCTCTCTAGTTCTTATATATGATTATAAATGTACTCACTCTCCAATCATCGGGCATCTTTTGAGTTTTGCATACTTCATTAAATAGTCTTGTGAGCCAAGTGAGCTCCATCTCTCTTAGAATTTTCAATACTTCTATAATAATATTGTATGATCTTACAAGTTTACCAACATTCATATATTTAAGAGTCTCTTTCACTTCATTTTTTTAAATACGTCGATAGAAATTATGGTTTATATACTTTTTTGATTTGGCTAACTCTCATAAGCTACCATATGTATTTTCATTAAAAAGCTTATAAAAATAAAATTTTCATCTATTTTTTATATTATTTATCATTAAAACCTTCTCATCATCATCTTTGACGTATCTAACAAAAGGAAGATCCTTAGTTTTCTAATATCTATCCTTGGATATTTTAAAAATATCTCTTTCATCTTATTTTGAGTTAAGTTTTTTATATAAATCCTCTAAAATTTTAGTTTTTGCCGTGCTTCCATAACCTGTTAATATACTAGTTTTTGAATAAATAACCTGTTGACATACTAGTCTTTTGCAGGGTGATGTAATAACAAGCTTTGATGGCATACCGGTAGGATCTGAAGGAACAGTTCCATTTCGCTCAATAGAGCGGATTGCTTTCCGTTACTTGATAAGTCAGCCCTTCTCCCCCCTGTTTTCTTTTGTGACCTGTCCGAACAACATGGTGTCATGGCTCTTAAAATGCTTCTTTTCAGATTTGCTGGTGACGTGGCAGAGCTTGACATTATTCTAGGAGGGACACCTGTGAAAGTTAAAACAGTTCTGCAACCTCCTGTGCATCTGGTATCCAACATTATTTACAAGGAAAATGTTTATACATATTCATCACTAAAACAACCAACCTCTTCCTTGCTGTAAGGTGCCATATCACATCGAAGGACAGCCCTCGTACCTTATTGTTGCTGGGCTGGTGTTCACCCCACTATCAGAACCTTTAATAGAGTAAGGAGTCTTTTTATTTTAGCATTCTAACCAAGTAGCTTTTAGTAACTAGATCTGGACAAATCTCAAGATTCTTGGTCATAGTGTTTTCATACTTTGGTAATCTGACTTGATTATGTATACTGCAGGGAGGAGTGTGAAGATACTATCGGCGTAAGTTGTACATCATAATGTTGAATACACGCCTTATCGTTTGTATTGGATTTGTCTTGAGCTCTGAGCTTTTCTTAATCAAGAGAAACACAAAAAAAGTTGCGATGCTAGAGCATTGCTGACTTGTACTCCTTTTATGCTTATTTCATTCGGGGTTTCCCTTTGTTTTCCTTCAGCTGAAACTGCTGGCTAAGGCACGATATTCTTTAGCAAAATTTAAAGAACAGCAGAATGTGAAACTCTCACAGGTTTGAGTTTGTTTCTTTTTCTTTTGAAAATCCCAAACTAAAGAAAACTTTATAATGAGCGCAACTTCCATTACAGGTGTTAGCACATGAAGCAAATGTACGTAACGAGGATATGGGCAACCAACAGGCAATAACGCAGCTTTAATCTCTGTTAAGTTTTATTTTTGCATATTCTCAAGATTTTCTGACAAAGTGCAAATGGAACCTTTACAGGTTGTGAGCTTCAATGGTGTCGGGATTAGAAATATAAGGCATTTAGCACATCTTGTTGACTGTAAGTTTGCATTCTTTTGTTGCCTAATTGTGTCATCCGAGGTTTGAACACGTCTTGAGTTCTATGATTTGTTTCCCATGGTCCTTATGTAGCCTGCGAAGATCAGTACTTGGTTTTCGAGTTTGAAGATAATTTCGTTGCCGTGTTGGATCGTGAAGTGGCCACTGCTGCATCATCCAAAATTCTGAAAGATTATGGGATTCCAAGCGAAAGAGCTTCTGTTCTTCTTGAGCCATATGTGGCATCGGAAGATGGAGAAGCACCAAATGACGACTTGGATGACGTACCTACATCAATCACGGAAAATGGTTTTGATGGTCTCGTCTGGGCTTGATCAGTTAACACAGTTCAATTATTAAAGCCAATACCAGGTGATACTTTTGGCATGTCTCATCTACAGCCCCTTTAGAGCTCTTTGCAGTGTGAAAACCTTGCTTTCAAAGCCGGCTATGTGATCGTTTTCATCATGATCGATCACGCCATAGAATCCAAGTTGATAGTTGCAGCTGAACGAAGTGTTGAAACCTTGACAATTGCAACTAAGGTGGAGTGAAGCATGCTGTTCTTGCCTGTAAAAGAGAAGGTGTATTTGTGCTATAGTTGCAGAAATTCCAAGTCTTGCGCATTATTTATTTTTTGCTGATTATCTCAGCATGCATACCAAAGGGATTTTTCTTGTTTCCCTTTAACTTATTAATCTTAATAATATATTTGAGAAGGTGCATTTCGAATCTAGAAAGCTAAGCATGACATTCCTTTACATGCGATCCATTCACGGAACTTGTTATAGGCTAAAAGATGAGTCCCTTTATGAGCCCAAAAGATCATCATGAATGCTTTCGTTGGGCTGGCAATTGTCTTTCGGCTTGTGTCACAGTTCAACTTGCATGACTTGTCTTTTTTCATGTTCCTTTTGGTGGACAGGAACACGACTAAACATGCACACTCGTGACACGAGTATGGACCTCTTGACTTGTGTCTATAATTGGGTTTTGAATTTTGTCTTATATAGCTAGCTATAGTGGTGATTTTGTGTTTCAGGTCATGTCTGTATCTTTTCATTTCGTGTTTCTGGTCAACGTGAACCTGACATGTTTTTTTTGTGACGAAGGGAACTTGAAACACATATACCTCTTACACGAGCAGGAACCTTTGGTGTCTTCGATTTGGCTTTCTTGTCCCTATCTTTAAAAGTTTTGAGAATTGATATGCGCACTCTTTTTACTATCTACACATCTGTTTTACCGTGATTCTGATTTTGCTCCTATACGTGATAAGGTTTCTACCTTATCATCGATCGTCTCACACTATTTCTTTGATGATTTATGACTTAAAGCTCAATCCAATTCATAATACTGAATCATCCACTGTCTGTCTCATAATGCTTTGAATATAACTAAAAAGGAAAAAAAGATAAAGGAGATCGATTCGAAGAGGGTTTCAATGCTTTTTGGAGGTATGTTATTGATTTGATGTATCTTTTATTGTTTATTTGATGTATTGATTTTGTTTTCAGTTGAAATCAAAACAAAAAATGATATCCAATTTCTGACTCAAGACACGATAGGAGCACATGTTTCTTGAGCCATGTCTTTCTGTTTTGGCTGGAATTAAAATGGAAAAATGACATCCAATTTTTGACTCAAGATGTGACACAGACATTATTGATAGAGAACACGATTGAATCACGCCTTTTTCTGTTTTGTGTGATGTTGTGTTTCTTAATTCTTTCTTTATTTCATGAGATAAACATATTGAGAAGATAAAACTGAAGGTATAGGAGGATTGTATGATGATTTTGTGTGATGTTTTGTTTTGAATCACCTTTACCCTCCTGTCTCTTCCAAAGATATAGGAGGATTGTATGTATGAGATAGAACTGAAGATAAAAGAAGATCCTTTGATTTCATGAGAACATATTGAGAAGCTAAACAAGACCACGGTAGTACATGCCAACTTACAAGCTTTAGTTGGTTTTCTCTCTCTCTCTCTCTCTCTCTCTCTCTCTCTATATATATATATATATATATATATATATATATATATTACCACGGATTGAGTCTTTGACACAATCTCACCTCCACCCTCGACAGAGGAGGATTGTGTGATGTAGCTGGTAAGGGTCTTTTACTGGCATTATGCTAGGTCCTATGGGAACACTGGACTTGAGATAGAGTGTGGACCGTTAGCTCAACTGGCAGGGTTCTCTAACTCCCATGATGCAGGTGGTAAGTTCGAATTCCCCTGCCTTTCACGTGCAAGTCTTCAACCTCCTGTCGTAAAAAAAAGGCTTGGGGGGGGGCACAAAACACAACACGAGATGTACACGCCTAAGGACATTTTCAGTCGTGTCTGTGTTTCTTTTCCGTGTAGTAAAATATTGCCTCCCCATGTGACGATTGCGATGTTTCGGGTCGGTTTTGTTTCATGTCACTTGGGTTTCATGTTCTTACCAATTGCGCATAATTCTAATATTCCATGCTGGAATTGCAAAACTGACCCGAATGCAAGTTCCACAATCTTGGAAAGGGAAATCATATGATCGCACCGCTAGGGATTCAACGGTTCTGATACGACCAAGGCACTCGGGTTGGATCCTCGAACCGCACTGCTATCCGAACGGCGAATAGTGGCACTCGTATTATTTGTAGAATACTTAGGCGTATTTAGGTAACGAAAATTTGAAGAAACACGAGGTGGAAGGGTGATTGTCTGTCTTCGTTTCCCTCCCACCGACTTTCAGTATTTAAACCCAAATTAACTTTCTTCCTCGTCTTCCCTCTCGTCTCCCTCGCTCTTCGAGTGCAAAAATTGAAACCCTAGGGTTTTCTTCGAGAGACAGGAAGGAGAGAGTCCGACGTTTGTGAAATTTCCATGGGTGATTCTTTTCTCTCGAAGGAGCTTCTCAATCCTTGTGTGTTGCATCTTCAGAAGTTGTTGATGGAACTCAAATGCCCTATCTGGTGAGGATTTCGTCCTTTTTCTTTTTCCGTTTGTTGTGGAGAATCATTGAGTGGACATTAGGTCGTCGAATTTGAGCTCGAGATTAGCTGTACGTGAAAGTCGAGGGAAATTCGTATCCATTAGTACTCTACGTTTTCGTGGCGCGGAGTTCTCTGCAACTGTTTGGACCCTGGGAATGGTATATTGTGACACTAATGCTGTTGCTAGGGCAAAATTTAGATATTTTCACTTGCCTTCGTGGAAATTCTACGAATTCTTGGTTGAGCACTAGGGATATGCATATTGTTGTTGCGGCTAGAGCAAAATCTAGGTCGTTCCGTTCACTTTGTGTAAATTTATCCAGGCTTCTCGTTATGATTTTTTGAAGCACTTGCTATTCCCTTTTTCATGTAATTGTGTAGTAGATGTTATTCATTCATAGAAATGATAATTAGAAACATCTAAGAAATGGTCGTTACCGAGTTCGGCTTTTGAGTACGAATAGAAAGGAGAGACCTGACCTGGTCTCGCATTTGTACAGCTACCTTTGCAAGGTCATGGTAGTTTTACCAAATTTAAACGCATACTCTGATCCAGCTTTCACTTCCGGCCCTCAAACAGTTTTTTTACTTGAGTTATTTAATATTTATCGGAAATTTTTATCCCGATGAATGTTACATTTCCGTAGTGTATATGATTGTTCTGTAAGGGTTCTTTTTAAACTTATTCATTTAAGTTGTTGTATGACGCTGATGAGTTCTGGCATACAATGATCTTAATGCCGTAATTCCACTCCATGGTAATCTATGCACATTTTCATGTTATTTAGTCCCTTGTGTTGATAAAAATCATGTTGTAATGAATGAGTTTGAATGACGTTCTCTAGAGTCTAGAGGATCGTGAATGGTTGTAACGCTGGGAAATAACTGGTGGTGTACTTATTTCTGTTTCCTATTGCAGCTTAAATCTTTTAAATCAGCCTGTATCTTTGTCTTGCGACCACATCTTCTGCAGGTATGGAATTTTTTTAAATGGAGTGCTTAGAAAGAAATTTTTTGAGATCCCTTTTTGGCAAAAATAAGTTATATGTTTTCTATGTGATTGCAGTTCATGTTATTTGAGGTCTGCAAGGATTAGTTGCCCTGTTTGCAAATCGTCATGCTCTGACCAAGGTAAATTATCGAATCAGATCAGAAGTTTGTCAAATCAAGTCAAATTTCCTTTGGCTGCCTCTCAAATTTGATATGCTTCTACTTTGATCTGTTAATTTCATATTCTAAATTTTAATTTAGCTTCTGATTTATTTGCAATTGATTTATATGGTTTCCCCCATGCTTTATCATTATTTTTATGTAGAGCTATGGCTTGTTCCCCACATGGAACGCTTGGTGCTTATATACAGAGGTATGAAGGCTTCCTTTGATGCTGCCCTTATGCACACCGAGCCACAAGTACTTTCTCCAGGTATGAGCATTTTGAACTTCTCATTTCATTGTTTCCATTCATGGCATTGTTTGGGCGTGCTGTATAATGTTCTTACATATTTTTCAGAGTAGTTGTACGAATAAACAACAGTATGAACATGGCGAAAATATGGTCAGTGATTGTTTCCCAACAAACATAAAACACTACAATCCTGTTACATAGCATGAACAGTTGAATTTATATAGATCAACCTGTGAAGGGAGAGCTAATTTTGTGAGAATTGATCTTGGGACATTGAGTGATTCCTAACTGACACAACATGTTATCTGTTCCAAATAGTTCATCCTAGGATGTTGAATAACAAAATTGTCCATGATGGAAACAATCGAAGGGGATGAAAAAAAAGTAGTTGTAGAACATTCACTATGTTTTCTATTATGCTATATAAGTTCTACGATTTACAAAATAATGTTTGGGATTTTCTGTTTTTGTCACAGAGATCAATGAAAAGCCAGACAAAACCCCTAGTAAAGCACATAATGAGGAAGGAACTTCCCTTGATGGTCTTGGCAATGAAACCCTGACCAATGGTCAGCAAGCTAGCTTTAGGAAAGCAAATCATGGACTTACAGTCAATGAGTCAAATGCAGCAAATCTCAGTTCTGGCTTTCACTGTTTATCTTCTGCCTCTATGGCCCCATCAAGCACTTCTACTTGTGAAGGGCTAGGAATTGAGCGGTATAAAGTAGCATTTGGAATCAGTGATGGAGATTCAACTGGCATAGAGGCTGAGCGTGAATTGATTGCCGCTGACATGAAAAATGAACCTTATAAAGCTCATGCTATAGGCAGAAGTCCTGTCCAAGGGTTGGTTCCTGAGAATGCGACTGAAAATGTGCTGTGTGCTTTTTGCCAGTCTTCTAGGGAAACAGAGGTAATATAGTTCCCAATATTTTCCACTAGTGACATTTTTTCCTCTTAACCTAGTATTTTTGTCCTTTTCTTGTCTGGTTAGAAGTTAACAATGGTCGACATTGTCATTTTTGGGATTGTCTGATACAAGGTCTCTGTTCTTCCCTTTAAAATACTGAAATGCTGTAATTTGTTCTCTGCTTTCTTGGAACTCATCGTTGTTTGCCTATCACATGTACTTTACTAGTATGTATCGTCCCCATTTGGAAGCTAATAGAATATCATGACGGTTGATGATGTACTGATGCATCTTGCTATCATCTTTTACAAGAAGCTGTAAAGAGCTGAAAGAATATAATCCATGAACGAAAGCTATAGACATGTTGCGTAAAAAAAAATGGAAAGGGAAAATGCTTTCAGATAGCTTGCAAGAGTTCATTTTGATCACATTAGATGGTCTTCTGTCATTCATTTGTATATAAGGGCTTCAAGTAAAGGAATGAGAATCAGCGGAAATCATATATGCGTGCAATAAATAAAGCTTAGCTTTTACAGTTACAGCTACATTTAATACCAATTATGTGATAGATCTACCTATTTGAAGAAAATTTTGAGGATGAGAGAAGATATCCTTGTGCAGTGGAAAATTATATAGGCATGCAAAAATATCATCTTTCTCTTATACTATTTGCCTTTTGTATAGTGATATGGATTCCTTTTGCAATTTTTTGGTTAGCCTGGAGGTAAAGGAACAGGAGGGACTTTGGGGAGCTAGAGAACCTCTGAGACTTCTTCTGTTGAACTGGCTTCACTTTGTCATTTTGGTATAGGGGTACTGGTATTGTAAATGTTATGGGGTTCATAGTGTTTGTAGATTCTTGTAATCTCATTGATTTTTTTTGTTGTACAATCTGGGCAAACAAAGAATCGATGTAGCCGACCCCAACCCCATGTAGTATGGGAAAGGCTTAGTTGTTGTTGTACAATCTGGGCAGTTTACAATGATGCTGTTCTTATTTATCTAAAACACACTTCCAGGGTTCTGGTCCAATGATGCACTATGTCAAAGGTAGACCTGTTCATGCATGGGGAAAGAGCAAGTCCAAGGTGGTGCACGTCCACATAAGATGTGCTGAATGGTAATCTTTAGCCCTTCTTTTGTTCATAATAGCTAAGTTCTAATTATTTTGAGATTACATGCATGTTCCCTTAGCTATGCTAGTTACTTTAGTACATGAGTGTTCCTGCTTTTCTATCGCAATGGTAGTGCTAAGATTGATAATCATCTTCATGCTGCACTTTTCTTCTTTCCATAGCAAGCAGGGGTTAGGCACAGGCACACCAAACTTCTCGGTAGCAAGTCATGACCTTGAGCTTGAAGGTTCTTTTGAGTCTTGTGCACCTCGGTGCTCCACTTAGTCCATGAATATGGTTGGCACCAAACCATCCCACAGGTTTTCCGAACATGTAGTACATCAAACTTGGATATGCCAATGTAACGAAGATGATACTTCAACGTGTTGAATGGAGCAACAGTTATCTAATACACGTATATATATAAAAATCGTGAGTCACCAAAGGATGACTATGAAAAGTCTTAAAAAATGCTAAAATAATAATGTACTAACAATATCAAATACACTCAAAAGAATGTATATAAATTGGCCAAGAAGGCTTAATGTTTATTGAATACGAGGTGAGTATTTATAGAGTGGAGAGGAGAGCACCAATGCCACTCAGGCAACAGTTGATAGTATCATCGCTGGAAGTTTGCTAAGAATTGAAAGCACGGGACCGGTAGTGATTTGTGAAGACATCTGCAAGTTGATACTTTGATCGCACAAAGTATAGTGCCAAGTGTCCTTGTAGGTGTTCTTCCCAAATATACCTTTAACGAAGACAATGCTTCAATGTAGCAGCGAAAGGTTGATGAATGTCACCTCAAAATATCACTCGCAAAAGCCTTATAAAAAGACTATAATAAAGTGTATGCAACAAAGGCACAATATATTAAAAAAAGAATATTATTTAGCCCAAAAAGACTCGAATAAAAGTATTTATAAGAGGGGTATTTATAGAGTACATGAGGAAGAGAAGAGAAGAGGGAAGAAGAGTGAGAGTGGCTGAGAGGGGGCAGGCAACCCCTGCTAGTCCCCAACGGCTACTTGAGGTAGCTGTCGGGGGCTAGCCCAACGGCTACCTCACGTAACCATTGGGGCTCTGTTGACCCTCAACCCTTTTAATAATACTGACAGTCCATCTTGATGTGTTTGCCGCGGTCATGAAATGTATTGTTGTTGGCTATATACATAACACTTTTGTTGTCGTAATACATGATAGGAGTAACTTCAAGTGATGCTCAAAGATCTTAAAGAAGTCTTTCTAACAATGTTAGTTTTGTAGTTGTGTTGGTCATTGCTTTGTATTATGCTTCTGAAGATGAGAATGACATCATTTGTTACTTTTCATTAACATCACCACCCTGATCGATATCAATATATACAATTAACTAAGGTAGGGAGAAAGAGGATAAAAATACTCCCTTTTTAGTGGTATGTCGTACATCACCACCCCGATCGATATCAATATATACAATTAACTAAGGTAGGGAGAAAGAGGATAAGAATACTCCCTTTTTAGTGGTATGTCATACATACCATATGATCCGCATAACGACACTCATATGTACAATATAAGTGATGTCTTATGAGATATGGTATGATATATCAATGATCCGACCATCAGTTTGTAAGAATATGGTATGATATATCAATGATCCGATCATCTGTTTTTAAGGATATGGTATGATATATCAATGATCAGACCATCTGTTTTTAAGGAGTGGGATCTCTTAGCATATATATAAGTCTCATCTTTTGGTTAATCACCTCAGGTGTCTCAACTGTCTTGTCATTTGTTAGTCCAGATCTACCAAGAATATTATTATCAAATTTAGTTTGAGACAAAAGAAAGCCTCTATCATTTCTTGTTACCTTAATACCCAAAACGTATCGTAGATGTCCAAAATCCTTCATTTCAAATGCCCTATCAAGGTCTCGCTTGATATTTTGGATCCCAAGGACATCACTTCGTGTAATGATCATATCATCTATATGTAGCAAGAGAATAACAATACGTACAATAGAGTCCTTATAAATAATTTTGATAATTCATTTAAACCTCTTCTTTTAATAATTCATTTAAAAAAATAATTTTAAAAACTATTTGAAAATATTCTAGTTTTTAAGAGAAATAAGAGTCCTTCCAGTTGTCATTCTAACTATTGGGATAAATGTTTTCTCATAGGCAATACCATATTCTTGTGAGTATCCTTTGGCCACTAACCTAGCTTTGTATCGTTTTAGGGTACCATCACCTTTGGTCTTGCTTTTGTATACTTATCTACACTTTATTGGTTTCTTGGTTTTAGGACGTGTTTCAATTTCTCATGTTTGCCCTTTATGTTGGGCATTTAGTTTATTGTTCATATCATGGATCCAATCCTGAGATGTTTGAGCTTCTTTAAATGTCTTGTGTTCTGTTATGGCTAAAATTGTAGTTAATAAAGTTTTTATGTTTTGGAGAAAAGGTTTCGGAAGAAACGAATCTATCCAGAGGTCTAGAATCTCTATTTGATTTTCTTGGATTAGGTTTAACAGTTTCTAGAGTTCTCCTAATGTAATTATCTTTCAAAAGGAGTTAAAATATGCCTAGAAGATATTGATTCGTCAGGATGACTTTCTATATCTCTTTTTGGATTACCTAGAACATCACTTAAGAAAAAATATCTAATTTCATCGATGGAATTAGTAACTTGATCTTGAAACACAAATTCATTTTCAAAGAAATTAACTTCTCTTGACATAGAGCTTGTCGTTCTTGGGATCATAACATTTATACCATTTTTTGTTTATATTATACTCAAAGAACACACATTCAATTGTGCGAAGAGATTGTTTATCTTCTTTGTTTTTAAATACCAAGCATTTACACCCAAATACTCTTAATCTAGAATAGTTAGGTGTAAGTTTAAAAAGTTTTTCAATTGACGAAGCATGTGATTTATTAGATAGACAATGTCCTAATGGCTTATGTCCAAAGAGTTTTAAGAATTCCACTAGATACTAATAAGGTTCTACTTGTTTTCACAATGTACCGATGTTTTCGTACATTAATACCATTTTGTTGGAAAGTTTTAGTAGAAGATGTTTGGTGATCTGTCATATGGTTTTCAAGAAACCTTTCAAATTCATTTGACACAAGTTTTCTCCCCGAGTTAGATTTGAATATCTTTATTCCAGAATCAAATTGATTCTTAACAAGGTTATGAAATGTGATAAATTTTTTGAATACATCAGATCTTGTCTTTAATAAAACTCATATATATTTTTCCAAGTCATCAATAAATATCACAGGAGAACCTTCTTTTGACATAACGAGTGCGGGACCCCAAACATCCGAGTGTACAATTTCAAAAGGTTTGCTTGTAACGTATGTTTTCTTTGAAAATGGAAGATGTATTTTGCCAAGAACACAATCTTTAAAAGAGAAATTTTCAACAATTTTTTTCAATAGAACATTCATACAACTTTTGAATATTTAAATGGACAAGCAAACATTTGGAAAATTATGCATATAATCCATTACATAGAGTCCTTCTCTATGGCCACATCCAATCACCTTTTTGAACAATGTAACCGGTAAACGAGAAGGTTATAACACAATGATTATCCGATATTTGAGAAATGGAAAGTAAGTTTAAATTTAATTTTAGAATTAAAAAGTCTTTGTTTTGAAGGTTCCCTAGGTTTGATTCCATCAGCAATAAACACACATGATAAAGATTTTCTTATCCATGAATTCAAAAGTTTTTCATTGCAAGTCATATGAAATGAAGCACCCAAATCAAGTAACCAAGGAGTCATACCTGTCATGGGTGGAAGTAGAGCATACAACACCAATGATTGCCTTAATTGTGCTTTAAGAAACTTTACTTTTTCATGGAGAGCAAGAATTGAGGAAGAAGAGCTTTGCTCATCTATTAAGGTCACCTTCTTCATTAATCTTGGGCAATTAGGTCTAATTTGTCCGACCTCCTTACAAAATGACAAATAACTTTCCTCTTTGTCTCACTTGATCCTTCAATCTTTAAATGTAGAGGTCAATATGTCTTAACGTGTGCTCCGAGCCTTGATGCGGCTAAGGCATAATCTTAGCTTCATTAAGTCTTGTTTCACTCTTTGAGGTCGGCCAAAACCTCTTCTTTAGTAGGGAAGAGATTACGATATATAAGAGAGGATCTTACTCCTTCGAATTCCTCTCTAAGTCTTCTAAAAAATTGATATACGAAGTCTTTGTTTTCTTCACATTGTCTTTCACTAAGACATTGTGTACACTTCTTTTTATATCGATTTTGATTGTAAATATTAGAATACTCACTATAGAACTCGTCCACCCCTTTGTCTCCTTGTCTTAGTGATGCCATTTTATCACGTATTGCCATCCTATGTGCCAAATCACTTTAAACATGGGATTTCTTCAAATATTTCAATGTTTTTTTGGGCATTGGTAAAGTCGATAAAGGTGTCTCTAATGTGATCATTCATATTGTTAATTAGAACCAGTGTTGTCTGACGCGTATCGTATCGCGTATCGCTAGGCTCCACGATACAGGCATATTGTATCGTATCGTACTTCAATACTAAAAAAATAGAAAAATATTTTAAAAATCAGAAAAAATTAATAAAAATCCGAAAAAATTTGGAAAAATTAGAAAAAATCTGGTAATTGCTTTGAATTCATATAATGCAAAGTTTAGTACATATTGAGCATTCAACGTTGAACAATTGCATCCAAATTTACATATTTTAAAGCAAAAAATGAAATACATTTATATTTTACATATTGTAAATTTGTATCAGAATAAGATTCAAAGCTTCTCATTACCTTCTGCTTCAAAATCAAAATCTTCATCTCCTTCATGATGTTGCACTCCTTTTAAATTAATCCATGTAATGTCTTGTTCGGTTAGGAGCAGTGTTATCCGTATCGCACCGTATCATACGTATCATACGGTATCGCATCGTACGATACGGTGTGATACGTATCGTATGATACACCCAAAAAAAATTTCCCAATTTTTTTTTCAATTTTTTTTTCAAACATTTTTTTAAATTTTTTTTGCAGGTTTCTGACCTCTTTTCACTTCCCTCCAAGGCATCCTCCGATATGCTTGTAATTTGGGTTTATAATTTTATTTATTGAATAAGAATAATTTATGAACAAATAAAAATTATGACAAAATCTTTTCCCTTTCTGTTGTCAACTTTTAGGTATATTTTTGCTAGCAGTTTCTAATTTCATGAGATCGCAAACAATTAAAAATATTTGGTTGTCTCGGTTCATTTAGTGGGCATTTCACAACTTCACTATTTTAGGGTTCACCTTACGTGACTTCCATTGAGTTGAACATGATCAACGTGTGGTGCGGCTTAACTCAGTCTGTGAAGTGAGAAATGAAGCTAAAGCATTAGTTAAAAAGCTAGTCTCTAGTAAGAGAAAAAAGGGATATCATCAAGTAATAATATCACATCACTGAGGTGTCATAGAGTCAATAATCAATGAAATTGAGCTCATTGTTTTGCTCACATATAAAAATTAACAAATATGACAACTACATGTACAAAGATAGCAGTTTGTTAATTTTGATATATTAGATGAGTGGATTATGGAAGATAACGAAGAAAATGCACTCCTAACCGAAGAAGACATTGCATGAATTAATTTGAAGTGCAACAACATCATTAAGGAGATGACGATTTTCATTTTAAAGCAGAAGGTGATGAGAAACTTTTAATCTTTATCAAGGAGAAGATGAAGATTATTTAGTTAATGATACTGATACAAATTTACAATATATAAAATGTAAATGTATTTCATTTTTTGCTTCAAAATATATAATTTTGGATGCAATTGTTCAATGTTGAATGTTCAATCTGTGCAAAACTTTGCATTATATGAATTTAACGCAATTACCAGATTTTTCCAGATTTTTTTGGATTTTTACTAATTTTTCTTGATTTTTTAAATAATTTTTGTATTATTTTAATATTAAAGTACGATACGATACGATATGCCCGTATCGTGGAGCCCAGCGATACGCGATACGATACGCGTCAGACAACACTGGTTAGGAGTGCATTTTCTTTGTTATCTTCCATAATCCACTCATATAATATATCAAAATTAACAAATTGCTATCTTTGTACATGTAGTTGTCATATTTGCTAATTTTCATGTGTGAGCAAAAGAATGAGCTCAATTTCATTGATTATTGACTCTATGACACCTCAGTGATGTGATATTATTACTTGATGATATCCCTTTTTTCTCTTATTAGAGACTAGCTTTTTAACTAATGCTTTAGCTTCATTTCTCACTTCACAGATTGAGTTAAGCCTCACACACGTTGATCATGTTCAACTCAATGGAAGTCACGTAAGGTGAACCCTAAAATAGTGAAGTTGTGAAATGCCCACTAAATGAACCGAGACAACCAAATATTTTTAATTGCTTGCGATCTCATGAAATTAGAAACTGCTAGCAAAAATATACCTAAAAGTTGACAACAGAAAGGAAAATGATTTTGTCACAATTTTTATTTGTTTATAAATTATTCTTATTGAATAAATGAAATTATAAACCCGAATTTACATGTTTCATACACAACTTACAATCCCAAACAAGCATATCAGAGGATGCCTTGGAGAGAAGTGAAGAGAGGCCAGAAACTTGCAAAAAAAATATATAAAAAATATTTGAATTTTTTTTGGGCGTGTCGCCCGTATCGTATGATACGGCACGATATCGTGGCTTCCCATGATACGATACGGTGCGATACAGATACTACCGATCAGAATCCATAAGATCATCCTATGACCTCATTTAAATTCTTCTTTTTGTTACTGAAAATTGAAACCGTTTCTTCAATTTCCAAGGACTAGAAGCTTCAAAGGAGTGAACTTACTTGGATAAATGCTTCAAAAACCACCATAAATCTCCAAGTCCCTTGAGTAGAGACTTATAAGCTTTGGCACACTTCCCAAGGCTTTTACTTGATAATCACGAAAAGTAGATATACTCTGATACCATGGAATGAAGATGATACTTCAATGTGTTAAATGGAGCAACAAATATCCAATACACTAATATAAAAATCGTGAGTCACCAAAGGATGACTATGAAAAGCCTTAAAAATGCTAGAATAATAGCAAATGCACTAACAATAGCAAATACACTAAATTGGCCAAGAAAGCTTAACATTTATTGAATACAAGGTGAATATTTATAGAGTGGATAGGAGAGAGAGGAGTGAAGTAGATAGTGGGCAGCCGGCAGCTGGATGCTGAAGATAGAAGTTGGGCAGAGCCCAATTGCCAGTAAAGTTACCGTTGGGTAGCCCTGGTGGCCATGGTGCTTGATTACATGCACATGCACTTTCATAATGAGAAAAATACATGTATTTTAGCAGCCAATGCTTTGCCCATATCTACATCTTTTTCTTTGTGATATTCTCTGATTATGATCTAACACTCTTCTTTTTCTTCTTCTTAAAATTGTATAAGATTAGTCTCGAGAATTTGTTTATTTTTCTTTACTTCTTGAGGGATTGACCGATTAAGGAACATGCTTATGATCCTTAACCATATGCATGGTCAAGGATCATTCATCATAGAGTCATCCATGAACAGATTTGGTGAATGCCATTGGCGTACCAAATAAAACCAAAATGTGCCTTTTACCATAAGAAGTGGGGTCTGCCATTCCTTTCTTGAATTGAGCTTGATCTATTTTCATGTTAGTTTAACTGGAAAAATGGCACACCATGTTTTGAATTAATGCCATTAGAGTGCTTGATGAAGCTGACCCTATCTAGTATGGGAAAAGGCTTAGTTGTTTTTGTTGTTGAGAGTGCTTGATGAAGACAAAAATTGCCAATATGTTGCTATCTTTTGGAACAAACAACAACAACAACTAAGCCTTTTCCCATACTAGATGGGGTCAGCTACTTGGATTCTTTGTTTTCACATTGTCCTATCAGGTGCCATGCTGGCAGTTAACTCAATATAAATTAGATGATTCTTTATTGTTTCTTTTCAATATTTTGTGGTTGTCCTCTTCCTCTTTTAACATTTTTACAATCTATTTTTTCATATCTTTCTTAGAGGAGTGTCTTTGGGTCATCTTTCTATATGTCCAAACCATCTTAAATGATTTTTTCTCATTTATCCTCTATTGGTGCTACTCCCAATTTGTTTCTAATAACCTCGTTATGTATACAGTCTTTCCTTGTGTGACCGCTCATCCATCTCAACATCTTCATTTTTGTTACAAATATCTTTTTCACATGTTGATGATTAACTGCCCAACACTCATAACCATAAAACATAGAAGGTCTAATTGCTGCTCTATAATATTTACCTTTCAACTTCAATGGTATCTTCTTATCACATAAAATACATGATGCCCTCTCCATTTTAACCAACTGGCATTAATTCTATGCGTAACATCTTCATCAATTTTTCTATCACTTTGAAAAATTGATCCTAGCTATTTAAAACTTTCCTTGTGAGGGATGCAATGTGTGCTAGGGATGCAATGTGTGCCCGACCTTTTGAAACATAAATTAAGTAAATAGGATTCTGTTTCTGTTTTTTGGTTTGAAATTCTTCCAAGAGACATTTTAAGAACATGAGTACAACCATATGCTCGTTGATGAATGCAGGGCTCCACAAATATATTTTGATAAAGAAAATATCAGGAACTTGGAATCTGAAATCTCACGGAGTGCAAAGCTGAAATGCAATAGATGTGGACGTAAAGGAGCTGCTCTTGGATGCCTAGCAAAGAGCTGTAGGCGTACTTTCCATGCCCCATGTGCTGTGGAGGTTCATGGTTGCCGGTGGGATTGTGTAAGGCATCGGTTTCCTTGAAATGTTCTTCTTTGATTCTCTTCATTCTTTCTATACCAAAGTAGATAATGATTCTTGTGCTTTCACAGGAAAACTTTTTCATGTATTGCCCAACTCATTCATCACTAAAGTTCCCCGGTGAAGAGACCAAGCCTGGGAAAAGAAGAAGGTAGGCTCTTCCTTTGATGTTGGTTTACTTGCTAATTGAGATGCAAATAGGTGTGACAATCTAATGTTTATGTGAGTTTTAAATCCTTATTGTTCATTTATACTTCAGTGAATGTTGTAAATATCATAGACCTTGTATAGCACGAGGCACCGATAGGCTTGTATCATACCAATATGGTATGATTTTCTTTATAATTTCATGAAATACTTCTATGACATGCTTCATTCCAAGAGATGAATGACGGGCCTTGTTTTGGATGTAGAATAGATTTCAGATTTTTAGAAAGTAAGGGGTTGGTCTTGGCGAGAGTAAGGGGTAGACATGCTAGAGGAGGTCACAGGTGCTGTCTTAGAGGTGGTTTAAACTCATCCCATACCTTGATTTTGCATGATATAGGAGTGTCCATATCGTACAATATGCTCTGATATGGTACAATAAATTGTGTTATGCTATACAGGTACCCAAATTGTATGGGTACAGGTACCGATACACATGACACACATATCATACCGTATGATACGATTTTCTAACATTGCTTCAATGTTTTTGTAAAATCATGTGTAGATGGTGACCATTCTGTGAGCAATATTGGATTAAGGAACCTAGGCATGATTGGAACCCTGGTGGTATGTGGCTTGAGGGAAAAATCCTTTGTGGTGAAATATTTAACTCATTCTAGGAGAAAGCAGCTGCTTATTTGTCAAATCTGACAGTAACCTCTTCTAAATAATTTTTTCCTTCTAAGGCCTTTCTCTAACGCACCTTTGCACTGAAACATTCCAGATGGAAGCATTTTGTTTGTTTTGAGTTTTTAACATGTAATCACTGTCAAGTATGTTGAATTTCTTGTTTTTGGTGTATCTGAACGTTGATTTAGAACCTGTTTATTGAATATTCTTTGTTCCTTTCAGAGCGTCATTTGAATCACCAAAAAGTTTGCATCCTGTATCAAACCAGAACAGAAGAAAGTGGTTGTTTCCATGTGACAAATCAAAGAGGTGGGTGCTCTGTGGGTCTGCACTGAGTGCTTCAGAGAAGGTAAACAATCATCGGCTTTATGTTTTATTCATGTTGATTAGTTGAACAATTTAAGGTCTTAGTAACTTGTCTCTCAACTTGTCATGAATTGACTTGTTATTCAACCTTGCATGGGTCAACTCATTGTTCCAGCAGGGTTATGATAACTTTATATTCTAATAAATTGTATTCATGCAATATGCTTGTTATACATTATATTGCTTATTTGTTTATCTAAAGCATTGTAACTCAGCCAGGCGAAGAAGTGACTCTGCTTTGTCATTCCATGACGGGGCCAAATTTTGCTGAAAACCTGATTATCCAGTGGGTTAATTTCTGGAACGGCTGATCCTGGTCAATTGCAGCCAGGTTTTAAACTGAGTAGAAATAGATTTCATTGATTGAAAATTAGTGGGGGTTCTTTGATGATATATGTACATGATGCTTGTTCAGTTGTGCAACTGTGCTCTTGTACTGTAGTAAAGTAGCTATTACTGTTCTCAAGAATATAGTTCAAGAGTGACTGTTACTGTATGCTTGTCATGAGTTCTGATTGCTTGGATTTTGTATGCTATTTATTCTAATTACCTATGATATTTCTGCTGCCCTATAGGAGTATGTTGCAGAATTTGCAAGCCTAACTGGTGCAAACGTCTGTAAGGCATGGGACCATAATGTGACACATGTCATTGCTTCTCTTGATGAGAATGGTTGCTGCAAGAGAACATTGAAGGTGCTCATGTCGATCTTGGCAGGGAGTTGGATTGTGAATATCAATTGTAAGCTGAGCACAATTAATATCAATACAAGATTAATACTTGTTGTTTTGGATATTTCCTGAATGGCCTTGTTGATACTACATTTTCTTTCCTTTTTCTTTTTTTCCTGTAAATTTTGAGGTAAGTTCTATATGCTCTTGGGTGATTAACATAATAATGAGAATTTGATAGGATTGGATTAGGAGATGGTTACAAGTTCTGGTTCCTTTTGTTTTCACTTAGATCTTGGAATTTGTGAAATATCATAATTACAGTAACTTTAGTGGCATTTAATGACGTTTTATCTTCTTAAAGAAATTTGAGTTTCTGATAAGAGTATTGTGTGAAGATTGTCTTGCCTAGACACTTCCATGGAAACCAAAGTGCAGTGTTCGACACTTCTATTCTAGTATCTCTGTCCGAATGCACACATATACGCATGCTATTGTGCACTCTTAGATATAGCATGATGACACCATTTTAGTGAGTTGCCTTATCTCAAGAACCTAGACTATTTAACTACTCCTAACACTTGTAATTTGTTGGTTTTTTCTATTGATCATGAAGAAGAACATAGACGACATAATGGAGAAGGGGAAACTTCATCGCACTTCACATTAGGACATATTACACTTATGGACGGAAATGCCCAATAAGGATATTACAAAATACAGCCTGATAGAACAATAGATTAGTATTAGCTCACATGGGTCTGTATAAGGACCCAAATCTAAAGTCTTCCAATACTCCCCCAGTCCCCCTCAAGCTGGGGGGAAAACATTGATGACTTCCACCTTGCTCACAATAATGTAAACATGAACTCCATTCACTGTTTTAGTAAGAATATTTGCATATTGACCCAGGAATCGATATTCTGGATTTGATGCAATTTGTTTAGCATCCTTGCTGTCACAGGAAAAGAGGAATTGATTGACTTACTTCATGGCCCAACTCTTTCACGAGGGAGTTTATCCACCTCCCTTCACGCATTCTTTGAGCAATTGCTTTGTTCTCTGCTTTTGCAGTTGATCTTGCAACTGCTGTTTGTTTTTAGCTATTTCATGAGACTAGGTTCCTAACAACCATAGTAAGATAACCTTTGGTAGACTTTCTATTTTCTAATGATCCTGCCAAGTCTGCATGTGAATGAATTTCAACATTAAAGAGATTATGAGTTGCATATAAGGCACATTTACCAGGATTCAACTAAGAACCTCAAATTATGATATTTCACTGTTACTTACACCCAATTTAAGATTGGTGTTCATTGGAATCTCACTTCCCTTATACCCAAACATTCATGTATCCTTGAGTAAATCTAGCTCATACTTTGACATTGTCTGGTAGAGCAGTAGATAAGTATGGGTCCATAAGGAACAAAATCCAAATCTTTCCAACATAATTAGCTTTGACATTGTCTGGCCACACAATTCAAGGCATATTTGACACTTCAACGTGTCTTATTTTTTTGACTGTATGACATTAACAATGTAAAAATATGAAGATGCATATGTACATAAGAGGTGTTGGTATTCCTTTCCCATGATGCTCCTATTTATGATGTTTACCTCTCACTCTACATCATGCTTTAGTTTTTTTATATTTTGGAGATTTACCTATTTTTCTTGGAAATGTAAGGTGTCAGAATACTTGTTCAAATTTAATGAAGTAATTCTGTGAAAACTCATGAAAGAGATAAAGGACCAGCTACTAGGTTTTTGAGTGAATCTCTTGTTTACAGGGATCAAAGCATGCTTGGAAGCCTCATCTCCAGTCAGTGAAGAACCTTATGAAATTGATCGTGACATTCATGGGTGTTTTGAAGGTCCAAAAATTGGGAGGCATAGAGTGATGTCTAAGGTATCTTTTTCTCTTCCCCTCACACATAAACACATCAATCAATTGCGTCTTTGACATGTACTATTAGGCATCAAAATTGCCAGGAAGTAGGATGTCGAGAGCAATGATAAGAGTGCATCTTTCCCTTCTCCATCTATTCACCCCTCAGAAGGTTCACTCCAGATTTTTTTTGTCAAATTAGTTTGATTATTCTGGCACTAATGAAACTCTACGGCCCTTTGAGGTATTTAATGAATCACTTCTGGAACTTATCGAAAGCATATGTCGGGCCTTGTATTTACTTTCTCTGTTTCTTTATTTTCTAGCCTGTACTTAAGTTAGGGTACTTGTTTTTGGTACCTCTTTCATAATTTTCATTATAAAGTCAAATTGTTTCCAGTAACTCTTATTTGGCGGGCACTTGTATTTTGAGGGGATTCTCGTGTGAAGGTAATTCTTCTTCTTTTTTTGTCGCCCAACCACTTGTTTTACGGTTTTAGACATTAGGTTGTTTCCATGCTTATTCCTATTGCTTTGCATTCACCAATTTGGACAGTTACATCCACGACTTGTTTTAAGGTTTTAGAATTTGGGTTGCTTCCATGCTTATTCCTATTACTTTGTATTCACCAATTTAAAAATAATTTTCATCCACGATGTATAGGTAGTAGGGCACTGCCATTTTGCAGCTTCCGCTACTGTTACTTCTAAACTCTTAAATGTCAAGTTTCACTTTCATAAAAGTATTTTTATTCAAGTGTACTTGCTGCCCGTATAGGTGCATCCACATACATGCACTCTCAGCTCCCACATGAACATAAAGATGGGAGCTTGCTAGAACGCCATATTGAATGTGGAGTTTGTGTTTGTAGGAACCTCCGCTTTTCAACGGCATGCACTTCTATTTTATTGGTGATTATGACACTAAGTACAAAGGCTATCTAGAAGAACTAATCTTGGCAGCTGGGGGTGGCATCGTACCGAATGACTTCTCTTCCTTTGCCTCTGAGAACCGGTCGAGGCTTGAAGCTTTAGCAGTTATAGTTTACAATCAGGCTTGCTCTGAAGGTCTCGAGGCTGTGGAAGCTGATTCAATTAGGGATCAGAGGATCAGAGAAGCTATGTCCTTAGCTGCAGAAGCCGGTGCCAGAGTTACTGGTCATACATGGATATTGGATTCCATTGCTGCATACAGAATTCTGCCCCTTGCGTGCTGACCAGGCTTGTAGGTTGTTGTATCTTTTGGTATTCTGCATGTTGTTTCCTCGTGGTATTATTTTTGTTTGAGGGGTAAAATTTCCACGAAATGTTAGATCCAAGATCCATGCTGCTTGTATTTTATGTAGAATTGTTACTTTATGTACTAGCATCCCAGAAAAGGGAAGACTGAACAGTTTAGTTGAATGGAAATGAAATCCATTTACGTGACAATGCTCCTCTCTGAATACTATTGAAATGCGGCTGCCGAATGCCGCTTTCGTTGAATTGAGTAGGGGTGGGCGGTTTGTGTTGGTCCCGGTTCTGGTTTTGTTGAGCTGAGATCCACATACTTGGCTACTTATTTGAATATTTATGTATCCGTATAGATATGTATAGATTGGATGATGCATATGTCTATTAATATTTATGTAAATATATAGTATATTAGTGATAAGACATGCATCACTTGATATATGTGTATTAACCTACGTACTTTAGTATATTACAATACATGTGGTTTAATGTATATATGCACATAGATATAGTGTATGTCTACTAATGTATATATTAATATAGAATATTACATACATGTATTAATAATTAATGTATAATGGTCGATGAGAGAGAAATGAACATTGTGTCTAACGTCAAATCATTTATATTTACTCTTAAAACTGCTTTTTTGGTAACTTTAAATGCGCGTTTTACTCCAACAAAATCTGTACTTATTAACATTTTATGATTTAGAGTCGTCTTCCATTATCACAAAAGATACATTCTGGTTTCCGTTTTGAAATGTGCAAGTATAGTTTCAAAATAAAGAAAAACAACTACAATTGGTTGAGATTTGAAATCCATATTGGCTTTATGGTCATTATAACCAGTTAAACGCTATTAAATTGTTACTAAAATCTAAAGCCAATGTCAACTCTTGGTGGGTGCAACCGGGCATGATTTCGACATCCCGTTGTAACAAAAAAAGATATCTAAAGCCAATGTAGAAGTTAATGAAAAGGCACCGATAATTGATTAATGGTGCATACTACGCCGTGCTTCTTTCACTCACAGACAGACAGAGAGAGAGAGAGAGAGAGAGAGAGAGAGAGAGAGAGAGAGAGAGAGAGATTTAGTTTCTGCAGAGTCCGGGTAGCTACCAGATTCAAAGAAAAACCTTTCAGATGAATTTTTTTATTTTCAATTGTTACTGTGGATTAATAATAATGTGGATCTAAACAGAAACCAAGCCTTTCCTGCACTAAGCAGGGCTGACTACACGGCTTCTTAATCGTCATAAATGCATTTTAACTCTTGAAGAGCAGTATCATAATTGTCGTTAGTACTTTCTGAGACTTACACTACTTCCTTTCTAGTGCCCGTCATTCAACTCTTCATGCTTTTGCATTGGAGTCTCACTTGGCCAGCGCTCTACGTGTTCAAACCATCTTGATCTCGATTGCCTCTCAGTCTCGTTTTATATTAGTGTTAAACCATCAAAGCCTATGGTTTTGATCACAGGAGACCGGTAGTGACTGAAATCACGGCTCCGGAAGACCGGTAGAGACAGGATCAGGTCAGGCGGCTCGAACCGCATCAAAGTCACTTTGGTGGACTTATTCATATTTCTTGGATCTGTCCCTTGCATTTCTTATAATGCCGTCTGTGCATATCTACAAGCAAAATAAAGTAGATGGCACAGAATGAGCCTTGGGTGTTACCATACTTTGAACGTTAGGATTTATGGTGTCCGGCTTTTGGTACTAAAACCACAAGCTTAAACTCTAGTAATCACGATTTCAAGGAACTATTGTTTGATTCTAGAGTAAAATTGATGTTTAGGTTTTTTACAAGGTGGGAGTGTATAAGAGAGGAGGAGATGCTAGGGTTTCAATTTATAACTCATGAGTTTAGTTCTTATAGCTCACCTCCTTCATATTTTTTTCAAATTGAGCTTATAGAATCATAGTTTTATCATGGATTTCATGTTTGATACACAATGAAACTTAAATTATGAGCACGAAAAATCAAAATTTAGTTTCTCTAAAACAACGAATCAAACAGACCTTTTAATGTGTACAGTTGTTCTTTTCTATATGAGAAAGAAAAATCTTTTCCTTTCAAGAAGAAAAAGAGTTGTAAGCATATCAATTAAAGGTAACTAACTTTGTTGACAGGTGGTATGGGCTGCCATTGTAATATGCACCGACACGTTTCATACGGTAAGTAATCATACTGGTTTTTACCACTCTCCTCTACGCATTTATGAAACTTATGAAAAGAGACTGGTTTAATCTAATGTTCTTTGAAGTTTCTTGTTTACATGCATGGTTATAGGTTCACAATTTCTTCTGTATGGGACAGATGAGCACATCAGATTTCTCACTTTCAGAATTGACAAATCTTTCTTCTGATCGCTTATCTTCCTTCGCTTTCTCCATACCTAACTTCCGCCATGACATTCATGACTCAATGGCAGTAAGTTGATGAATCAGTTGAAATGCATTAGCACATTTGCAGAAACGAATAGTCTAGCAGAATAAGACATGCTCTTCATACGGTTCTTTTGTGGTTTTTCATATTTGATGAGGTCAAGGTAGCCATTGTTAACAATCTCAAATTGAAGTTAACAAGAAAGATTAGCATACCGAGGAAAAGAGAATGGAGAAAACACTATTAGGAGTTAACAAGAAAGATTCAAATTAATGGAGACCTTCAACTTGAAGTGTTTTGAGTTATCCACCCTACCGAGGATATCTGTAGCTCCCTGTGCAGAATCTAAAATTAAGCAGCCTCGCACAACGAGCAATAGTTCGCCTGGGGACCCACAAGTTGAAGGTCATGAGTTCGATACCAGCGGCATGCACCTGACTTCGGCCTCCTCATTGTACCAAAAGGGTAAGTTTCCTCATTTATTCAAAATTCACTCATCAAGCATTTTTAGCTCTCTCTTGTTCTCTTGATTATTAAATGCTTATACTGCCACTGCTGAAAGTATAATTAGCATTTTCTAATTTTCTGAAGAAGTCCTTCCTTCGGAGTTAAGAATGCAGTTACAACAACCAATAGAAATAATCCTGTTCAAGTAAGATCTTCTTTAATATCCATTAATTGCGACTGCCATTTAAGTGTCAAATAATAACTTCTTCTTCAGGGGGTTGTTGGATGGTGTTGGTGAACGAGACACACAAACTGAGCAAGAGCTGTTGATCCTTCATTCTTCAACTTAAATCTTCTTGCTATTGGGCTTCTAAAGCAAACTGAACACTTCAAGTTTGTTTAAGTTTAAATGTATAATGTTTTCGCATATAAATGCCAGTAGAACTTCAAATTTGATTAGATATTAAGTCAATTTTTTTGATGCAATTGCCTTGTAAAATTGAAATTTTGATTTACGTTGTACATACCAAATTGGTTGCACGAAGATGGTCCACTAGGGGCACAACGAGCAACAGTTCACCTAGCTTAGCTAGGTGATCCACTTGCAAGTTGAAGGTCATGAGTTTGATGCCCTATGCATACATCTTGCTTTGACCCCTCGCTGTACAAAAATGAAGAGGTTTTCAAGCATATATGATCGAGTTAACTTTTAGCATGGCAGATAATCTAGCTCTATAAAAATAAAGAATTCATGTAGCCGACCCTGAGAAAAGACTTGTTGTTGCTGTATTCTACACAATGTGTTTTTAAGAGTTGACCCGAAGTAAAAATACATTTAGTGATGTTCAGTTCATATACCCTTATAAGTTAGCTCGTGTTCTGTTCATTCAATCATAAACTAAACATGAATGAGCTCATCAAAAGCTGAACCATAATCAGCTAGGTTTGTTTTTGAGCCATAGTACACATGTATGCACACATTCAGAAACTTCATTGGTGATCCATGCTTTTCTTTCCAACTCATTCAAAGGTAGCTGGACCAGTGACTAATTTCGAGTCTTCAGTTCAATGCTCGAAGCTTACCGCCAGCATGGGAATAGTGATATATATATATATATATATATATATATATATATATATATATATAGAGAGAGAGAGAGAGAGAGAGAGAGAGAGAGAGAGAGAGAGAGAGAGAGAGAGAGAGAGAGCATAGTCCATGTACACACCCATTCACCCTAAAATCTACTTCAACACTTTAACATTTTATGCTCTTCAATCGACAAGGTGAAGATTTGTATTTAAAAAATCATTAAAAACAAAATATAAAGGTATAATTATATCTTATTTTTTTAATTTAAATCTTAATCATTAGTCATGTTCCCATATTCCCTCTCTACGTATGTTCTAATCACTATAGGATGTACCTCATTAGATGGAATCTTATAATAAATTACAGGCATTATGTCGGTCAAAGTCTACGGCCGAGATAATGGAACCTTATTTTGATTCAAGGTGCTTAGAAAATATTGCTGCTATGAAAGAGTATGTCATGATATATGCACCTAGCAACCATCCATCGTGATATGATTACCTGATATAAAATACTTTATTCATTAGCATACACACACACACACGCAAAAAGTAAATTGACAAATTACACCAAAAATAGGTCGTATTGAAACTAGATGGCAACCAATCCACGTAAATTTTCAATATTGTATATAGTTTTTAAAAGAGGAATACCCTTAAAATATGTAACTATAATGAATGACCTTTTTATACTTTTGAGCTAATATTCAAAGAAAAAGGTGAAAACAAATGTAAAATTCAAATATTTAGGATAAATAAATGACTTTTATTAGTACACTGCACCAGTATGAACGGACGCCAAAAAGTCAAATATGATTTAGAAGCCGAAATTCTACGGTAGAAGAAGACCACAAATTTCTTTTTCCTTTAGAATGAACGAAAACATACAAATAAAAAAAATAGTATTCTTATTTCCGAAAAATAACATTTCAATACCTCATCGTCAACTTGCTCGAGAGATCCAAACTTGTAGGTCCTTATCCGGACACGATTAACATCATGATCGTCATATGATAGACCTAGAAGACCGCGTACACGACTTGGTGTAACACTGCTGACGTACGTGGCTTGTTTTATTTGACTTGAAGGATATGCCAGCTACAACCACAACCAAGTCTTCTTTGTTCTCCTACAATATCCTAGATAGGCTGCACAGATTTTCACTCGTCATCCACAGGATTTTGTGTTGTATTTGCATTTAACTGAAAAGATATATAATTATATAATATTTTTTTATTATTTATCTCTATCTCATAGGTACAGCATTTGAATCTATTTATTATGTATAAATAAATATATTACATTCAATTTCTTTTCTGATATCTTCCAAAAAAAATCTCGAATTAGATCCCAAATTCATGGGTTGGTGTGAGCTTATCCATGCAGTTATGCACTCTTCATATAAAAATCAATTTTTTTTAAAGATCCTGACTTTTCGTGCTTTGGTAGATCGTTTGAGATCCTTTCTAATACCTTTGATGGATTTTCTTTAGCTTTCATGGGCAAATATCGACCACATGACACATGATCGGGTTCTTTGGAAACAAGAATCCAAGAAGTCGACCCATCTAATACTAGAAAAGGTTTAGTCGTTGTTGTTATTGCATCGGCGAATGTCAACCAAAAATCAAGAAAAAAAGGAAGAAGAGGAGGTCGGCACCATGCTAAGTAGATACTCTATCAGGTTGACTACTCTCCGTGGGAGAACATCGACGAAAGTTGGAAGAAGAAGGTGGAAAAGAGAGAAATCGCTCCCACCAACTTTTTATCTTAAGTGGTGTTAACTACGTAAACTTTTTTATCTAATTGGAATGCAACTTTTTCTCTGACATAAATATCTTCAACTGCTCTTGTATACAACTTTTCCTATAACATAAATACCTTCAGTCGCTAATTTTTATATAAAGAAAAACTTTTATATAGTAAAATATGAAACCAATTCTTGAAATTATGGGCAAATACCGGATTACATGCGGCTGTGTCAAGTTTGTAAAAGAATTCAAAAACCCATCTTGGACACGAATGATACCAGCAGCATACTCGTATGGATTTTGTGACTTACAACACTACACCATGCACAACCATTAAACAAAACCTTCTCCACACCCTAGCCCCAATAATAGAGGAAAAGAAAATAGTTGAACCTGTCAAAGAGATTTCCAAAAGGGATGGGAAAGATGCCAACACAGGCCGTAAAGTTAATGCGACCATATGGGGTTCATTGTATTTATTACTAACTTACGAAGGATGGCAAGTCTGCATCACAAATGGCAAACTTGCCCCTCAAATCCAGCCGTAGATCTTGAGAGGGTGGGTGAGCCACCAACGGAACTCTTTGTTTTTGTAGCTATACACTCACTCTCAGTCATTTTCATGGGAAAAAATTATAAAAAAAACCAGTTTATTTTGTGCGAGGACTAATTAACGGGGGGTCTTCTATATAAAGAGGACATATCACGAGGTTCATCCTGTTGAGCCGAAAATGGTGAATATATCAGACGGGGATGAAGACAGAGGAGAGGGATATACACAAGATGGTTCTGTAGATCTTAAAGGAAGACCAGTTCTTAGATCCAAAGGTGGCAGATGGACCGCCTGCTCCTTCATCGTCGGTAAGCTTTCTCTTTCTTCTCTCATGTGTGCGTGCTTGTGTGTGTGTGTGTGTGAGAGAGAGAGAGAGAGAGAGAGAGAGAGAGAGAGAGAGAGAGAGAGAGAGAGAGAGAGAGAGAGAGAGAGAGAGAGAGAAAGAATTGTACGCGGCAAAACCAGAAAGGTTTTGAAATTTGGGACTAGAAATACCTTTGGCAAAACCAGAAAGATTTTGAACTCCTAAGACTCACAAGCTGTTTGGTGAGAGATTTGGTAAGGAGAAAAGAGAGAGGAACACTGTAAGAGGCATAAAAGATGTCTGGAGTTTTGAGTCTTTAGAAAAACTCCCACTTTCCGGAAGAGGCGATGAAACTACGAGTTTTGAGTCATAATGGAGAAGGCTCGAGTTGTTAGAACCTTCTGAATGGAGAAGACCAGCACTTCTGGAGAGAGCTTTACCCTCACAGTGGGGAGACCCAACTCGATCGAACCGGATTAGTTGGGGTCATTTGGCTTCCGGATACATTTATAATTCACCGAAAAAGAAGACACCATTCAATGAGTTTGCCCTACTTTGTGTCAGTTGAGGCTTGGTTTTTATTGGATACAGAGACTTTCTGAATCTTGATTAAAAGTTATTTGAAACCCATAAGATAAATATTAATGAACCAGGCGTGATATATTGGTAAGATTTTAGAGTCTATCTGACACATAAAAATATCGGATTTATGTTATTATTATCTATATGAAAACCTGACTCAATTTAAGAGTTTTTCTACGGGTTAGGTTAGGTCAAGCCTAAACCCAGAACCCCTACTCTTGAATTTCTATTTCCTAGTAGACATCCGGAATTTCAGGTGCCACCAAACACTCCCTACGTTCACTTCATTTTCAAGCAAACCTGGCATAGCTACAATAGATCTTATTAATGGGCGCAAGGAAGGTCCCACTGTTTCATGCATGCAGTGAAGCATGTGTGGTAATTGCAAACTTAGTGTGTGCGCTGGCGAGCGTTGCACCGTGCGCAACCATGTGGTTGTCATTACTTTGTGTGTGTGTGTGTGTGTGTGAGAGAGAGAGAGAGAGAGAGAGAGAGAGAGAGAGAGAGAGAGAGAGAGAGAGAGAGAGAGAAGAATGTCTATAGCAGGTATAACTTTTTGTCACAAATTATTACTGCGTTTTCGGTTCAATGTTTTAATAAGAGAGCAGAAGGCAGAAGTATAAGAAACTCACAGGTAGAAATGTCAAAATTGGCTTGGCCCGATCCGGTCATGAAAAATTGTAGGTCCGTGCTAGACATTTCATGTATATATATAGATGTAATCCAAAAACTATACAAATGCACATATATATATATATATATATATTTATTTATTTATTTATATTATACATACATGTACTAAAAAACTATAACTCCTGAACCGCTTAAAGAAAGCCTGATTTCCTGATATATATATCCTCCATATATACATGTAATAAAAAACTATATATATATGAGCCTGACCTTGTGAGCTTGCCCTGACCGGCCCACAAGAGCTTTAGCCGGGGAAGGCCATTCAGGCCCGTATTGACATTTCACTGACAGGAATGTCATGTTGACCAAGGAAATGAATAATTAAGATTAAAAAATATGCATATATTTTTTCAGGTTGTACTTGATTATTTTTTTTCTGAGAGACGCCTGATGATGGATTAAATGAACAGGGTACGAAATATTCGAGAGGATGGCGTTCTATGGGATATCATCCAACTTGGTGGTGTATTTAACGAGGAAGCTGCACGAGGGGACGGTAACGTCCTCCAGGAACGTCACCAACTGGGTCGGGACGGTGTGGTTGATGCCTATCCTTGGTGCCTACTTTGCCGACGCCCACCTGGGCCGCTACTGGACTTTCCTCGTCTCCTCTTCCATCTACCTCACCGTACGTCCCTCCATTTTCCCTTGTCCTCAATTCCACCGTCTGTAAGAAAACTTTCTTTATTAACACTTGTTTCGGCCGTTTTCAAGAGAGAGAGAGAGAGAGGGGGGTTAGCTTTGTCCGTGTCAAGTCATGTGTCGTGTCAATAAGTAAGATGCCCAAATGACGAGACAGTGTGATACAAATTTCGTATTGCAATCTTTGACTGGATTCATAATGCACGCTTTCAAACTGTTGTATATTGTTGACAAGCAGGGCATGGTCTTGCTAACACTGGTGGTTTCACTCCCTTCACTAAGGCCACCTCAATGCACGGATTACAGCCAGGGAAACTGCAACCAGAAAGCTTCAAGCTTTCAGGTCGGTATCTTCTACACTGCACTGTACATACTAGCAGTGGGCACGGGCGGGACCAAGCCGAACATCTCGACAATGGGCGCAGACCAATTCGATGAGTTCGAGCCGACCGAGCGCAGGCAGAAGCTCTCCTTCTTCAACTGGTGGATGTTCAGCATATTCTTTGGCACGCTCTTCGCCAACACCTTCCTGGTGTACATCCAAGACAATGTGGGTTGGTCACTCGGGTACGGGCTGCCTACGATGGGCCTGCTGATCTCGGTGCTGGTCTTTCTGGTGGGTACACCATTCTATAGGCACAAGTTACCCTCGGGCAGCCCGTTCAGCAAAATAGCTAGGGTCCTAGTGGCTGCAGCCCGGAAATGGTGGGTCCCACTACCCAGTGACCCCAAGGAGTTGCATGAGGACTTGGAGGGGTGCCCCAAGGACGGAAAGTCAAGGTTTGAGTCAACCCCTTTCCTCAGGTATAATTTATTCTTTTCTTATTGGGTCTTTCTCTCTCATGTATTTGCTTGTGCGTATGCTAAAGTCTACACCATGAAGGGTTTTAGTGATGCGAAACTTTTGCCACTAATTAATCTGCATTTGAAATGCTTCTAAATCATCATAATACAAGTATCCACACGTTTAAAGTGAGGCTTCATCTGTTTAATTTAAGTAGTTGTAATGATTTGCAGGTTTCTTGACAAAGCAGCTGTTAAAAGTGGTACAAACACACAATGGATGCTTTGCTCGGTGACAGAGGTAGAGGAAACAAAGCAGATGATAAGAATGCTTCCAATCTTGGTCGCGACCTTCGTACCCAGCACCATGCTAGCCCAAATCAACACCTTGTTTGTAAAGCAAGGCACCACCATGGAGAGGAATATGGGGCCTCACTTTAAGATACCCCCGGCAAGCTTGACTGCATTTGTCACACTCTCAATGCTCGTATCTGTCGTCATATACGATCTGTTCTTCGTTAAGATCATGAGAAAATACACAAAGAATCCAAGAGGGATCAGTCTTCTCCAAAGAATGGGAGTTGGTCTTGTATTGCACATCATAATTATGATAGTTGCTTCATTAACAGAGAGAAAAAGACTCCAGGTTGCTCGTGAACATGGTATATATGACAGTAGAAAAGGAATCATTCCGATCAGCATCTTCTTATTGCTACCTCAATTCGTTCTTATGGGCTTGGCTGATGCCTTCTTGGAGGTCGCAAAGATCGAGTTTTTCTATGATCAAGCGCCGGACAGTATGAAGAGTTTGGGGACTTCATATTCAACAAGCAGTTTAGGAGCAGGGAACTTCCTCAGTAGCTTTCTGCTTACAACAGTGTCCAGTGTGACCGGAAGAGGGGGGCGTAAGGGTTGGATATTGGACAATCTCAACGAATCTCATCTGGACTATTATTATGGATTTTTTGCTGTACTGAATGTATTGAATTTTCTATTTTTTATGGTGGTGAACAGAAATTATGTATACAGAGAAGAGAAGTTCGGATATACAGAAATAGAGTTGAAATCAGAGGATCATCATCAGAAGATAGAAAACTAGACAACGTTTTGAATGCACGGTTGATGTCACATGTTTCATCCACACAAGTTTAGGAGAAAAAAGTGTAGCATTTAGTTTTAGCTTCTTGTGCACATTGGAAAGAGAAATTGGATCCTTGACATTATATGACGAATTAGTGCTCTCTCTCTCTATGTATATATATGTGCATATATATGTGTGTGTCGACAAGTATTGATCAATATTAAACTCAACTTCGTTGATGCATTTGTTTATTTAGCACTATTACAATCATAAATGCAAATGCTTTGCATTACAACAAATTACTGTAATTTCATTGAACTTTGGCACTTCCCTCTCACTTACCAGCCGCCTCCAGCGCATAACTCTTATTAGCCTTCATCTCACAGGATTTTTGACATTCCCCATCTACACCATGTGGTTCTACCCTGTACACATAGTGCCTTGCCACTATGAGGAAGCAAATAAAGTTGGCCAAACTAATAATAGACAACAGCCCATAATAATAATCCAAATGAGAAGCATTAAGATTGTTCCTGATCCAACCCCCACTGCCATTGTGCCTAGTAACTCTGGACACAGTCTTCAAGAGGAAGCTGCTAAAGAAGTTGCCAATTCCAAGTGAGGTTGTGAAGTATGAAGTTCCTATACTCTTCATGGTTTCAGGCGCTTGATCATAGAAAAACTCAATCTTCGCGACTTCGACAAAGGCATCGGCAACTCCCAACAAGGCAAACTGAGGGAGCAGGGTGAAGATGGTAAGAGGCAAAGTTTCTTTTCTGGTTTGTAGGCCATGCGTCCTAACATAATTCAGCCTCTTTCTTTCAGTTAAGCTAGCTATCGTCATGATAATAACATGCATAACTAAGCCCGTGCCGAGCCTCTGCAACAGTGTGATTCCTCTAGGGTTTTTGGTGAACCTTCTCATTAAGGGCACGAACCACCGGTCGTAGATAATGAGGCTGATTAGCATGAATATGGTGACGAAGGCGTATAGGCTTGCCGGGGGAATTTTGAAGTGTGGACCCATGGTTCGGTCTAGAGTTGTGCCCTGCTTGATGAAGAGGGTGTGACTCTGGGCTACGATACTGCAGGGTACCACAGATGCAAGGAAGATGGGAATCATCTTTATCATTTGCTTGGTTTCTTCTACTTCATTCACAGTGCAGAGGGTCCATGGGGTGACTGGAGCTAATCTCACTGCTGCTTTATTAAGGAACCTGCATGTTGAATAATTCATGTAAAAATGAACTAGTTTTATGAATCAGATCAAATTAATGTTAAATCTAGACCATTTCAATAGTAAAGCCAGATAAAAAATAAAAAAACTGTTCGGATTTCAGATTCATCTCCATTTACCACACTAGTTTAGCTTGCTGGGGCTGAGATGAACAAAACCAGGATCAAATCAATACTAGCAGAACCAAGCCAAGCTATGTGCGGTTCGATTCACTTATAGTTAGTTGCAAAAATGGATAAACAAGAAAATGCAAGGTCAAGTTTACCTGAGGCTTGACGTAGGCTCCATCCGCAACTTCCCACTTTTGGTGTACTCTTCTTCCTGCAATTCATGGAGCTCGTTGAGATCAGTTGGCACTGGCGCCCTCCATTTTTGAGCAGCGGCCACTAAAGTCCTAGCCATCTTAGAGAATGGGCTACCTGATGGCCTTTTGTGCCTGTAAAATGTAGAGCCTGCCAAGAACACTAGAATTGACACAAGGATCCCAATGGTGGGTATTCCATAGCCTAGGCTCCAATTAACATTGTCTTGGATGTAAACCAGGAAGGTGTTTGCGAACAAGGTCCCAAAGAAGATGCTGAACATCCACCAATTAAAGAAGGAGAGCTTCTGCTTCCGCTCCCTAGGCTCGAAATCGTCGAACTGGTCCGCGCCCATGGTCGAGATGTTCGGCTTGGTGCCTCCCGTGCCCACTGCAACTATGTAAAGTGCAAGGAAGAAGACACCTACTTGCAGCGAACTAGCATGACAATCACTAGCTTGGTTTTTACAAGGGGGTGGCTTTAGTGACGGCACCGAAACGGCCAGTGTCAATAGGCACATCCCCTGTTCAACAATTAAACCCAAATTCAGCTTTTCGCGTAGCATCTACTTGGTCTGTAAAATGAGTCGACCTGGCCCGGATCGTAATTTTTCTTAGCTCATCGAAGCTCATACTAAGATGAGCAACAAGGTAAAGAAGCCAAAGATGAGCTTGCACGTTGAACTTAACAACTTAAATGTGATTATATGAACAAATCTTCGTGCTCACATAATTCAAAATTAACCTTAAACACGATCTTCATTGTAAAGTAGAACTTTTGACCCGTAGAAGGCATATACATCCATCTAAATAACAGGGTTAGTATGTTAGATATATAAATCTAAATGTTTTTATACATACACCCAACTAGATGATCCATACGAGCTGCACACTGAGATGAGCAGACCTATTCATAACTCGTCAACATGACCTGCTTGAACTGAGCCCACCTTGCATCATTAGGCTCCTGAAATGAGCCCGAATGAGCTTACCATGAGCTGCATTGGATGACCACTCATATTTTGAGATATTCGATTATGATTTAAATTAGTGCAAGCATGAGATAGATTATTACTGTGAGGTAGATAATCGAGGCGATCACGAACGTCCAGTAACGACCAAGATGTGCGTCGGCAATGTAGGCACCTAAAATTGGGGTCATCCAGACCGTGCCCACCCAATTGGTCACATTGTTTGAAGCTGTAACCGTGCCCTGGTGAAGCTGCCTTGTTAGATAGAGTATAAGGTTTGTTGCAATCCCGTGGTAGGCCAACCTCTCAATCACCTCATAGCCTGCACAAAAAGAAAAACACAATGAATTCTTAGGAGAATGCAACAGCCAAACATGGCCACGAATGAACACAGAGAATTTCGTATAAACTCCTTGTTCGAGGCCGGCTTCGGTAGTAATTAAATATAAGAAGTTGTGGAGATGTTAAAATGGGCCTGACCTAGTGGGTCGGACCAGGCCTATGTAAGGAGTAGGGCCGAATGGCCCAGTTCACAGGGCCAAATGTTATATATATACACATATATACATATATACATGGTTCATATATAATCGGCTATATATGAAAGGTAAGGTAAAAGGAGATAGCCCCTCCCGTTCTCCTCTCTAACAAAGCACGTGTGCCGAGCTCAAGCGATGAGGAGAGAGGAGTCGTCTCGTCCTCCACTTGTATAGAATGCTGTAGGCCCCCTTGTGTTACATGGCATGGCTCCCCATTATTTGATGACCTCGACCACCTGAACTAAAACCCACACCCTTCCATTCCAGCTCCATCTCAGCCACGCACGTAGAAGTCCTCGGTTCGGTTATAATTGGCTCTGGAGAACCGATTCTACGACATAGAACTGAACCATATTGATTTCGGATTCGAACCACAGTCCTATGCATTATAATATATGACAATTGTATTGTATAATTATGAAGCAACACCATACCCAAATTATGTCATAGATAAACTTAAAAAGCTGTAGCATATGTTGATAAAAGAATAATTCGATTTCTAGTATTCATTGTTCATGCCACAAAATAGACAGCAAAAATTAGTGCTTATTTCTTTTTCACATTGCTCATCCAAGAAGAGAAGAAGGTTGACCGCAACAACGACACGCTCCCCCCTCTCTCTATATATATTTATAAAGAATGATAAGATTCATCGAGAGTATATATTTTCAGACCCTAATTGTTTCATAATTTTTATGAACGATTAAAGATGATGCTAATAAGGTGTTATTCTTATCACATGACAAGGATGATACTTTATTGTATCTGTCTTTTGATCATTCATTAAGAACGATTAGATAATAGTAATTCGTTTAGGAGCATATATTTTTAGAGTATTCTATTATTCATATCATTCTTTTATATATATACCACCAAAATAGATTTTGAAAATAAACGTGAAGGTGATTTTCTCTAATCAACCTTTCTCCAAAGAAGGTTATAAAGAAGTCTAGATCACGGTTTGACCGTGGGTTATAATGTAGAACCCATGGTTTTAACCTTTGCCTACGAGTCTCACCCTTAAAAAAAATTCTAACTCCGCCACTCGTGCTAACTGGCAAGTTCTTGCAGAAGTGATCAGTTAGATACCTACTGTGCAGGTCACATCGTGTGCGTGTGTACGTGTTTTATGCCCATGCGCGTGCGTGCATGCATAGATGACTGTGATCCTTAATAATGACCGTTGGATTACAAGTCCGAGTTTCATCAGTGACCTTGGGGACGCATTTATGACAATTTTGTTAATAATTGCGTATTTGGGCGATACAACTGTACCGGTTGATTTGTGTTACCTTGATGTTACGCATAACCCTTCCCACAGAAAGGACCGACAGTTTTATTTTATAGATTTTAGACATTTTTTAGTTAACATATGTATAGATATAAAAATACATACATCAGATGTACCTTTACATACATATAAATCGGTCTACGCTAATGATATAAATATATATAGAACTATCTAGTATCTTTTGTTCCGTCGATCTAAAAGATCAATAGTTGAAATCGAATATTTCACATCAATCATTTATCTTTTTTATCAAGCGACAAGAAAATATTAAATAACTATACTCATTTCTAACAATAGTCTGAATTAATATCTCCTTCTATATATTTTAGAGAGAAAGAGAAGGTGAAAAATGCAAATCAAACCGCAAACTTTATCAAAAGCAATCTTATTAAGAAAGTAAAAAGTAAAAAATATAAATACATCCATTTTTTTTATTCTTGATTTTCAATCTTAATCTTAATCATAACTTTTAATATGATTGAGATTGATTTAAATAAAGACTATAAATACATCAAATCAGGTCGGTTGGGAAGAGGGCAATGTGCTTGATCGGTCCTTGTGAAGACGACTCTGTTCTAGAGACTAACGGGTCTCTTCTTTTGGAAGTTTGTGACTGGGATCCACCCGTGGACGGAAGTTTGTCACTGGGATCTATCAATGGGCGCCACCACTTTGACGTTTAATGCACGCAAGTCCTCTCTTTCCAAGTAGGCTTTTTTTGCAGGTTTTTTTGCTTTTTTTGCACTTTTTAGCAATTGAACTCCTGACCTCTCCTCACTGAGTCTCACTCCTTACTGTTTGTTATACCATGACTCACTGTTGAATGTTCCTTTTATGAACATACGACGAAGTTGAAAAAATAATGAGAGAAACCGTCGTTTCGCCGGTTTTTTTGCTTTTATTTAAAATGTATTTAGTACATTATTGTACCTGGCTTCAAGTCTCTGACTACATGTTCTTCTCCAACTTCATTAAAAAACTCAAGCTGTTGCTCTCCCGTCTAAAAGCCTTTATGGATCAATTGGTTCGGATAAAATCAATGGCATGATGGAATCCGGTAGCACTGGTAAATCCTGCTGGTCTACCAAGTGATCACAGATCAATTAAAAGCTTCTGTATTGCTGATTAGTGACGATCTCATTGAGGACCAAGTTGGTAAACTTTTATTTGTAGATAAACAAATTGCTTTCTGAAGCCAATGCTAATTGTGGCATCAACCAAGTAGTTAGGTTGCATGAGTTTACCCGATTCATCAAAAAAAATTGAAAATCTCTTCTGGAGTTGGAATTACTAGCTAATTTGATTAAGTTTCGTTAGGTACGCATAGTCCAGCAAGATCACGAATAAAGAAGACAGAACTGATGCATCTAAACTTCCTACTCGCGTAAAGGTTTAGAGCTAAAGCTTCAGTCCCTTGTTAGCAAAGCTGGTTGTATAGCAGTTGTATATATGTTGGTGTGAATGCAGAGAGAGAGAGAGAGAGAAGCGTTACCCACGATGAAGGAGCAAGCTTTCCATCCGCCTCTTTTTGATCGGAGAACTGGTCGGCCTTTGAAATCAACACTTCCATCCTTGGTGAAGCCGTCATCTGCTGCTGTGCCGACTGCTGCTTGATGGTGCTGCTGCTCCATATCGATCACTTACTACCCACCTTGTTGCTCTATCAATTCCTCCTAATTATCTCTATATATAACAACAAAGTTCACACACCAATCGTCAAACTCAAGTTGCAGGAATGACCTATGACGGTAGAAGTGCAGATGTCCATGCCTTTTGAAAACCAAGCTGTCCATTTTTTGGTGGTGGATGGCTGTTGATTTACATCCCCTTTTCACGGCTGGTTCCTTAGTATTAGTGTGGTGCTTATACGTACTTACATATATACGTACCTAGATAATAATGTATGTATGCATATACGTACATATGCATGTATATGAAGATGTTCTTGTATCTTCTCTTAGTATTGCCAATCACAAAGAAGTACTTACAATTGACAAATTTATTCCTGCCTTTTGGCCAACCAAACAAATCAAGCCCTCATGTCCCTGAATCACCCCATTGCCACCCCTCAACCATCGCATCAAATCAACGGCTCAGATCAACACTCACTGCAAGACTCATAGTCCACTTCATGGATCCGGACCCATTTATCAAAAAAATCCGAACTCTCAAAGTCGGTCTGAGCCGTGAAGAAACTCCCCAAATTTCCCTAAAACAAACCCTACACCGAATCTCCCCCGTCCAGTCTAGCACAACCATTTCTCACCCGTCCATCTATGTCCTTTATTTTGTAGATCCGCGTTTAGATATTTTCATCCGCACAGGCTGTGCCTTCGTCCCTCTCTCCCCACGCCCCCAGATTCGCCCCCTTCTCTTTATTTCAAAAAGAAGCGAAGAAGAGAGCAAAATACAGTAGTATTAGAAGAAGAACGATGGATTCCGATCAAGGGAAGCTGTTCATCGGCGGAGTTTCATGGGAGACGACGGAAGAAAAGCTGAAGGAGCATTTTGGCAACTACGGTGAGGTAACGGAGGCTGTAATCATGAGAGATAAGATCACTGGTCGATCAAGAGGCTTCGGTTTCGTCGTCTTCGCGGATCCCTCCCTCCTTGATCGGGTTGTCGAGGATAAACATACGATAGACGGCAGAACCGTGAGTTACCACTTGGTTTTTTCTTCTTTTTTCGCTTGATTTATTCTTGGTTTCTCTGCTTCTGGAGGTTTTAGATTTTAGGGTTTGTTTTATGCGTGCATCATTTTTGAAAAGAAAATTATGGTTATTTTCGGGTTTTGGGTTTTGATATCATGGAATAGGTTTTGAGCTTCAATCAAAACGATGATGTATTTATGGGAATCAAATGCGAAACAGGGGTATGGGGGAGTCATGTCGGGATACAGAATTTTTAGGGTTTTCTGTCTATATGCTTTAATCTCGTTTTGGTTCTTGAGTGAACTACAAGGTGTTTTCTCTTCCGAATTGTCACTATCAAACGGTAGTTTCATCCAAAATTGTTGGGTGACAATAACTTAGCAAAGCGCTTTGCCTTCTCGAAGATATGAAGTGCAATAGCTGCTCCTGTAATGCGTCTGTCTTGCTTCCAATTGGGTGTACATATTTGTACCTTGTACACGTTTAGAATATCGTACGTAACTTATAATCATATAGAAGTTTTTCTGCTTTCTGTGTATGTCTTTTCACTGTTGAATTATCACTATTTGATGATTTATGTTGCATGGCGGGTATGTGTAATATTTTGATCTCTAACGTTTATGTCTACTTTGGCTACTCAGGTTGAGGCAAAGAGAGCCCTATCAAGAGAAGAGCAGCAAGTATCCTCTAGATCTGGAAATGCCAACGCAGGGAGAAATGCTGGGGGCGGTGGCAATATTAGAACCAAGAAGATTTTTGTTGGTGGCCTTCCTCCAACCTTGACCGAGGAGGGGTTTCGTCACTATTTTGAGCAGTATGGCAATGTAACGGATGTTGTAGTTATGTATGACCAGAGCACCCAAAGGCCACGAGGCTTCGGGTTTATTTCATTTGATTCTGAGGATGCTGTTGATAGAGTTCTTCATAAGAGCTTTCATGACTTCAATGGTAAGCTTGTTGAGGTAAAGCGTGCTCTGCCAAAGGAAGCAAACCCTGGAAGTAGTGGACGCACAAGCAGCGGGGGCTATCAGAACTATGGCAATGCAGGTTCTAACAACAACAGCTATGATGGTAGAATGGATATGAATCGATATGGACAACCTGCGGTGGCAGGAGGCGGTTTTCCTCCATATGGTTCCTCCGGGTATGGGGCGCCTAGCTATGGATATGGAACTGCGGGTAATGGCAATGTTGGTTATCCGGGATATGGTGTTGGTGGATATGGAGGTGCTCCTCCTAGTGCGGGATACCGCGGTCCTACGGGCGGATATCCATCTGGTCCTACTGCTGGTTATGTTAGTGGCCCTCCCGGTGCTCCCAGAATTCCGTGGAGCAATCAAGGGCCTGCAGGTTATGGAATGCAAGGAAATCCTGCAGGTTATGGTGCAAATGCTGGTTATGGCGGTGCTCCTTCAGGGCAGTCACCTAGTGGTGGTGCTGGTTATGCCAATAACTATGGATATGGTTATGGGGCCGGTGAAGGATCATACGGAAATCCTAGCGGCTATGGTGCTGTTGGCGGTCGTGCTGGAGGCATTCCCAATAGTGCCTCTGGTGATGTCAATGAGCAACCTGGTGGAGGTGCTGGTTATGGAGGCTACGAGGCTAATGGGAATTCAGGGTACCCAAATGCTCTTTGGAGGTCTGATCCTTCACTTGGTGGAGGCTATGGTGTACCACAGGCAAATGGTGCTCCAGGGGTACAGTCCGGATATGGTGGGTACGGTGGTGGGGGTCGACAGAGCCAATAGAACATTTGAAAGGTCAATGAGTCTTCTGATTTATCGAAAGAGTCTACATCAGCAAGACTGGTTTCTGCTCTCGTTCACCTGGTCACAACAACTCTTTCAGATTGGAATGGATTTGCAGGACTGGTTGGGTTGCTCAAATCCCAGTAGTTACAAGTAGCTTTTTTTGGTAGATAGATCAGTGGATCCAGGGATCATATAATGTCGCATTTAGTATTTCTACTGTAGTTGATTTTGTGTGGTGTTGGTTGTGTTTAGGTCCGTTCTATCGTTTGGATACTCTACTTCGAATGACTGTAGTTTTGGTACTTGCTGGTCTGATTGTGGCATTTGTTTTCTTCTCCTTCTCCGTATTGTTTTTGTTTAATGTTAATGCTATGGCAGGAACTCTTTGATGAGGAAGATTAGTAGCTAGATGCATATTAAAGTTTTCATGTTACCGGCAGCGTGTTTGTTTCTGTTGGAAGGTCTAATCCTCTCGGTAGTTTCCCATGATACTTGGTAGCGAGTAGTCTTCTGTTCAAGTAGAGAAAGATCTTAGGCCTCACCAGTGTAGCGGGTAGACTGTTGAACTAGAGAAAGAGCTTAAGCCTCACTGTAGTTTTGCATGATACTTGATCCTGAGTAGTCTGTTGGTAGAGAAAGGGCTAAGGCTCGCTTTAGTTGTGCATCATATTTGATACTGGATAATCGTTTGAAGTAGACAAGGGGCTAAGCACTGTATTCATGATAACTGATACTGATTAGTCTTTTGAAGTAGACAAGGGCTTATTCATGATGCTTTGATACTGAGTAGTCTTTTGAAGTAGAGACTAGAGAGAGGTATAAGGGTGGGGGGGCAGCTACTATACACTTTGGGCTCAGAATTCTAGTAGTTGGAAATATTTGTCAGTGGCATAATTTGTTTCCTCCTGTATTTGCCCTTGTCTACAGGAGAGATGCTGTGGATTTTGATAATCCCGCAGAGATGCATGATTTTGGGTGGGGATGGCGACGAATACTCCTGTTCGGCGATGTTGTTTCAGCCTGTGAACCACCTGATTGTCGGTCGATCAACACACTTGCACTGGAACTGTGATGGATCTCCACCTTGTTAATGCTTACAAGCACGCTGCTTGAGCTTGGATGATGCATATACCTGCTGTTCTTGTCCTTGTTTGTGCTTTCGAGGATCAAATATGCATGGCAATTCTGCTTGATATGCGTTTTATCTGATTGTTTGCTGTTGTTGCTGCGGCCTGCATGTTACAGAGCCAAATAGTTCCCTTGTCTTAGCATGTTTTGTTCTGTTTTTCACCTTTACCCTCCTCTGCACAAAGGGGTAACCATTGTTTTGGTGGTTTGTGCGACTTCTTCTGGAATACCATCTTTCAAGTAGGCGGATTAACTGAAAGTATAGATGCTTAGCTATCTTTGCAATAATTATTTTTGATGTAACCTTTTATTTATAAACATCTGACTGCTAATAAGCAGCATTCGGTAGGACTACGTCTTCCTCTTCGCTTTGTGTGTGAGGTATCAAGCAAATTAGATCATAACTGTAGATGAACCCCAACAAGTAACGACGGGAAATCCTTAAAAAATGGCAGCCAGGGCATACTCTAAAGGGGATGTGAATTGTAACAATCGGAAATCCACCTTCGGATGCATATAACCAACGCCATAACACCTGAACTCTGAGCTCGAAGCTGAGGACTGTTGTCTCGATTTCCCACAGATATGTAACTACTTCATTTTGGTTTTTTATATATTAGGCATTCATGATCACGGAGGGTATCCGATTGTGAGAGAGAGAGAGATGATGGGGTCTATCATTTCGAGACTCCAGTAAGGGATTGTAATGAGCTCCTTTTGAACAAAATGGGGATCATATTCAGCAGATGGCTGGATTTGTTTGGTATTATGAATTCACAAAAAAGAAGTAACCAGCAATCTCAATTGGACACTAATTCTGCATGCTGCAGCCAAGAAATTGTAGCATGTTCTACAGCAGATCAAACTGTCGAAGTCCCTCGTTTATGCAATCAAGTGGAGAAGGGATGACCACAGCGAAAATAAGAGGACCAAAAGATGCTCGTCATCCTCAAATCACAATCTAAATTTCCAGGAGCCTTAGGCAGACGGCATGCTTTCGTAAGGGTCACTGAAAGCACTCAAGTTACCAGGCCGGGAAAACACAATCTGCGTTAAACATCAAACTGGAATGAGATTTCTTTACAATCAGGATATAGCAACACTACTATTTGGGCTACTTCATTGGGAGTGCCTCTACAATCTACAATTTCGACTGCCCAGTAATTCGTTTGGTTCCAAGAATAGTAACACCTAACTACACAAACCCAGTCCAGCGAGGATTAGAACAATTCTTAGTTCAAGGACCCGCTAATGGATTATACATGCATTTTCCACACTGGAATGGCAATAAATGCGTAACATACTCTAAATAGGAGGTTGATGTCGAGAAAGTCAACAGATTCACGCACACTCACTACCTCTAATGTCAAATTGACAAGCAAAAGTTCTATTTGACACAACAAACAAGTAGGTCATGTACCGTTGAATTAATTAAATTTGTTACCTCTAAGGTCAATAACGAACAAGGAAAAACTCTATCAAAGCTTGTAGTGGAGTCCCAGATCAACAAACATGACGTGAGTTCAGATAGATGAAACATAGAAATAATAGAAGAGCAAACAAATGACTCAACATATATAACCCCAAACATAGGAGAAGACGAACATCCCATACAGAACACAACATCAGAATAGTTTGCGCAGCTTAAGGACCAGAAAGAAAAGAAAAACAAAAGGTAGTTTACATTGCATAAAGGCAAACTAGATCATAGTGACGGGAGATGTTTCGCCGAGCTTGTGTGATTGTATTCTGCCCGGAAAGATGCTGAAAGAAAAACTTTGCAGATCCAAATGCTGCGGTTAGGATGACTGGTGTCCACCAACCCTGCATCAAGCATCTCATTAATTCATGAAAAGGCTTCAAGCAGAATTCCAGTCTCAAATCTGATTCAGAAGATACATAACTTAACTGGAGAGATTAGACAACTAGTAAGCAAGAGTTACCTTTTATTTATGTAATTTGTCAAACAATTACTTTTGTCCTTGCCAGAAATGAGAATCTGCATCAAAGGCATAAAATAAAATAAATTCAACAATTGCGATAAAGCAACAATAGCTGAATGTATGGCACTAAACGTGTCAGAGGGAAAGAACCATGTAAAAAAAGAATAGGTTAAGAAGAGCTTCGTCAACAAAAGAAATATCACTACATATGCGTCTGCAAGCCCTAGACCAGCCTGAGTGGCAACCTGTTAAAACAAGTATTCAGAAAATTAATCTACAAAATGGGACAAAACAGTGCTCCTACCAAACTTGTCATCAAGATATCATCATAAAGCACTATTTCAGAAGTTTAATTTGGCGAATTAAGTGTGAATATTAAGATAAGTTGTTGCAGATACCTTCCAATAAAACAGAGAGTGAATTTTCATCACAGATCTGGGGGCGTCTTTCTCATATGACCCTTCGAATTCAAATAAGTATTCAGAAAAAATTATTGTTTTTTCAGGTGTTGTTTCTAAACTTCATTGCCTTGTAGTATTTCTAAATCGGCAAGAATTTGGATTGTCAGTTGCATTGATATAAGAAGTTTGGTACTTTGAGTTTGGGAAGAGAGAGCAAGTGTCCTCCTGAGAAGGGAAAGGAACAAGAAGGCCAAAGGTAGAGTTTTAACACAATTGATATGCGCACACTTTTTACTATTCACGTACCTCTTTTTTACTGTGATTCTAATTTTACTTCTATTAAAATCTAAAAATGATCCCGATGCTCTTTACCATCTGGAACTCTCTCTCTACGTGGGTTTCACCTTACTATTAATCATCTCACACTATTTCTCCGATGATCCATGACTCGAAACTCGATTCAATCCATGATACTAAACCATCCATTGTCCCATAGTGCTTCGAATCCGATTGAAAAAACGAATAAAAAGAAAAAAGAAGAGGAAAAGGAAAAGGAAAAGGAAGAGAAAAAGAGAGAAGGGAGATGATTCGAAGATGGTTTAAGTGATTTGATAGGGTATTTCGTTGATTTGATATTTTTTTGTCATTTATTTGAGGTATTGATTTTGTTTTCGATCATAATCAAAATGATAAAATGATGTCAAGTTCTTGACTCAAGATGAAAAAAAAGTGCCTCAGGCGCATCTCCCTTGGTTCTTGTTTCATGCAATGTTCATCAAAATATATTCATATGTTTTTTATTTTCTTATTATTGATTTTTTTCTTTTCTTTTTTTTCTTTGAGGAAATTCATAAGAGTATGGGTTGTGAAAAAGACAACAATGCTAAAAATGAATGAAATGATGATCATCATAGTAAAGAGATAAGAAGAGAGTCCTTGCTGGAATTGGGTGGAAGAGGAGACATGATTAATTTCGGTATTTTTGAGAAAAAGAAACGTAAAGAAACGACGGATAGTAAAAAGTTGTGCAAATAGTAATCCTCATTTTAAAACAACCTCATGTTTTGGAAGTAAAACACAATCTCCATAAAATCATCGTATTGTATGATATATGGGTGTATCATACAATAAATGGGCCATATCACATATGATGCTGTATGATATGACCCCGTAAATGCGATAAAATTGTATCTTATCATATGATTTTAGTAACATTATTTATGATTGCTCACTAGCTATCTATATTTTTCATGACTCACGTTGTTGATTGGAACGAAAACCAAGCCTTCTCCCATGTGTATCCTTCTTTAACTCAAGTGTCTCTTTAAGTTTTATAGTTTAACAACGACCATTTTCCTTATAGTCTCATCAATTTCTGAATGAGACACTTCACCTGAATGTAGACGGACAGTCAGGGCCCAAGGGTGGGGAAAGAATGTAAAACCGAGTGAGGCAGACCATGAGCAAAGTAAGAACTCTACGTTTGCTCAAATGTCTATTAGAACGACCCTGCTTGTTCTAGCAGATTCATAGTCGAAGAACGGTTCTCATTTAGAGTTCGCCGAAACTCGAGTCTCCTGGGCAGCGAGCTACTCGCCATTATAATCCATTATTTAGCAAAACAAGGCTGCAAGAAACTTAAACTTGTGGCATTTAGATGTTCTTTTGCTGGTGTTGTGGGTGGTGGTGGTCTGATGAACTGTTCTTTCTCCTGGTTCATTAGTCCTTTCATCAAAATGGATGGTTTTCATAACGATATACTGGGAAACAGGTCTAATTCCACAAAGAGGAGATTGGTATGATCCATTTATTGTCAAGTAAAGCTATGTCAATCTCGTTCTCTAAATGGAAGATGGTGAAATATTTCAATTGAAGGAGCTTTAAAGTGGTTGTACAAGTAGGTGATCGTTCTAACCTCTCAGACTTCTAAACTTCGAATTCAAGTTCACCGGTGATTTATGGATCGTTTCTGTTTGGTTTCCATCTATCAAAAAACGATGTGTTCAGTTTAGGTATCATTAGATCTTAATACAATATCATCACAGTTCTGGTAACGTGTAACATGAATGTGTAACTTAATGAATGTTTTCTTGGTTGAGCTACTGTTTGCAAGTACTCACGTGTATGTGGGTCTCTGTGTGCGCGTGAGAGAGAGAGTAAAATCGTGAAAACCAGAGACCTTGCAGAAAAATGTGTCAAGTGCTGAGGTTAATCAGGTAAATTTCCATTTGTTTTCATTTTTAAGCAAATCAATTTCCTTTCTTCAGTAGTTCTGCTAATTAAGTTGCTGCAACAAGTGCCATGCACAGTTGAAAGGAGCAAAACGGACGATCATATTCTACGGTTCATGTTGGCAGCGAGCCCCCAAAGGTAATCATCGTTTCATATCATTTATATTTTTAAATTTCACAGTTATGCTGATCAATATACAAATTCAAGTTTTAGCATAGGAAATATTACCCCTCTAATAAAAGTCCAACAAAGCTGTATCCTAGTTGTTGGATGCTTAAGGCTATCCTCGTTCGTCCGAGCTTTGAGATTGACTATGAAAGGGTGAGGTGAGACATCATTGTATGTGGATGTAACCCTTGGAATATGCCTTCAATGATAAATGTACTAGGAGCTCTAGTTGGAGGCAAATAATTGTTCTGGACCTGGCAAACTTGCCTGTAGCAATGACTGTAGAGAATTTAGATGCTTCTTCTTTAAAAGCAAGGGATTCAGTGACAGCACAGTTGGTGGTGAGGATAGGGAACATGGCTCTAATCCAACGGCTTAGATTTAATTGTTTTAGAGGTAGTTGGGCGTTATGTTTGGTTGGCAGTTCTAAGGTAGCATATTTATGAGCACTCGACGGAAGAGTTCATGCATGGTTATAACTGTATGTGCTGGAACGACCGATCCTATCATGTGGAAGAAAGGTTCCACTGTCTCCCATTACACGAAGGATTTTCTTGAGTTGATTCGTCTTACTGGGTACCACACGTACCTCAGATGTTGATGTTTACAAGTAAATCGTACTATTCGAGTAATGTCATATGGTAGACGGTTGGCTGTGTTTATCTGTGTGTGTGTGAGAGAGAGAGATTTGAGCACCTAAATCATGTAATGACAGAATCATATGTAGTATTAAGTGTCCTATAGGAACTTGGTCACAGAAAATTAATTGAAAAGCCATCAAGGGATGTTGACTGTTTGAATCCTATACATAAGCCTAACGTTCCTTATATACAAGTTGTGTGTAGCTTTATGTATGCTATGTTAAGACTTATATTAATTTTGTTGTTGGTCTTATGAGTAGATTTTGCTGGGAGCAAAGATGACAACAAATCCATCTCAGGACAAATATTCTTATTTGGAGATGGTGTTGTTTCTTAGGCACGTAAGAAACAGGGTTGTGTAACATTGCATACACAAGAAGCTGAGTATGTGACTTGCTGTATGGATACAACGAGTGTTGTTTGGATAAGACGTTTCATACGTGATTTGAAGGTGGAAATAGCCAATGAGCTAATTGTCATTTACTGTGACAACAACGTAGCAATTACTCTTATCAAGAGTGGAGCTAATAGCTCTAAAAGCAAGCATATAATGGTTAAATACCATTATGTTCATGACATGGTTATGAGAAAGGAAATATCCATTTCATACATGCCAACAAATAATATGTTATCTGACTCCTTGACGAAAGGCATAACAGAGAAACTTTTTTTAAAACATGTTGCGAACATGGGTTTGAGATATGATTGATTGTTGTGTAGGTAAATAACCACACAACGGGTAGTGATTGCAGTAGTAATTATGAAATGACATTACTAGGAAAACCCCGCAAAAGTGGGAGGAAAACCAGTATGTCAGTTCACTTGGCTCGAATGGCCAAGTGAGAGATGTAAGGCAGCGGCCATTCTGGGCAACCCAACACAGAAACGACTGGACTGGCCATCCAGCCGTTATATGTGGTCAGGGTTACGAAAAGGATAGCCGTAACAGCCATAAAGGGTGACCGTTACCAAATGACACGGTAACAGTCCGAATATAGGGATTCTTGAAGAGGAAGACCTAGTGAGATAAACCGGGAAGAGAGGATCACGCGCTCCTCTATAAATCTATAAATACATAGCAATGCAGTCAAGGAAAACACAATCATAATACCAAAACCTAGACTTCTTCTTAGGGAAACCCCACTGAGAGGAAACCTCAAACACATAAACCACCTACCTTTGTTTTTCCGTGGTAGGCGTACCAGAGAAGCAACCCATGTAGGAACCGGAGGTCGACGGAAAAGAACCATAGGTCGATAGAAGTCGGAAACCGGTCAAGAAGACAACCGGAAAACGCAACATGATGAACTGTTCTTTCTCATGGTTCATTAGTCCTTTCATCAAAATGGATGGTTTTCATAACGATATACTCGGAAACAGGTCTAATTCCATAAAGAGGAGATTCGTACGGTCCATTTATTGTCAAGTAAGCTATGCCAATCTCGTTCTCTAAATGGAAGATGGTGAAATATTTCAATTGAAGGAGCTTTAAAGTGGTTGTACAAGTGGGTGATCGTTCTAACCTCTCATACTTCTAAACTTCGAATTCAAGTTCACCGTAGGTGATGCATCGATCGTTTCTTGGTTGCTCATTTAATGCAGATGGCCTTTGTCGATTTCTTTTCCCCTAAGCTTCAACTTTATACCATGTCATTTGGCCGTCTTCAACTTTCATACCATGCTACTTTTCTTAATCATACGCTCTTAATATTTGCTCCTTTATACCATGCAAGTATACATTATAATGGATACTTGCATTGATTCGCTTGCAACGTGCTTATTGTCGTTCCATGGTTTGTATTCAAGGACTTGGGCTACGTTGAGCCGCCTGGCTTTGGTCGTCTAAAATGGCTCACTACTTGGTGATCCAACGTACCGTTACTCTCTGGTCCCCAACGGTTGTGAAGCGAAACTCAGACCTATTGATGTCTAATAATGAGAAAGTCTCTTACTTCCATCTATTAAAAAACGATGTGTTCAGTTTAGGTATCATTAGATCTTAATGCAATCTCATCACGGTTCTGGTAACGTGTAACATGAGTGTGTAACTTAATGAATGTTTTCTTGGTTGAGCTACTGTTTGCATCGACTCACGTGTATGTGGGTCTCTCTGTGTGTGTGAGAGAGAGAGAGAGAGAGTAAAATCGTGAAAACCAGAGACCTTGCAGAAAAATGTGTCAAGTGCTGAGGTTAATCAGGTAAATTTCCATTTGTTCTCATTTTCAAGCAAACCAATTTCCTTTCTTCAGTAGTTCTGCATGTTATAACTGTATGTGCTGGAACGACCGATCCCATCATGTGGAAGACAATTGAACTGGGAAGAAAGGTTCCACTGTCTCCCAATACACGAAGGATTTTCTTGAGTTGATTCGTCTTACTGGGTACCACACGTACCTCAGACGTTGATGTTTACAAGTGAGTCGTACTGTTCGAGTAATGTCATATGGTAGACGGTTGGCTGTGTTTATCTGTGTGTGTGAGAGAGAGAGAGAGAGATTTGAACACCTAAATCATGTAATTAAAGAATCATATGTAGTGTCAAGTGTCCTATAGGAACTTGGTCACAGAAAATTAATTGAAAAGCCATCTAACGGATGGTGACTGTTTGAATCTTACACATAAGGTGAAGTATAATCTCATTTTCACCATCATCAACAACAACTACTAAACCTTTTTCCATAGTAACGGAGTCAGCTACATGGATTCTTTATTTCCACAGAACCCTATCATGTGCCATGTTAGCAGTAAACTCATAATAAGCTAGGTCATTCTTTATTGTTTCTTTCCAACACTTTTGTAGTCATCCTCTACCTCTTTTAATACTTTTAAAATCTAGTTTTTCATTCCTTCTTCTTTTGATCTTCTTTCTATATGTCCAAATCATCTTAAACAATATTCTCTCATTTTATCCTCTATTGGGGTCACTCCTAATTTGTTTCTAATAATCTCATTATGTATACCGTCTTTTCTTGTATGACCACTCTTAATTTGATAACTACTAACCAAAGTCATACAATACGATGTTGACGTTGACATGTAGTCCAAATGCCAATCCAATGTTGTTAGCGGGTCTCTATTTAGACAATTTTGAAGCTTCACTGGCTGTATGTACAACTAACAGCTTTCCTAGAGGCTATTTTGCTAAATGCTTAATGAACTTTACACAGAACCCGATAGTATGACAATAAGTTGCTTCTTGTTCACTATTCTGTCTAAGCTTTTCAACTTTTCTCTTTTTCTAGATTAAGTTGATCCATTATCAGCCAATGCCATCATTAAATACCAAAACAAAAACCAGTTCATCTTGTTCAGAGAAAAACAACTGTTCCATCGTTAAATAATAGGAGTAAATTGAATAACGAGGCGATTATGAACCAAGCTGTTCGGGTTATATAGTTTTTTATTAGCAAGATAGGATCCAAGAAAAGTAGAAGATTTACCTTTAGAGAGAACGTCATCGATGTACCGAAGTAAAGATTTGGTCCTTCGTCAGGAAGCCGTATATAGACTTTTCTGTGCCTTCAGTCTAAAACTGAGAAACAGTCGCCGTGACAACCTTTTCCCACGTCAAATTAAGTGCTCCTCATGGCTTACGTCGTGTCAGGTACTAAACATGATGCTAATTTAACACTTTCATGCTGTATATTTGATGCTTCATTCGTAATAATCCAAATCAGCTTAGCGGCACTTCAAGTAGATTTAAGTAATCCACAAGCATGAGAAGACATGTGACGGACCTGTTAAAGATGTCTCGTAGAATATTGATCTAAAAGAAGTTTAGATTAAGGTATCAAGACATATTGTTTAGAGAACCTTAAAAAAAAGATATCCTATCAACATACATCAATTTTATTAAAAACATACATCATGATGCACAAATATCTATAAAGATTCATGAAAGGTAGAAAGTAAAGGCTTCTGACTCAGTAAAATAAAGAAAAAATATATGGAATGTAAGTTTGATGACTTGGTTACATCAAATGATACAATATATTCCTTATCAGAAAAATTTTAAATACTTAGGGACAATTTTTCATATCGATAGAAAAAATCAATGAAGATGTTATGCATAGAATTAATACATGTTGGTTAAAATGTTGAAACACATTAGGTATTCTATATGACAAGAAGATATCATTAGTGTTGAAAGATAAATATTGTAGAGTAACAATTAAACCCATTATTTTATATGGTTATGAGTGTTGGGTAATTAATCATAACACTACAAAAGATATTTGTAGAAGAAATGAAGATGCTCAAATGGATGAATGGTAACACAAGAAAGGACCGTATATATAATGAAGTTATTAAAAATAAATTGAGGGTGACATCAATAGATTATAAAAATGAAGAAAATTGTTTAAAATGATTTGAACACATAGAAAGAGGATAAAATGAAGCTCCAATAGGAATATATGAAAGATTAGATTGTAAAAATATTAAAAGAGAAAGAAGAGAACCACAAAAATGTTAGAAGAAAACAATAAAAAATGATCAAGCTCATTTTAAGTTAACTGTTAGCATAAAATCCATATAGTCGACCCTATCTAACATGGAAAAAGGCTTAGATGTTATTGTGCATGTGAGGGAGAAAATCATGATATATTCTCTCTAAAAGATTTTTAAGATAAACATACTTTGGTTAAAATGTAAACGTTGTGAAGCAACAATAGAGCATTCAAGATTTTACGACCGAGTGCTGGATGTCAATAAAATTCATGGAAGAAATTAAGTTTGAGGGGATGCATTAGCGCACAACAGTGGATCGATGATGAGGTTATCAGAGAAACAGTTAGCATGTTAGAAATAGAAAATAGTGTGAGGTATTTGCCCGCATTTTCAAAGTTTGAAGAGGTGACCATGTGGACCTCCGGTGAAAGAGATCATGGTTTAGTCCAGCAAACCTACTGTTTCTGCGCTATAGTGAGATAGAGTAACAATTTTCATGTAAACTTGACGGCTTCAAACGACGGTGTCGTATGGCTCTGTTCGTGTCATTTATGACTTGTCGAACAAGGCTCGACATGAACATTTGCTCTATATGATATATTAGTGTTTGTGACACTGGGCGAGGCCCGCAGGTCCAACCGGTTCAATCAGGAACTAGGCCCTGATACAGGTCAGTTCACTTCTTTAACCGAAAGAACCGGCCCAAAGCCTGTGAAAAGGCTGGTTGAATCACGAACCGGTTTGCCTAAATTGGCCGGTTCATTCAATTTTCATGTTCTTCTATATTTTGAATTTTATCTATTTATTTTTATGCTTTTTCTAATTGTTTATTTCATGTTTTTATTTTGAATGGCTTATTTTCATGCTTTCATTTAGATTAAGGCTGCTTGTGGATGATTGTAGGCCGGCAAAAAGATCTGTTTTGATTCCCTTAGGCAAAATGCCAAACTCTCTCGCTCTTTGTTTCTCTTTTAAGAGAATATAAAGCCCAACCTATTATATTTTAAAACTATGTTAATCATAAGATATTGACGTAATAAACGACATAATCATATATAATTTAGTCACAAGCAGACGATAATATTTGGCAGCAAGATACCCGTACCAGATTTATGCTTGCACGATGGTTAACAAAATCTTTTAAGGTGAGGCAAATTATATCAGGCTGGTTAATGAATCAAGTCGCTCATTTTCAGCTCGGTTCGGCTTGTCCCTAAGTCATTCTTGTTGGGTTCGTTAAACCATATGAGCTGAACATGAACATGAAATATTTGGCTTGTTAAAGCTTGTCAAATGACATGTTTTTAAGAATTTTACTTCCACCTATACTAGATTTAGTGTGGCTCGTCAATGAGCCACCAAGCCATATGTTTCACTCTTAGAAACCAAACAGTTCTAGTGGACAATGGCAAGTAACGGATCTAGAAAATAGTGTTAGGGGGAGCGAAGGTAGGAGGGAAGCATGGTTGAAATGTATCTCATTCATGTATTGAACTGTAAAATGTAGGTTTTACTGTTATATTTCAAATTTTCAGGAGGAGCGATAGTCCCACCTTTCTATGTAGATCCACCACTACGAGGCGGCGGCTCCACCTAAAAAGCCAATGAAAGTGGACAGTGGCGAATCTACATTGAGGTGAGGTGAGGTGGTTACCCCACCTGAAATTCGGAAGGGACGATTATACATAGTTTGCCCCACTTCAAATGATTCAATAGGCAGCTTGTCCCACCCGACAAAGAATTTTAAATTTGCCACTGTTAGTGGGAGTAGGAAGGAAGAATATAGAGAGAAGATGACGATGCCCATGTAGATAAAGAAATTAAAGAGGTGTCCATTGACGAGAAGGAGTCCTTCTATAAAGAAATCTTATGCAAGAGGTCATAATATGGTCTTCGTGCCATTAACAATTAGGTGGTTTTAGTCCACATATTCGCTAGTTTCAAAGGTCAGTGATCTTTTTTGCAATCTGTGGTCCGTTCAAATCGGTGGATGTTAACAAGCTTCACTTTGGCTTGGGGCTGGCAATTTTCTACACGACATGGCAACACAACACGAAAACGACTCGAAATATCCATCTTCATATCTAAAGGTACCGTGTATCGTAGGTCGTGTTTCGTGTGCACTTGAAAGAACACAATAAAAACCGTGTCATGTTAAGGATGAACCTCCCAATAGGTTCATAATACACTGCACAGCCATGCTCTCCTGCAAACTTTGTGAAAACGCACCCACAGTTTGGTACTCTACTGCACCAAGTTCATCTTATTGCTGTACTCTTAGGGTCAGCCTGATTGATTACTGTAGGAGCCTACGCCTAATGGCTAACGCATCCAGACTAGCTAGGGAGAACACATATGTACTATTAGTCTTGATGTCCTACTTTCCCCCCCATATTTTGAGACAAATGCTGTCCTTTTTTTGGTTTCATAAATTTTCGACCAGTGTTGTGGCTCTAAACCCTTTTAGGTCATCTTGACTCGTGTAAAACTGTGTCGAGTTCTTGTTGAAACAAAATGGTGTAAAACTGTGTCGAGTTCGTGTTGACACAAAATGGGACAGGTTGTGTTCAGTTTTTTATGATGTCACGATTTTTTCTTAGGTTGTGTTCGCCTCTACTAGTTTTCTACCCAAAATCAAAGAGACACGAACAGGAATACTACCGGTATATACGAATTGCCAACACTACTTGGTCTTCCCTTTAACAACAATTGGGGTAATAAGCATGCACAACCTTTAAAAAAAAAAAATGGTTCCAATGGGGGAGCAAACCTTACGTACACACACATGCATAACCGGAATAGAACTCACCGCATGTGTCATGGGAGTCACACATCCCAGCCAGATGGGCTAATACTCTCTGTGCATTTTAAATATAGGGATGACAATAGGTGGGTCGAAGACGGGGATACCTATATCCGACCGTGATGTGAACTTCAACCGGATGGAGCCAAGAAGTGGACATAGACACTCCCATCTAAACTGCGTATGGTTGAGATTGAAGAAAAAGAAAAAAAGTACATATATTTTGTTATACATTTTTTTTATATTTTATTTTCTAATATAAATAACTCATTCATTTAATTAGATGATTGAGATTGGTTTGAATTTTCTTTATATATATAACCACAAAAACCACCTACATACACAAAAATATAGGATTCATAAGAGGTTTTGATGGTGGTACCAATAATTTTTACCAGTTGAGCAATGAAAAAGTAAAAATAGTGGACGGTGATAAAAAAAGGTGACTAATGATTAAATCGGTAAAATCATGCAAAACAAGAGATTATGCATGACATGAACAAGATGGGCATGAGTTTGAATTCTCTTTACACATGGTAGGGGGATGTATATGAGCCAAAAAGTGGACATACATGCACCCCAATCTCAACCAAGGCTCGTGATTGATTGTGATTAAAAATAAAAAGGTGAAAAAGTAGGTATATTTTTTCTAGGATAATTGATTTATCTTGCATCTACTTTTTCAAATAGTAATATCATCGTGATTAAATTTAGATATATATGTTGTGTATGAGTAGTTTGTATTATATATAAATTTTTTAAATAGTTTTAATTGTGACGGTTTAACTTTACTGACGGACGATAATTTTGGATAGTGAATGGTGATGATGGTGACGTGTGAATTGAATCGATGAAACCATTAAAAACAAGGGATTGATCATGAGTGGATACTAATGGTTTTGGGAAAGATGCAGAATTTCGGGGGTGTCAATTTAAAAAACAAAATAATAATGTGCAAAAACGCATAATCTATAAATTAAAAAACGTTGAGAAAGACCCGAATTGATTGATACCGGCGGTTTTCCAGTTGAGATAGAAGACTTTCACGTTGAAGCCATGAGTTGGACTCCGAGTTGTACAGTTATTGTCACCCGAACCATGCAACCCGACCCGATCAGGTTTGGTATCGGGTATATCCAATATATATATATATACGTGTATTTATTTATTGCCAGTGATAGATAAATCTACATTGATTTGAAGGGAAGATCCACCTCTTCAAAATTTGAGGAAGTTTACAAGTATAGCCCATGGGCGACTACGTGGGCTGTAATGTACAACACACTGTGCTTTGGTAAGTTTCAGAGAATGGAACCCTATGACACATTCTTTTTTTATAAGGTGTTCAATTGTGGGAGTACGCAAGATTTCACTGTGGGCATGAAAATATCCGCATTGTTACCCTCGTTCTAGCTATTTAATGCGCTTTAATATTGATGAAGGCCATTATAATTTGCCAGAAAGCTACCTTCTTCGTTTGCTGTTCATTAAGGACATTAAGTATTTTAGTCAGATTCTTTTCACGAAAAAGAAAAATATTACAGTTAGATCACTCTCCAAGACTTTGGTCTCTTTCACAGTGCCCGAAAAAAATGGCATCTGAATTTCTGCTGTTCGGGATGAGAAAATGGGTCTGTGAAGGGAAGAACCCTTCAACCATTCTAGGTCAAGAACAACATGACATCTTTGTGTATTGTCAGCTGCCAAATACGCCAAAGACCCGATTTAATTTCTCATGCCAGACTTCCGCCATGCTGCATGCAGTTACTCGCTTTGCCACCTTTAGTTATTTGCTCAACCCAAGAAACTCAACCAACCACACTATTTACACTTAATGTGATTTCAGGCGCCTCAAATTACCGGAAGGCACCTTGAATAGTACCTACTTCGGATTAGATCAGGTGATCTGGACTGTTACGATGACCACCTCAACAACCAAGCACGGGAGACCGTCAGCTTCAGGCCAATATATGTTTATTGGTGGTCCATTATCTTTTTCAATGTTAAAATAATTGAAAGGCATCACAAACAAAACCAACCGTAATTCGGGCCTTCTTTTATGATAAGTGGGGCGGGTACAGGGATCCTTAGCTCATCTCGTGTAATATCATGTTTCAATGTCATATCTAGAGATTGATGAAAGGTGAGGTGAATACCCATGAAACTGTTTTAGGGTGGGCTGAACTATGTAGTATAACCAGGGATTCAACTGTGAACTGTAAATTTTTTCATTGACATCTCAAGTTTCAGCTGGGGCTTTCTCCCCACCTTGCCTCTCTGTGGATCCGCCAGTGTCCTGCTTCATAATTGTCTTTTTGAGTTCTTTCTCTCTCTTACAAAGCATTTGTTACCCAAATTATGGATGCTTTATTCAAACTAATGGTTTTAATCACCTTGATCATGTAGTCATATTATCTACTGTTAGTGTGACACCAATTCTTTTAATAGTTTAAGCACATTGACACCATTTATTTTTCTCTGAGAAGAAGAAAGAAAACCAACCAAATTGGAAAACACCAAGCCACAACAATGGCATCATTACCCCTAAGCAACAAGCCGATGCCAAAATGCACCATATCATGCCAAGCAAAGAGGGGGAGCTGATCAAGGGTCAGGTTCGTTATCTTATCTGCAGCAGCATTAGCTTCTCTATAACAATGAGAGAGCCTCACGTTCACGACTCGTCGGCAGTCTAATCCCATAAATTAGATTCTCATTGAGAATAAAAGTAGGATTGGAGACTAGCATTATGCAGCTAAACATCATGGACATTACTTATTGGTCGATCAGAGTTATTCGTGTTCTCTATCACCTAACTCTGAATGAGATCTGTCTTCTTCTTTCTGGCCAAAGATCTGTCTTCTTACTCATCTCTTGTTTTAGCAAAATTTTACAGTCAGTACCGGGACGTTTACCTCAAATATTTACTTCTAATATGAAAACCTTATCTTTTATACTTAATTTATTAAATAATCAAGAAAGAAAGAAAAGGAATAACGAATAAAAATGGATTGGTTACTGCGGTGCTCCGGGTGATCCATCGAAACACATGATCGTCTCCTACGTAGCACACTGACTGCGTACGAGCATGCCGGCACGTCAGATGGTTGGTATCTGATGCATTCAATGCTTGCCTTCCATCGTATCACTTGTAAAGCATGCGTTTAACTTCGGACGTCGTGACAAACTGGGGCCAACTCACAGTTACAATCAGCTACCATGTTTGAAGACGAAGGGACACCTACAATATGAAAGGCGTCATCTGGTGAGACCTTCTTGGGCTGTTGGTCATTTCTCGCTCGCCTACACAGTCGTGTGAGTTTGGTGAATCTTGCTCCGACTACGTTGTGGGAGGCCTTTATAAATAGACCGTGACCATCCACACTACTGCATGAGAGAGAGAGAGAGAGAGAGAGAGAGAGAGAGATGGCTTCAAAACCAGGTCCTCTCACGGACTGGCCATGGGCGAAACTTGGTTCTTACAAGGTATTGAAGCCCTACATTGTAGAATAAGCACTGTAATGTGGTGAGGTTCTATCCTCAGAACTTATTTTGCCCGGGTTGAGACTGAGTCTCATCACCAGGTGCGGTTTCCTCGAGTTACAAACGAAAAAGGAAACAATTTAATTACAGGGTTTTCCCTTATGGAGCTTATTTGTTAAAGTGCCTTCATATTCATGCTCTGCTTGAACGTTTCGTTTTCATGATCTCTGTGTCGTGCTGATGAGCTTTGGTTTTCTGTTCTGTTTGGCTGGTGCTCTGGAGTTAGTACACTGTGTTGGCGCCCTTAATCGGGCACGCTATCTACACTTTTCACAGCCTTGAACGCAAGGACAGGGACTACGGGATCATATTGCCGTTTATTCTGCTTGTGAGCAGGCTTGTCCACGACCAACTGTGGATAAGTTGGTCACGGTTTCAAACTGCACGAAGCAAGCACCGAATCCAGAGCAGGGGCATCGAGTTCCAACAGGTGGATAGAGAAAGGGGCTGGTTAGGCTCTCTCTCTCTCTCTCTCTCTCTCTCTCTATATATATATATATATATATATATATATATATATATATACACACACACACACACACACACACACACACACACATAGCTTGGTTCGTATCCGAGCTAGCTCTTTCAGGGTATCTGCTAGTGGGCTACCTCGGAGGGCATCAGGATTTGTTGACATGTATATATGTTGTTGATTGGTGGTGCAGGGATGACCAAGCTATCATGCACACAATGTTCATATATGCCGGCTTCTTCATTGTTCCAGGGGCGAAGAACCTGCCTCTGTGGAATGCAAAAGGAGCGGTCATCGCGGCATTGGTGCATGTTGGGCCTGTGGAGTATGTCTACTACTGGGCTCACAGAGCCCTTCATCATCATTTCCTCTATACTCGCTACCATTCTCACCACCATTCCTCTTTCGTTACGGAGCCCATTACATGTAAGTTTACCTTTCATTTAGTGTATAGCACTTTTCAGTGTCTTGCATGACAATATCATTCATTGAAGAAATACAATAACTTCTATTTCACCAAATTATAATGTGAATTCGAGAAGACATTTGCTATGTGGACAGGGTAAGTATAATTACATATCTGGATCGGAACAGAAATGGCGGTTCTCGGGCCCGGAACCAAACTAGGCTGAAAACCAGTTTGAACCAGATATGAAACTGTAACGAACCCTCAGTTCGGTTACTTCCCCCCTTCATGGAACCGGAATCTTTTCGGAACCAATCACCGGTTCAGCCCATGTTTTATTTTTCATTTTTCTGATTTTAAAAGTAATTTGTACAGTTTTACCCTGTTTTGAGCCCGAACTGGAACTGGGAAGGTCCTGGTTCCGGTTTACCTGGTGCCAAACATGTCCAAGTACAACGGTGACTAAGAACTGATGTAGTCCATAGCACTTAAATGTGAGAAAAGGCATGATTTTTTGCTATATAAAAAAACTTATGCAATCAAGATTTATTCTGTCTGATTACAATATGCTTACCTTTTCCTTTTGCAGCTGTTGTTCATCCATTCGCCGAGCACTTGTTATACTTTGCCATCTTCGCTCCTGCATTTCTGATACCAGTTATCACAGGAACGGGTTCACTGCTCGCTCTGTTTGGTTACATGACTTTCGTCGATCTTATGAACAACTTGGGCCACTGCAACTTTGAATTCATCCCCAAATGGCTTTTTACCATTTTCCCTCCTCTCAAGTACCTTATGTATACTCCCACGTAAGTTTTTTTTTGTGAGTGAGTGAGCCACGTGTGTGTGCACGCATGCGTGTGCGCGTATTGATTGATTGCAGATGAGTGTATGGTGGTGCCTTCTAGTAGGCTCAAAGATTGAGCTCAGACTTCAGAAAAGTCTCGAGCTGCGCTGTAGATTGTCAAACATCATAAAGCATGCTCATCTTCACTTGGTTTGCTCATTAAATGTGCACCATATAGTTTTGATTTGGCGCTCAAATGGATGATGAAGTCTGAATCAAACAACCATCACTTTAACAAAAAGGGAAAAGAAAGCCCACATTAATTTTGTTCCTAGTTTTATTTTTTAAATGTTAATTAAGAAATGAATATTTATTTTATTATTTAAATCCACTTCTGCCCATTGATAAGCTTTTGTCGTGCTAATTAGAACCCCACCCATGTGGTAGTTGCGACCAAGTAGGCTATATTACTAATACCTTTGATTTGAGGTGCGCTAAATTTGTTGTTTTCTGATAATTATTTTCATTTTCCAGGTTTCATTCCCTCCATCACTCTCAAGTTCACACCAACTTCTGTCTCTTCATGCCTATATACGATTACATGTACGATACTGTCGACAAGACGTCGGACTCTCTATACGAGTCATCGATCGAAGGGAGGGAAGAGATAACAGATGTCATTCATCTAACGCATCCAACTACGGTTCACTCCATTTGGCAAATTAGGCTCGGCTTTGCATACTTGGCAGCTGAACCATACAACACCAAGTGGTACTTTTGGCTCATCTGGCCCTTCACTGCAATCTTGGCATTGTTCACATGGACGTTTGGTTCAACTTTCACTGTGGAGAAGATCCGATTTGACAAGCTCAAGATCCAAACATGGGCCATCCCACGCTTCAACTTTCATGTAAGAATCAGTGTCGTTCTAAGATAAGCAATTAATTTAACATAAAAGAAAAACAGGCATGAAAAAGGGCACAGATGAGGCGACTGGCTTTCTTTTTGTTACAATGGGGAGGCTAAAGTCAGGTATGTACGCCCCAGGATTCGAACTCACTATCATGAGTTGTGAGTCCTGCCAGGTAAGCTAATGCTATGAGTGCGGGCAACTTAACCCTCTTCAAAAACAAAAGCATGTGCTCTAGTGGAAAAGAAGTTTGGGCTTTCTATTCAACTTAAATAGCTGATGTGAATTGAACTATATTTCATTTTATCAGATGTGTCTTTGGAGATAAGTTTGTCTCCAAAGTCTTTTAACTATCACCTTTGGGTATCGAGGAAAGGGCTTTCTCACAAGAAAAGTAGGGTGGTAGGTGTGATGAGTTCACCCAAAACAAGGGAGGGTGGAGTGAAAGCCCAGCATGAGGCATGTTGTGATGCTCTAATACCATTGCTTGCATAGGCTCTTTCCAAATTTCACAATAACAGATGCCTTAAGTAGCCATCCGTTACTAGTGTAACTTATATCTCTAGCTTTGTCATTTGAGCCAAACAAGTATGGCACCTGTTTTACCAGTCACTCTTGAGGGTTTTTCAAGTTGTGCCTTTCATAGTTGAAAGTTAAATACAAACTATACATGTTGTATGGTTTTTTGTATCCAATACATTCTTTCCCACACAACAATTGTCATAGTGTAATTTAATTCATTAAGTAAACTCTAAACAAATTTAAGCTAACATGCTTTGAAAAAAGGTCCTCTTTTATACCTTTGGTCAAGGGGTCAACCAACATATTATTAGTTGGTATATACGATATAAATATCTCATTTCTTTTAATCATATTATGAACATAGTGTTATTTAACTATTATATGCTTGCTTATATAGCTATCAATTCCACTCTTAGTTAGAGTAATTGTTGTCACAATAAATGAGAACATGCTCATTGACCATATTCAACTTCAAATCATGTATAAAACGGCTTATCCAAATGGCACTTGTTGGAGTCATACTCCAAGCAATATACTCAACTTCTTTTGTATACAATACTACACAACTATGTTCTTTCAAGCCCAAGAAACAACACCACTTCTAAATAAAAATATTTATCTAGAGCTTGATTTATTTTCATCTTTTCTTCCAACAAAATTAGTATATATCTTATCACTTTTAGTTATCTATTTGAAATCATTGCCTGTTTTGATTGTTGATTCATGTGCAGTACCTCCTCAACTGGCAAAAACATACGATCAACAATATGATAAAAGAAGCCATCCACGAAGCAGATGCAAGAGGTGTAAAAGTCATAACCTTGGGACTTCACAACCAGGTAAATTGTTACTATCTTTGCCTGTATTCTCAAATAATTGATGTACAATAAGTCATGGCTCTCCTATCTATCGACTCAATAGAACCTTCAAGTTGAAGGTCAAGAGTTCGATTCACGGGGGCTTTTATATCTGTGGGAGGCTCTGCCTAACCCCTGCTTTCGAGAAAACCATGTATAATCGTACATTTTTTGTGCTGTTATATCTCTTTTATTTACGATGTATACTTCATTTTCTTTAAGGCATTTTGTACTTGAAGAGATGTGATATAGTGTTGATTTTGTATGCGGTACTAGAGCGAGGAGCTGAATGGAAATGGCAAGATTTACTTAGATGGCATGGAGAAGATGAAGGTGAAGGTGGTCGATGGTAGCTCTTTGGCCGCTGCGGTGGTGATGAATAACATCCCCCGAGGAGCGAAGGAGGTTCTGGTGTGCGGAAGGCTCACTAAAACCGGTTATGCTGTTGTCCATGCTTTGTGCAAGCTTGGCACCAAGGTGAAGTCCTTGTTTGAGTACTAAAACCAGATTGATTGTTGATCGAACTACCTACTATTTCAAAGTCTGTCAGGGTCTGCTCTCTGGTAAACTTGATGACTCCATTTTCCAGATAACAAAAATTCATTAAGAATCAAGTGAAACTTCTCAACCAGTCAAGATTTTTTAAGAAAGTCTGACAAAGCACCTCTGTGTTTGTGTTAAGCTCTAGATGCCCATAAATTTCAAAAAGAAAAGAAAGAAGAAAAACTTTCTTGGGAGATGGAACATAAGGTCAATGGTAAAAGATACCCATGGCATCATCAAATAGCAACCCTCCTCGTTTCATGCTTGGGGCCGAGGGAGAAACCTCACCATGCACAACAATTAAGCATTTTCTCATACGAGATGGGATTAGTTCCCGATCACGTGTTAGGGGGAGAAACCTCATCATATGTGGAGTTTTAGTTTTGATAGAGCAGATAATTGCACAAATATGACATGTTTGCAATGAAGTGAAGGATTCATTTGTTTTTCTTAAAGTAAGAAAAATTGATTGAATTTTCATTATTTGGAAAAAGAAACTGGCATCTCATCTATGTCCATTTTGGGATGTGGTGCAGGTTCTTACAACCACAGAAGATGAGCTTCAAGCACTCAAGTCTAAGATCCCATTTGACCAGCATAGTCATCTTGATCTCGCTAGCTATTATGACTGCAAGGTATACATTTTGTATTCATGTTCTAACTACAAACAGATTGAAACAAGTTTATTCAATTTAATCTTTTACAATTCTAGGTGTGGCTTGTGGGCGAGGAATTGAGCATCAAAGAGCAAAGGAAGGCACCCAAGGGGACTCTTTTTGTTCCGTTCTCACAGTTCCCTCCCCTCACCGTGCGCTCTGACTGCACTTATAAAACAACTCCAGCACTGCTCATCCCAAAGGGGTTCCAGAATGTTCATTCCTGTGAGGTGGGTCATGATACACATAGAGTCACATACTCTATGCTCATCTTCTACAGCATTTAGAAAGAAAATATCAAAATAGCTAGAATGAGGACAATGTAGAGCATGCATGGTCACAACTTCGATTCTCCTTCTCTGCATCTTCTTGACAAAGTTTTGTTTGAGGAAGATTTTCGAAGAGCCAAGTAGAAAATGCCACTTAGTGCGGGACAAAGCTTGGTTTTGATTCTGGATAGGCTCTTGCTAGGAGCATGCATATGGAAACCATTTTGGCCAGATACGTTAGAAAGAACACACAAGTGGTTAAAAACAGTGGTTTAGAAATTATCGGGATGAGGTTGGAATCAGGTTTGCACTAAGCCAGCATATAAAAATATTATGGCCAGCTTACTTCTGCATTTCTTACAGAATGTGTGTGCGTCTGCAAGCGCGTGGTTGTACGTGTGTGTGTGTGGAAGAGAGAGTATAGAACCCCGTCTCTAATCCTCTTCTTGATGATGTAGAATTGGCTACCAAGAAGGGTTATGAGTGCATGGCGCATAGCTGGAATCGTGCATGCACTGGAAGGTTGGGATACACATGAGTGCAGCGAGAAGATGATGGATTTGAAGAAAGTTTGGGATGCTACTATTCGTCATGGTTTCCATCCGCTCTAGGAGTCATTCGTTCTATGCTTCTTGCTTTATCTTTATATTATGAATTATGGTGTCTTATGTAACCCTTGGCACTAGCGAGTCAAATTCTATGTGATATCTAATAACATTTTAACTCTTCCTTCTACGAGTTCTACTTGTGAAAGCAAACTCATACAACAACAACAACAACAACTAAGCCTTTTCTCATACTAGACGGGATCGGTTACATGGATTCTTTGTTTCCACATATCCCTATCGTGTGCCACGTTAGCAATTAACTCAATAAGCTAGATTGAAAGCAAACCCATCTTTTGAAAAAATAGTTAAAAGATGTATGGTTCATGTCTCATTACATTACTGGAAATGAGTGGAAAATTTATGATACTATATATAGCAAATTTGAATCATTTTATTGATACTTATACATTTAGTGTGAGTAGAATTTTAAAATGTGAAAGAAGTTTTAAAAAGTACAAAGATACTTTTATTATACTCATTCCACTTAAGAATAATGAGTGAGCAGTGTATATATATATATATATATAAGTACACTTTTGTTATATTCAACTAATATTCATATAAAAATTGTGGGTCCCACCACAATAAATGCAAAGGGTCCCACTAAAATGGTGTAATTATTATAGTATGCACATATATATATATATATATATATATATATATATATATATATATATATATATATATATATATATATATATATATATTATATACTACTGCATAACATACTTCATTGTAATTATAAGATGGTGTAAAGTGGTGGGCCTCCTTGTCTTTATTGTGGTGAGACCTACCATTTTTACATTATGACTACTCATCGAGTACCAAACCTATTGAGTATAATCGAATCCCTCTATATACATCGGGTCAGGTATAAATTAGGTGCTTCTTACAAGATACTCACTCCATACTTGGTCAAAGATATTGGGTTTTCACTGTCCCAAACCCAAACCCTGTCTAGCTGGGTTATCTGTATTACAAAATGTACTTATCACATTGTATCGAGATGTTTCGTACGATATGTTGCGATACAGGTACACTGTAAGATATGCTGTAAGTTTTAAAATTCATATTTTTCAAAAAATCATAGTTTGGGTATATTTAGACCTCATCTAGGTCAGTTTCGCAAATTATAGCCTAACTCAGCATATAGGGTGTCAACGTCTTCGACGGAGCCCGGCTCGGATACGGGCTGAATCGATCGGTCTCGCAACGTCTAGTAGTATGCCTCTATGTATTGAGGCTCTGTCCCCTTCTTCATTGGAAGAAAAATTGTGGTTGTTATGCTGATTTCTCGTGGACTAAGTGATGGTTGTATCATATGAGTGGGTATTGATGTTCCAGATGGAACCATAAACTCTTTTGGCTACGGCATGATGCTTTAGTTGGTTGTCAAATGGTCAGCCTTTTAGGTTGATGGTAATTTTCGGTTTGTCCTTTCGTGTTCGTGTCAAGAATGAAATAAATGTCTATAAAATGTGGCCTGTGAGCTCCTGGCGGAAGCAGGTATGACAACATTAGCATGATACATGGGGACCAACCCTATTGTATCGATTTAAGTATCGATACATGTATTATATTGTATGATACAATACTATTTTTATTACATTGATTTTCACTACAGCACCGAGTGGTACTTCTGGTTCATCTGGCCCTTCACTGCAATCTTGGCATTGTTCACATGGATGTTTGGGGCAACCTTCACTGTGGAGAAGATCCGATTTGACAAGCTCAAGATCCAAACCTGGGCCAACCCACCCTTCAACTTCCATGTAAGAATCACTATCCTTCTTAGTTCACGTTAAGATAGGCAGATTGAATTTGAGTAAAAAAGGGCTTGTTTTCTTGTGTTTTAGGTCTCACATTTTAAAATGCGGGTCGTGATTAGGAACACGAAACTGAAAACCCAAAACCAGCCTTGCCGCACAGTAAGTGGTGTCGGTAATTTCTAAATCCAAGTCATGTGAGTTCTGTGCAGTACCATCTCGACTGGCAAAAGCATACGATGAAACAATACGATGAAACAAGCCATCCAAGAAGCAGATGCAAGAGGTGTAAAAGTTATTACCGTAGGACTTCACAACCAGGTAAAATCTATACTCTCTTTACCTGCAAATGCACGTGAATTGATGGTCAAGGAGCCATGACTTTCCTGGCTAACGGTTTGACTCGAAAGAACCTGTAAGTTGAAGGTCAAGAGTTCGGGTATACCGTGTACATCTATGCTAGGTCAGCTGACCCTAAGTTTAAGAGGGATGATTCTTTATTGGAGGATTCACATGGTTTTCTAACACCATCATAGAAAGGTAGATGTTTCGGAAACCATGAATTGGGAGCTTGATTCATGCAGTTGAGCATAAACTGACTACAGGAGTTATGTTTCAAAACCTTGATAAACTCTTCGGTGCTATGCTTGATCAGACAACCACCATGAGAAACACATATTAACGCTGAGAGCATTCCCTGTTTCCTGAAAAAATCAGCTAAAGCATGTATCGTTCATGTCTAATTCGATCACTCGGGCGTGATTTGGGAAAGTTATGGTGTTATATGGAGTTATTGATATATAAAATATAAGTTTTACACTTAGCCGTAAAGTTACTTGTTTGCTGCCTCATCTATAAATAATATTTCGAGGAAATACGTCAAGTTTGCAGAACAGTTTATTGTAAAAGTCTGAAATTAGCAGACGTGGAAGGAAGGGCGCCATGGCGACGGCATGATCCTTGCCATCTGTCAAATTTGATCCTTGTTGCATGAAGTTTTATCAAGCTCTAATAACAATACAACATCAACGTCAATTAAAGAAGGAAAATGCAACATCAAGCAGTGGTATTATACAAGATAAACTGCTAGTTTCTGTTAAATGCAGCTTCCCTATCAGTTCTTGAAGCGGGACTCTAGCAAATCTAAACATGTTTAAGACCATTAGATATCTGTGATCAGATTAGCCAACCATTGAAAATCGACAGGGTATTATGTCATTGCTGTTATGAATGAAAAGATATTAAGTCCTTATTTGATTACCGAAAGACATGCTTTCCGAAGTGCCAACAAGCAAACTAAGGGCAACGATTGATTTTGTTACAACAATGAAGAAAGAACATGAGTTAAACAGGTGAAATGCGTTCATTTTCATACTGACATGATTCCAAATTACAGAGAGCTGGGAAAGATCAAACTCTAATCCTTTATAGCACCTAACTTTTCAAATTATCAACTTCACAACACATTTTCAATCTCTAATAACACAACAACACGTAACTCCACATCTAGATTCCTAGTGCACTTTAGGAGGATAACTATCTTCAGCTGAACCTTTACATAAGGCCCTTTAAAGGGAGTTGAATGCCAATTAACTCTCCTGTCCTGCAACGCATGCATTGCATCAACTTAGTTTCCCTTTTATCATTAGTGATCCTCTCTGTATTCACTCGCTGTATTTGGTATTCCTTTGATCTCATTACTATATTTTGATGAAAAATCATCCACAACCAAAGGTTTATCCCAGTTTCTACCTGGAGATCTGTATGGTGATCTTTGTGGAGGCTTCCCGCTGACCTGCTCATTTGTCAATAAACCGAAAACTGCTCGATTGGCACCATCCTTGTATTTCTTGGGGTTTTCTGCTTCTGTAATGCTTGAATAGGCCTCTCCAACAGTCTCAGTGGGGCTTAACCAGTTCGAGAGACTAGCATCTACACGCATTTCCTGTCTTGGACCTGAATTGAATTTGATTAGTCCTTCTTCGTTGGATGGAATATTTTCCTTCCTTTCTTTCAATAAAGGTGTGTTCTTTGGATCCCTGCTCTTTAGTGCTTTCCACTCTGAAACATTTGCAACCGGGTTTAGCACAGCATGAACATACTGACTTCGATCTCGAGCATGACGGACCCCCATTGTCAGCCTCAGGTTCGCAGCATCAGCTTCTTTCTTGATGGATGGAGGTGAAACACCTGTTGTTTCTGACTCGAAGGAAGAGGATGAATACCATTCGAATAACACTTCACGCCCAGCACCCACGTCATTGTCGTCGTCGTCGTCATCATCATCCTCATCATAGTCATCATCAGTAAGATCATTATCAACGTCATCATCAACTTCACCGTCACTGTTTGTGCAATTTTGATACCTGTGAGACGCAGGAAACGAACCAGTGATGGTAGCACTAGAGTGGTCTTTGGTAGGCGTCCACTTTGGGGATTCTGTTTCTGCTAATTCACATTCTGAAACTCTCTTCCTCTCTTTTTCAGGCGAAAACTTCAGCTCGTCTTGAGAAGGAATTTCTGAATAAGTTTTCACTTGAAGATCAAAGCTGACCTTCTTACGGATTTTAGGTTTCGAACACTCTAGCTTTTCTGTTTTGTCTGCCTTCTCTCTGACAAATAAAAGAGCTCTTCATCAACTTGAAATCTCAAAGGAAAACAAGAACGCACAAGTTATCTAAACTAATTAGCGAGTAAAAGGATACAAACTCAATCACATCTGAAAGTTGATCTAAAACTGAAATTCCTGGGATTTCCGAGGCAGGAAGCTTGAGGGAATAAGATGGAACGATCAACGAGCAAGGTGATAGCTGAGATTCCTGGCGTTCATAGTTCTAAAACCAAAATAAGGCCAGAATTACGCAAAGAACACAATGAAATCAAAGGGAACTGGATACCCAAAAAAAAAATCTTCAAAACCATGAGAGAATGAAAATAGGAAAACCCTTACCGTGTTCCTTGGAAGAACCTTGGGGCGTCGCACTCGTTTCGCTTTAGCACCACCGAAACAACCAAGAAAACACCCCATTGTCGGGCTTGATTGAAGAGTGTACGTGGGTTTTTTATGGTCTTTTTTATTTCTCAGAAGAGGAAACGAGGAATGGTGGCCATTGGAGAAAATTGAAGAAGATGATGATGAAAAGAGGGAGCGGGGTTGGCTGAGCTGGTAACCCTGTGAATTTTGGAGCCCTAGGTACAATGCAGAGGACAAAACGGTCAGTTATTTAGGGGCGAAATGACCGTTGGCACCAGAGATAGCCATTTGAATTGAAAGTTTAGAAATATAGCTGTTGGGGATCAGCCAATGTGGGGCACATATTTATAAAAGCATAGTCGTTTGAAGGAGCTTAGTTCAGTGAAAGGGACGTCTCTCTCTCTCTCTCTCTCTCTCTCTCTCTCTCTCTCTCTCTCTCTCTCTATATATATATATATATATATATATATATATATATATATATATATAACAATCACATACGCTCACAGACACACAAGAAGCTCATTATGGATGAATAGTTTATTGATTTCAAAAGCCAATCTTTTGAAGGAAAGCTTGAACTTACATCATAAGATGCCACTGCTGTAGGTACTCTTTATTTACGTGCTTCAGAAAAGACTGTACGACTTCGCCTAAGGGATCGCTCTTGTATGGTAGGGATGGTTAAGTTGTATTCGGTATCCATACAGTGTGTGTAAAAGTTTATCAGGTCCCAAAGCATCCATGTTTCCAGCATCAATCACACTGAATCGCATTCAAACTTCAAAATTAAGAGTGCTTATACAAGAATATTGCTAAGATTAGTGACCTCCGACGAAATCCTGTGTTATACTCTCTAACTGGCCCCATCTAATGTATGAAAAGGCTTAGGTGAAAAGGAGAAAAGACCAATAAAAAAATATGGGTTCCTTTCAAATAGGATAGAGCAAGGTCACTATTCAAGTCCCCTTTTGAATATATATATATATATATATATATATATATATATATATATATATATATATATATATATATATATATATGAATGTCTTTGAAACTCAACCTACAGCTGATCAGTTCACTTGAACAGTTGAACATATAACGTTAGGCTTGGTAAATCCACAAATCATGGCCCAACAAAATGGTGCAATATTTGGTACTTAATAAAGTGTTTTTGATTATCACTGTTGAATCCTTTATTTGGAGCATGAGCAATCCAATAATAGGCACATCTGATGAAACAGTTGCTCAAGTAAAATTACAGATTCAGATGCTTACGATCTTTCTCAAGGAATTACCAATTGTTCCTTACTCACGCTGTTATTAGCATCAGAAACACTTTTTCAATTCTAAGATCATACCTTAGTGCCCAATTTACTGCTTCTCTAATAGGTATCTCAGAAAACTGGTATTAAGGTTGTGAGTACCTGGTTACCCTTTTTGTCCTTGAAGGGCTCTATAATGAACCCTTGCTATTGTATGGCTTCTTTAATTGTATTATGGTAGAGGTCTGCCTAATCCATCTCGGTAATAAAAAAACAAATGTATTTGATTACAGAGAACATGACTTCTGTACAGTAGGTGGTCAGCTCATGATTTCTCTTCTTGGTCATGCACACTTTCATTTTTTTTTAAAGGCAAAATCATATTTTATGATTTCCTTCCGATCAAATTTTAGGACTCTCCCAACCTTCTTTTGTAATACTTATCCTTTAATCCTTTTTTTTTAAGGAGAGGCCAAAGCCTCACACACACAGGCCCACATATGCATCTTCTGGGAGTCGAACTCCCCACCAGCAGCAACAGCACTAGAGCGTCTTGCAAATGAGCTAACGCTCAGTGCTACTTATCCTTTAACTATTAACATTCTTGTATTGGTGTTCCATGGCATCTATCTCTATAAGTCTAAGCTAATATAATGGATAGCAGGTTGTTCCTTTTGATATGCAGCCCCACTCAGGTCGTGTACGGATAGACCCGGTTCACAAGAATACAACATGACATGATACACGCACAGCCCAGAACACGAAATTACCACCCAGCAGGTTCGGGCCAAGTTGTGACCTACTATCGGTCAACATGCCGGGACACTGACAAAGTTCTAATATGCCTGAGCTAGGGAGACGACCCATTTGAAAATACCAAGCAAAAAAGGTATATCCTACACACATACCCATCTTTTCCGTCCTCGAGCTCCAGTTTTACGTGCCCCACCAAACACGAAGCAATAGCTCACCTGGCTAGGGGAGTGGCTTACAAATTGAAGGTCATCAGTTCAAACACGGAGCATGCATCTGGTGGCAGCCTCCCTTTCTTACTATAACAAAGAAAAATCAACAAGCTGAAACATAACCATCGGGTTCCAAGCAAAATCACAAGCTGTTATGCAAAAACGAGTCTAGCGATGTATATTCATGACTATGCCAGCCCATAGCTATGTTCTAAACTTATCCATCAGTTCAGAATAAATGCAGAGAACTAAACCACCCGATTGCAACATTCAAGAACTCCAATAATTGATTGTTGTATGGAACTATAAAAACGGCTTCCCTTGAAGTCAAAATATAGGTGATCTCCACAGTAATAGTTACATTCAAGTTCAAATATGAATCCTTTCTCCTGCTGCAATGTAATTTAGTCACCAAATCATCATGGCCCAACTTGGGGTATTGCTACTGATTGATCATGAAAGTACTTGGTTCAGTATCTTCCATCTATATTCAGAAGTGAATCATCCATACGCAGCATATATAGCAATCTGTTGACATCACCAATTAAATTAGATCGTGTAACACTGAAATCTTGAAAGAGATTACAGTTTCTGATCTTCATCCAGTCCAAATGCCGAAAAAACTTCTTAATGAGCAGATCTCGGATCTTTCCGCTTAGAGGTTAGCATCCTCAAATCCTGCAGTTGTGAGCTTTCTGCCAGCATTCTAACTTTCAAGCAGAAAACGTGTGATTCGTTGAACTCAGCAATTGAGATTTACATTACTGTGCATACACATGAATCTATGTCATCGTCATCATAATCATCATCACTCGAATCACTACAAAAAGACAAAGAAACGAAGTAAGACAACGAAAAAATACACATTCTAGACTTCAAACGCCAGAAAACCATGCCATAAAGGTAAAACGTAACCACAAGTGCATCTGAAGTCTCGTCTTTAGAACTGCACTAATTGAAGCAAAGAAGCACCCATTACCTTCTCAAGCATTTGATGCTTAGATAGAGTTGGAGCCTAAATTGCTTTATGAAACAAATGAGCTATTAATGGCCTGGATCCATGCAGTAATATATCCCAGCCTATAGTAAGTTTTTGCCATAACATAGTCAAACCATGCCCTAAAAAGTCGAGAGCACTTCAGGAGAGTAGTACCGGAATGGATGACCTCCTTTGAAGTCTGCATTAAAGCCAAACTTGCCTAGTGCAGGAAAACGCTTGGTTAAGGTTTTCCAAAGATGTAACACAAACCCATTTACTACTGGGCTCCCAATGGCGATCATATATCCGTAAGGACGAACAAAGTAGTTGATTATCAAAAGGTTCCTTCATGATTCCTAATGCACCAAAGATATGTCGCCATGCAGCTAGGCATGGCTCATAACTGAACCACAATTGCAGCACTTACCATGGAATTATAGTGTAAGTTTGTTATCCAGTTTGGATGCACTAATCCTGCAAACATATAGTGTTTCCTTCCTTCCTCTTTCATGCCTTTGTACAGTTACGCATTTAAGAAAGATCTGAGGCCCATATTTCCAGGTTGAGATGTACAAAGTACAAATTCTAAGTCATCTCGCTGCAGATTTGAACATTATATCTGTGATATTTAGAGACATCTATCAAGCACTGTTCTGTTTATTCATCTTTGAAGCTAGTTTATGTTCTGAACCACAAAAATCTGCCATTCAAGTTGTGGAGGAAACTTTATTACATGAAAGCCATAGTATGTTGCGGGAGCATTGTTTGTGGCAGACTACAATAAGAAACAACCTGCCCTATTCAAGGACCTTTATAAGTTTAGACTCTCATCCAACTGAGAAAATGAAATATTGCAAATATATTATCAGTTTTGCCATCAGGATGCAAATTATTTACCAATAATGCAAAGAAACTAACTTCGCCCATGTAAGGGATCACCCTTGCATTGCCGGTCCCAAGCTCGGATAAAGGAGGAGGGTTGTGTTAGGCTTCCGATAGCCAGCGTAAAACTTCGTCGAATTTTTATAACATGGATTACAAAAATTATGAGTATTGCTTTGGAGCGTCCCCGCCTAGTGACACGTTGTAGAGCCTGAATGCAGTGATAAGTAATTTGGGAGGATTTATATAAAAAACTCAACTCAAAAGAGGGTGAAAGAGATATTTTTAGGATAGCTAGGGCTAGAGATAAGAAAACTAAAGATCTTAATTATGTTAGATGCATCAAGGACGAGGATGAAAAAATTCTAGTGGCAAATGATGATATAAGAAATAGATGGAAAAATTATTTTTATAAGCTTTTTAATGAAAATAAAGATGTTAGTATTAGCTTAAAAGAGTTAGCCAAATCAGAAAAGTATATAAACTACAATTTCTACCGACGTATTCAAAAGAATGAAGTTAAAGAGGCTCTTAAACATATGAAGGGTGGTAAATCGGTAGGACCAGACAACATACCAATAAAAGTTTTGAAAATACTAGAAGAAATAGGAATCACTTGGCTCACAAGACTATTTAATGAAATATGGAGAAACCAAAAGATGCCTGAGGAATGGAGAGCGAGTACACTTATACCCATATATAAGAAAAAGGGAGACATTCAGAATTGTGTGAATTATCGAGGTATCAAGTTAATGAGTCATACTATGAAATTGTGGGAAAAAATTATCGAACGTAGGTTAAGACAAGTATCAAGTACAACAAAGAACCAATTTGGATTCATGTTAGGTAGATCTATTGTTAAAGCGATTCACCTTTTGAGACGGCTTATAGAACATTTTAGAGCAAAAAAGAAAGACCTTCACATGATATTTATTGATCTAGAAAAAGCTTATGATAGGGTACCGAGGGAGGTTCTTTGGAGAACTTTGGAAAAAGAGGTATTCCATTGATATATATTAACCTTATAAGAGATATGTATGATGGTGCAAAAACATGTGTGAGGACTCATGAAGGAACGACAGACTTCTTTGAAGTTAATATTGGGTTACATCAAGGATCAACTTTAAGTTCATACTTATTTATAATGGTGATGGATGAGTTAACAAAACATATTCAAGATGAAGTACCTTGGTGTATGTTATTTGCAAATGACATTGTATTAGTGGAGGAGTCTAAGTAAAAAGTTTATAGAAAATTGGAACTATGGAGAGAAACATTAGAAAGCAAAGGTCTCCGACTTAGTAGAACAAAGACAGAATATATGGAATGTAAGTTTGATCATTTCGTTACTTCAGAGGACATAGAAATTAAAATTGGCACACATTGCATTCCCTAAAAGGAAAGTTTTAAATACCTAGGGTCAATTTTTCCGAGTGATGGAAGAATTGATGGAGATGTTACACATAGAATTAATGCTGGTTGGTTAAAATGGAGAGGAGCATCAGGTATTCTTTGTGATAAGAAGATACCATTAAAATTAAAAGGTAAATATTATAGAGCAGTAATTAGGCCTGCCATGTTTTATGGTTGAGAGTGTTGGGCAGTTAATCATCAACACGTACAAAAGATGTCTGTGACAGAAATGAAGATGTTGAGATGGATGAGTGGTCATACAAGAAAAGACCGTATACATAATGAGGTTATTAGAAACAAATTAGGAGTGGCACCAATAGAGGATAAAATGAGAGAACATCGTTTAAGATGGTTTGGACATATAGAAAGAAGATCAAAAGAAGAACCGGTAAGAAGGTTAGAAAAACTAAATTTGGAAAGTATTAAAAGAGGTAGAGGACGACCACAAAAGTGTTGGAAAGAAACAATAAAGAATGATGTAGCTTATTCGGAGTTAACTGCTAACATGGCACACGATAGGGATATGTGGAAACAAAGAATCCATGTAGCCGACCCCGTCTAGTAGGGAAAAGGCTTAGTTGTTGTTGTTGTTGTTGCAAAGAAACTAACTTGAAGCTGCAAAACCAAGGGGTAAAGCCAAAAAAATACTGCTTGACATGCTGAATATGAACAAAGACTCGTTGGCATGCTTTCTCGTAACTACAAGCGTTTGAAGATTGCAAATGCTTTACACAAAACCAAACATATAGGGAAAAACTATCGCCAAGTAGTTTAGAAAAGGAGAAGTCTTGGACCTATTCACCAGAGAGGTGAGACGGATGCCTCACCTTTCTGGTGATGCCTCACCTGAAGTTCAAAAATAAAAAGAAAAACGCTATACAGATACCAGATTTTTTATGAAAATTTATATGAACTGCCTCACCTGAGTTTCACCCACCTGAAATTTGCCTCATACCAGAAATTTTTGGTTTGCCACAGAAAGGGAGGAACTAAAGGTAAAAGATGAATATATCTCATTAATCACACTGAAAGCTGCTATATGTGCATTAGCATTCCAACACCTTGATGGTCAAGCTTTTTACAAGGTCAACCTATCCTAAATTAGTTCTATGCATGTACTGAAAGTCTGTAAACAAGAACATCTGTGACTATGAAAATGCAAACTTATGGAGATGAAAAGAATAGATATTGTACTTTAAAAGTCATATAAACTTATGGCACTAAAGAATCTATGCAGTTAACATGTAATTTGCAGTATCAGCATTCATGGCAATGGTATCCTCTTTCCTTATTTATAGACGTATTCCACAAGGTTATCGAGTTGCCCAAGCAAACTGCCTTGTTACTAAGCGTGAAGGAGAGTCTCAAGATCCTAAGCCAAACAAGACTCATGGGACTACCAGCTGCACTAAGAACTGAAGAAAAGATTGCACTGCAAGGAGCCAGATTACCACAATGTGCAATTTTTTGTCTCCAGAATGATGATTTCCTAAACTAATTGCACTGATGATCAGAACACAAACATCATAATACCAAACACCACATGTATACATGGACCATAGTCCCAAAATGAAATGAGAAAAACGAAAACTTTACTGCTGCCCTGGTCCTGAAACAGCCTGTTGGCCTCCCAAAATGCAATCTTAGAGTTAGTATTCTGTGCATTTATTGACACAATCAACATTATAACAACACAAATTTAGGAAAAGGAAAAGCACTACAAGGCAAAACAAGAACAGCACGCATACAATTCATTAACTTATATGAGTTCGAATTTAAGACGAAGAAGATGAAATTTCTGGTCAAGGATTGGAAAGATTACCTCGGCACAAACTCGCGAATTTGCACAAGTTTGTTACCAAGCTTATCGTTCCATTGAACTCTCCTCCCGGCCTTCATCTGCGCATTAGTTCCTCTCTTCGAACTCCCGCTCTTCTGCGAATGTAACAAAGAATTCGAATCTCCTGGAGCCCTTCCCAACTCACCGTCCTCCTCCTGCACCAATTGCGCATCGTCAATACTGATCGACTTCTTTTTCTTCTTCCTCTTCGAATCGCTACGACTCATCGAACCAATATCCATCTTGCATAAACAATTTCTCCAACGCCTCATCCGGAGCCTCGGGCGAGCACTTTACACGCCCGTTTCATCAGGAACGAATTCAAAACCACATCAAATAAGGGAAGAAAGAACTATCAACATTCACCATTCATCAAGAATCCATTCAAAACGAATTTAAAGGAAGTAAACTGCCAACACCCACATCCGCATTCACCGAATTGAAGCGAACTCAACAGCGGGTAACCCAGAGAACGGCCTGATTCTGCTTACCGATCAATCTCTTTCCAAAATTTAGACGACCAAGAATAATGATCACCAAAAGATAGAGAACAATTATCGTGCGTAATTACATCATTCGAACTCCAAACAGATTCAGGAATAAATGATCAATGGCATCAAGCCTACGATGATTAGCGAAAGAAATATCGATTTTTTATTGATTTCTTAATGAAGGATGAACTCGATGATCGAATTATTAAGATAATTAAAGACGTGGCAACAAAACAGCTATAGAAAATCTAACGGGCGCTTACTGGAGGGAAAAAACTTAATGAGGGATTAAGGAATAGGGATGGGATTATCTAAAGCACGCAATTTAAAAGACGACATAGAATATCAGAATCTTTAACATAACATAACGCAAGAGGTATAAGGGTGATCGTCATCAATAAAAAAACAATTACACAAAGATTTTGGGAGAGAGAAGGAAGAGCAAATCGAATTAACAAACAGTACAGGAAGGGAGATTTGATTCAGGAAAGGAAGAGAAGTTGGAGGTTTGTTTTGGGGGAAGGAGAGGAACAAGGAAATTCTCGGATCGCGTTTGGCTGAAGCATTTGAATCAGGGTCATCACGAGAATATCATGATTTTCTTTTTCCTTCGCTTTGCATTGTGAAATTAAGGTTATCGGGACCCTGCTACATGCCCGTCGCGGGCATCGAGCTCACGACTCAAAAACCATTCAAAACAACCCTTGAGAGGTCAGGGCCTAGTGAAGGCCCGGGTGTCAACAGTTCGGATTTAGTCTCAATCCAGGTAAGCCCAGTTCAAGGCATCATCTAAGGATTTCAATACAAAAGACCGAAACCCTGTTACAGTGTTGCTAGAAATATTATTTTAATATCTGGTGGTGAGTTTAATATTATATATAGGGGTACATGCTCAATTCAATTGATGGTTAAAAAAATGTTTGATTAATGCGAGCAATGATAGAAATTTGAAACGAAAAAAGTAGATTATATCATTGTGCATTAAGTATGAACACAAAAAGTATAACAATACAAATTATTTTTTAAATTTAAATCTTCACCGTTGATTATGACAATCATTGGACGTGTTTAAAAAGATTTTACCATCAATGAAAATTGAGCACTAACCATTATCTCAAATCTTCAACTTTCTACATGTACAACAACAACAACTAAGCCTTTTCCCATACTAGACGGGGTCGGGTACATGAATTCTTTGTTTCCAGAGATCCCTATCGTGTGCCATGTTAGCAGATAACTCACAATAAGCTAGATCATTTTTTATTGTTTCTTTCCAACACTTTTGTAGTCGTCCTCTACCTCTTTTAATACTTTCCAAATTTAGTTTTTCTAACCTTCTTACGGGTTCTCCTTTTGATCTTCTTTCTATATGTCCAAACCATCTTAAACGATGTTCTCTCCTTTTATCATCTATTGGTGCCACTCCTAATTTGTTTCTAATAACCTCATTATGTATACAGTCTTTTCTTGTATGACCACTCATCCATCTCAACATCTTTTGTACATGTTGATGATTAACTGTCCAACACTCACAACCATAAAAACATGGCAGGCCTAATTGTTGCTCTATACTATTTACCTTTTAATTGCTCCTCTTCAACTTTCTACATGTGCATATATATATATATATATATATATATATATATATATATATATATATATATATATATATATATATATATATATATATATATATATATATATATATATGTTCACTCGTTAATTTTGACTGGTTATAAGCATAATAATAAGAGCCTCCTTTGTATTTTTCAAAAAATACATAATTTTCTAAATGATCTCATGCCCTTTAAAAATAAAAAAGTAGGTATGAGAATATATAGATCGATCCAATTTCATATATGTATATATAGAGAGAGACTGGTATATGATAGCACCCTTAGGTGCTACCAAATTCAATCAAATCTCGAAGTAGGTATGAGAATATATAGATGGATCCAATTTCATAATATATATATATCTTGGATATATTAGAACCTAGGATGGGGCGTGCTCAACTCATCCTTGGCTCGCTCGTGTTGAAATCATCAACCATTGTAGCTGAACATGATCATGGTGTGTGCAAGTTCGTCTTGGATGGCAAAAGCTCGATAAAGGAAAGGATCCAACTAGGGCTAGAAATGATCTATGCGAACCAAAGTCAGCTTGCTCCTAATATTATCTGAGGCATGGATCATACATTTATGGTCAATCTATGGTTGAACATGTAAATGACGTATTCATTATTTTATGATAGGATGAGCTCGAACACGGGAAGAACTTGTTGGAAATTTCTGCTCATCTCAACTCGTGCTTGAGCTCATGTTTATATTGTTTTAGCTCATATTGAGAACAATATCCTCATATTACCTAATGCATATTTAAGAATGTGCACGGGCCGGGATCCCCCACTCTCCGTGCGAACTCACCCAAAATGGGACAGATTCTGGGGTGAAAATGGGCGTCGGGGTCGGGGATGGGGAAGAAGAGACATCCTCAACGGGGTAAGGTTATGAACCAAACATGAATGAGCTAGGGATTTAGAGAAGCAACTCATAAACAATGTAATATATTGATTGCCATGGGAAACAGGAATAACATTGGAAAAAGGTAAGAAAATAAATTTCAAAATACCAATGAAATATAAATTCCATTTTTACGTATCAATGAAATAAAAATTATGTATAAATCAAAGCACCAACCTTATCAAATTAAATATATAAATCCAGACGTATTCAAATTAAGGAAGCTGTAATAAGTGATCCTAAATGGTCAGCCTGATGTGTAATAAGCAAGGATGAGATTGGCAAACACACTCCCAAACGATACATATCATAGGCAAAATAATATTGATCCAAAACATTATGTGGCTCAGTATGAGCTTGTATCATAGAATGATATAGTATGATAAAAGGGTGTAGCAATATGCATTGTACCATAGGACACGCACAACACACTCCCAAACGCATCAATGTATTTTGCAATACATATATCTCAACTTATTATACACAATATAATGTGCATATTGGCATTCGATAATTTTAATTTTGGATTTTTAACGTTTTTGTTTTTCTTTACTACAGTATGACCAATATGAATAAGTATTAGTTGTATCGTTAAAGCAGAAGGATAAAGCACCTGTATAGGCTAAAACTGGCCAATTCGTTATGCAAAAAGTCTAATAGAAGAGCATAGACATGTAACCTATATTTATGTCTTGAATACATAAGTATTCTACAAGAAATCAGTGGAGCTCAATATTCTACAAGAATCTTTCTTTCAGCACAATATTCTACAAGAATATAAATGACAATCTTAATTCTCGAATTTCTTCTTAAAATCACGAGGCACGCGATATATTAATGTTGTATTTGAGTCTTAATACCAGTTTTCAAGTCTATTCTTCCACTAAATCCACATCATCCAATAGTGTTATATTGCTCTTATCACTTCTCACTTCATTTTTTTTCAAAGATTAATATTGATAAAGGAGGCTTAACCTTTGATAGAAATGTTGATATTTTGAGCTATTTTATGAATAGCGGCGGTTAGCTGACTGCAAGCGCTCAACCCTAGTATTGCAATAAAAGAGGTATAACAGTTAACATCGAGACTTTTCTTCCAACATAATACAAGATTAATGGTGTTGCATACTCCTACACTATTCTAAAGAGTCTACATAAAATTTGTTAGTGATGGATTAATCTTGAGACTCATCTTTGAACCGTTACACAAGATTAACGATGTTGCGTACTCTTACTCTATTCTAAAGAACCCACATGAAATTTGTTAATACAAGATTAATGTTGAGACTTATTTTCGAATCGTCACATAAGATTAATGATGTTGCATACTCCTGTTCCATTGTAAAAAGTCTAGTTAAAATTTGTTAGTGCAAGATTGATGTTGAGACTTAAGTTCAAACTCATATTGAGAATTATTTTCTGAGTGCCACACAAGATTAATGATGTTGAATACTCCTACTCTATTTTTAATAAGCACATATAAATTTTGGATTAATGATGTTGCTCTATTCTAAAGAGCCTACATAAAATTTGTTATTGTAAGATTAATGTTGAGACTTATCTCCAATCGCTTTATAAGATTAATGTTATTGCATACTTCTATTCTATTTTAAAGAGTTCATATGAAATTTGTTAGTGTAGAATTGATATTGAGACTTATCTTTATTTTGAAATTTATCTTCCGTTAAACAAGATTAATGATGCCACATACTCTTACTTTATTCTAAAGAGCCCACATAAAATTTGTTAGTGCAATTTCAATGCTGATATATTGAGAAATCGCCATATAAGATTAGTGTTGTCACATACTACTTCTCCATTCTAAAGAACCTAATTAAAATTTATTGTTGAAAAAATATTATAAAAATCACGGAACCAAAGGTTAAAGGGTAGGTTTCTAGTTTTGTCCTGATAGAAGGAGGAACTGTAAGAGAACCAAGGACCTCTTGTGTTCGGTTTCAGTGCTTGGTGGGCTCGGGGATTCTGGTTCCAGCTTTTTTCTGCCTCGGTTCAGTTGCGATTCGAACCGCCGGTCCGGATACGAACCGGATATGTCTACCCCACCTGGTCCAAGATCTGCATAGGATCCGGTCAAGTATCCTCATACCCGACTCGACCCGACCCGCCTCAGCTCCACCAGGATTGAACGAGTTGCCTCTCTCTCTCTCTCTCCCTCTCTTCAAGCAAGTCGTCGGCTTGGTCTTGCTTTCCGTTCCCCCTCTTCGCTGGTCGTCGTCTCCATCTTCCTTCTAGTATCTTCCGTCAGATTCTTCCGATACGAGATACACATCAGCCGCCGATGACCGTTCGCGTCCGTCCGACTGGGACTTGATGGGCTGGCCAGCGACTCACTTATCGGCCTTCCTCTTCCTACTCCCCATCGGAATCCGTCGTCTGCATTGCTTCTTCTCTCTTTATCTCCGCTCCTCACAGAACTTCTGCTCGCGTCCCTGGTACTTCTCCGAGACGAAATGGAAGAACGCCGATCTCTACGTCCTCTGCGTCACGCTTCCCCTCGCCGCGTTCTCCGAGATCTTCTGGTTCTTCTCCGTCACCGGACACCCTGCCATCCGGTTTTCCTTCTTCCAGCAATCCGCCGTCCTCATCCTCTTCTGGGCAATCCTTATTCTCGTTCTTCTCAGAGAAACCTGCGACGTGTTCATCGTCTCTGACGCCGTGTTCTTCTTCCTCGCGGGCGTCGCCTTCCTGCTCGACTCTGCGACCTCCGGCAAGGACGCCGGCACGGGTCTCGCCGGACGATCGTACGAGCTCCTCGCTGTGCTCAGCCTTGCGTGTTCCGTCGCTTCTTTTGTTCTTTCCTGCCATCCCGGTTTATTTTTTGCGGAATTCGCGTTATCGTCGGCGATGGTTCTCAAAGGCGCATGGCATCTTCAATGGGGACTCTCGTTGTTCTCTGAGGGGTTCTTGCCGAAAGGTTGCCATCGAGTGAACGGGTTGAATTCGCACGAAAACGGCGGTTTGAAGTGTGACTTGGAGGAGGATGAATTGAGGGGAGTGGCTGTAATTGATCTGTTGTTCTTGGTTTACGCTCTCGGAGTATTGGTTTTCGGCATTGGATTGTTCGGGTCGCTCTCTCGTAAGCGCGACGCAAGGAATGTGTCTCTTGCGGAGATAGAATCGGCGACTATGTTGATGCATCCGCTTCCGGAGTTTGAACTTGATTGACGTCCATGTAGAGTGAGTTTTTTCTTTTCTTTTTCTTGTTTGTTTCTGTAGTGCCTATACGAACTTTTGATGGTCCGATCTCCGCACGTGTTTGATGTAAAACAAGTACAGGTATAGAAGAATTTAATGTTTTGTTTGAGATATGTACGTAGTTTAGTATCTTATCTATGATGGGTTCAAGGAAGAAGTTTGTTGTGGTCTTATGTTTGTGCAGGGACGAACCTTTGAGATTTTATGTTGTTACGCCCTGATTCAGTTGATCAGCGAAAATGCCTTTTACATAAGTGGCTGGTCTTTGCTTTTAGTTTTTCTATTTGTAACTTTGTATTCACTTTGTCTCTTTTAAAAGAGTTTATTTGTGGTCTTATGTTCGTGCAGGGACAATCGATTGAGATTTTATGTTGGTATACCCTGTTCAGTTGATCTGCAAAAGTGCCTTTTACATAAGTATTTTGTTAGACATTTTTGTCAATCAGGCGCTTGTAATATGTGGTTTGGTTAGTCGAGAACATGTTTTGGATCTTCCCATTTCAATATATATGAAGTTTTTTGCGGAATTTCGAAAATTCGATGGTCCACAAACCATCTAAGTTTCATCATTAATAGATTCACGTTACGTTGAGATCACTCTGTGGAGGATGCAGACCTTCTAATTTTCTAAACGATCTATGAAGCCGGACTAATCAAATAAAACCTGCACCTATGAGTTGTACTAGGGAACACCGTCACAGGGTGGACTCACTGGGCAATAGTTTCCTTTATATAGGGGATCTATGATGAGACGCTGAAATGTTTCACTTTTGATATCAAACCATGAAGAAAACTTTAAATATTGTGGATCATTTTCAGCCCTTCATTGGTTTGCAACACCCTTTCAACACTAGTATTTCATTTTCTTTCGTTATCTTCTCTTGTTAAAATTGGTGGTGTGTTTTGTAGTTTGATTTTCTTGGAGCACTGGCTTAGGTGAATGGGTCATTTTCTAGTCTTTTGGATGCTTGTGTGCTGATCATGTTTTTCTGGCACATTCTCTTTTCATTTAGGTGGCTTCCTCTATTTTGCTACAAGTTTTAAGTAGATCAATACTGTAGGTTCATGTAAGGGATCACTCTTGGATGGCCAGTCCCAAGTCAGGATAAAGGAGGACTGTTGGGTTAGGCTTTTGATAACTCGTGTAAAACTTTGTCGGACTTATTTACCATGGATTCTACAAATTATGATAACAACATCTAGTATGGGAAAAGTCTTAGTTATTATTGTTGTAATACTGTAGGTTCATGCTTTACCTAAAAAAAGTTGTTATCTTGAGATTAAAAGAAAAGGATAGGGGATGTATATTATTGCTAGTTAGGTAGCCCGTTTCCCATCCTCTCTCTTTCTGGACCGAATATTTTTTGCGGGTATTACGTGCGGCATCGTGCCTACGACTCGCGCCTTCGCAGAGCATCTACCTGGTTTGATCAGTTCCTTAAAAGTGTTTGATCCTCATAGGTACTAAGAGGCGGCTTGCATAGTAAGTGGTACTGGTCACCTTCATGTTTTTTATTCTTGAGTTTTTTCATTCCTTAATTCTTGGTTTCTGGTGGGGTTTTTGAGATCCATATAATCAGATGATTCTGAAGTTGGATAGTGCTTGTCATGGTTCCTTTTCTGGATTCGGGTATTTTTCTTGAATACCTGATGGTAGTTTTTAAATCTTTGGTGTTGATTTTCCTTGGTGACTTGCAAATTTTACTTTGCTTTCATGCCAGATGAGTTTGCAGGATTTTCTTGTTGCTTTTAGCGTGATGTTTTTGTGCATGTGAGCTCTGAATGGTTGATGGTGGATTTATATAAGTAGTGCTAATTATTTTACAGTCCATTTGGTTGATGGTTAAATAAAAATTTTAATTTTCTGCATTTTCTCACTTGTGGATCTCAGTTTCGTGGAAGATTATGTGTATCTGTTGGTTAAACGGTTTGAAACATTTTTTCTGGGATCAAGAACCTTATAGTTCTCTGAATCAGGAGTTTTGACATTTTTATTGCTGTTTTCTGTTATGCTGTTGAACAGACATCTTTTTCTGTAGACTTCGATTTTCTTCCTAGATTCTTCTTTGTTGTTGTGTTTTCTGGCACTGGGAAGGGTCGGCTACAATTCTGGATCCGTTCTTTTCACGACTGTTCTTAATTGATACAAAAAGAAAAATCATAATCTAATGTCTTATGTATGGATGCTTAATTATAGTAAGTTGGTTCGTGTTTGATTTGGTGACTATTGTCTGAACAAAATTAAGTGAATCATGTGCAAAATAGTATGTTTTTTCATCTTGAAACTTAAATCAATGTGACGGAGTGTAATGTGTGACTTTTACATGTGATGTATGTGGAAAGCATATTTATGTTTTTGGACATTAATTATGGAGATAAGGTCTATGATAGGGCTCTGTGGTAGATGAGGTGTATGATAGCCCGGATAAAGGAGGGTTACGTTAGGCTTACGACAACCAACATAAAACTTTGTTGGTCTTACCTACGATGGATTCTACAAATTATGATAGGATTCTGTGGAAACAAAGAATCCATGTAGTCGACCCCATTTAGTATGGGAAAAGGCTTAGTTGTTGTTGTTAGGTAGCCTGTTTCCTCCATTTCCTTTTGAGATACTAATAGTTTGTATTTAAAAAAAGAATCCACTGTCAGTGTTGGTGTCCTTGTCCTTATTTTGTTGTTGTTTTTTCCGACAAAAAAAATAGTGTAGATGTATTTATATTGTGATTCATTTTGCTTTATTGCTTCTTGTATGAATAGATATGTAACTAGCTTTCTGCTTCAGACTGTGTCTAACACATTTACCGTATATCTAATCTTACCTCCTTGAGGGCGAATATCATTTTCCTTGTGTATTTTCTCTATTCCGTGACTTCCTTTTACGATGAATTCAGAGAAATAACAGTGAAACAGAGTAGATAGTAGTATCGTGACTATCATCCCTTAAGCCAGCATTAGGGAAAAAAGAACAGGGGTAAGGTCACATTCCACAAATTTTGCTAAACTTCAAACTGAAAGAAGTGTTACATCAAAGTTGCTGAGAGATGTGCAATATGATATTCATCCGATAGCTTTAATGCCAATCCAGCAATCTCTTCGGCATCTATGTTTATTGCTTCAAACGTTTTTTCATTCCTTACAATCCAAATATGCCAGAAAAAAGAGCCGTCTGTGCTAACTGATCCTGCCATAAAAAAGAACCTTTTATGCACAGTTTGTATTCCATCACCACTCTTCAGATCTTGCCACATCATTTTGAGGTTGTAAAAATCATTAGTAGAGCCTTATTCCAAACTTGAGCAGATTGTGGGAAGAAAATCAAACAATGCACAATTAATTCCTCTCTGTAACACATACAACAACAACAACTAAGCCTTTTCCCATACTAGACGGGGCCTCTCTGTAACACATATTGGACAATTATTGTCAGCTGTCATTCTTTTTAAAACAGTTTGCTTTTTAACTGGTATTCCTTTATGCTGAATATTCCAAACAAACACACGTATTCTATTTGGAGTTTCTCAACTTCCCACCACTTTCCGTATCTGTTTGTTTGCTAATAGGACACATTCTGCTGAGATTGAATGTGATAAAGATTGTAGCTGATATTATAACCAGAATTACCGAACATGTGCCCTTTTTTGAAGGACTCCATGATGGGATATCAGGTCCAGCTGCTGGGCGCATTTATAGAACGTGTTCCGCTGTTTGAGTGAGAATAATTCACATACTAAACCCTTCATTAGATTCAGCCCTCCCTTGCAATAACTGCTATACCAACATTATACTGTTATTCCTCAATTCATTTACAGGAATTTTGCAAGGATAGTCTCCAGCTAACCATGGGTCCTTATATATCAACACTTATTCCATCGCCCTCAATCCATCTCAACCCCTTCTCCATCACTTTTCTTCCTTCTAGCAGGCTCCTCCAACCCCATGAAGGGTTGTGCCCCGTGGTTCCACTCATAAAGGAATTATCAGGAAAGTATTTGCTTTTGAAGATATTGTTGAAAAGGGAGTGACCACCTTTCATTAATCCCCATGAAGGGTTGCATCCTGCAGCTGCATTCATGAAGGGTTGTGCTCTGTGGCTGCATCCATAAAGGGTTGTGCCTTGTTCCATGACTGGGTACATTCATTATTCGCGGCCTTTTTTAGTGGTCATGAGAACAATCTAACAAGGTTTTGAGTAGTCATGGTTGGTCTATCACTTGGATAACTGATTTGTAACTCGTTAATGTTTTGGCCATTTTGTTGCCGGAGGCTGCAATCTTCTTACCAAAGGCGGCATGCTCTGAGAAGGAGTATTGGAGATGGGTACCACTTGGATTAAAACTTTCAAACGGTTGTCACCAGGTCAAAGTCAAAACTTAGAGTAAGATGATAACCTTCTTCTGCTGGTTCCTTGATCTGCATCAAGTGACCATACATTTGTCGTAGGCATTGTGTGGTACCATCTAGTGCGCTTCTTTATCCACCATCTTGGGTGAAAAGTCCATAAGCAAGATTGTCTCGCTCAAATGCGTTAAGTTCTACTTCTGTAAAATTTAATGGTAGACATAATTCCTCTGGATCATGCATCTGCACCCTTGGATCTTGCAGGAAGCCCCCTTCTAGATTATCTCTTTAGATTTCAACGTCAAAGCAGTCCAACTTTATGGTTTGAAATAAGTGACTCCTGTTTATGGCAGGATGTTCTTCTAGTCTAGTTATACTTTGTTCGGTTTGACCCGTGACATTCTTTGCCTCAGGTTTAGGTTATTGTATAGTCATGTATATTGAGATTATGGTAGGTTAGGTACTCTAAATGTCACAGCAATAAGCAGACCTTGAATAGTGACATATGATATGAGATGCTTTCTGGTTGTGGCTGCATTAACTTCAGTTGCTTGGCATCTTTGTCTTCATTTTTCTTTAGAATATTCACTTTGACTTTTTAAATCACGGGACCAATTTCTTGCTGCGCATAGCTCATGTTACCATTTAAACGATTTTTGTTATTTAGGATTTGCCATGAAATTCAGCTTACTGGAATATAACTATTAAAGATTAATATATTACAATTTTTTATTCTCATATCTATTACAATTAACTTCTTAAATCACGGGAGAATCTATTACAATTTTTTCTGGTTTTAGTGTTGAATGACACAATCAAGTATTCTCATATCTATTAGAGATTAATATATTTCACTAAGAATATAACTTTCTTTTGTTATTGTTCCATACTACGGAGGCCGTATTTTCCTATTCTAGAAGCAACTCAAGTTAAAGCTACTATTAATGTGGAGAGCACTTGATGATATGTCATGAAGCGTTTGTTGTCAATCTTGATACAAGGGTATCTCTAGCTTGTGTTTCTACACAAAGTCCAGAATTGATAAGGCTGCTATTTGGTTCTTGATAGGAACAAAATATGAGTGATTGTAGTGGATATCTTGTATTAACGGTGTTAATGCTATGACATTATCCTTAAGTTTAGTTGGTATTTCTGGCGAACAGGGTTGACTTCACCTGCCTTTGCTGAGTTCTCTCACTTGAAAGGCTCGCAACCCTGTTGGTTAAGAGTTACTTCTTGTTAATAAGGCTCAACTGACAGGATACTAGGTGGCATACGAATCACGGGCAACGCTGCAACTTAAATTGCTGTCAGGAATATAGGTGCAAATGGTTGTATGATGCTATCGGTTCGTGGGCTCCGATGGTTTCCACATGTTGATGACTATGAAATGCAAGTTCTGAGTTGCATCAAGATGCTAGGGCTTTAACTTGCACTTGTAAAATTATGGAAGAAACTGGTTTCAAGTTCTTATTTTCATCAAAGTGGTTTGACCACCTTAATCATATTTAACTGCATGGTCTGGACAACTGTAAGGGGGCTGTTATAGAGGATACGGACATTAATGCACTTGGAAGTGATTCCCCTTCATAATCAATTGATTGAAGTGTGTTGAGAATCTTGAGATGTCTATGTCATGCTAGTTAGTGAAACTGGACTAGCCTTTGAACGTCTGTTGAAATTTATACGTCTCTGCTTTCTCTTGGTGCCGAGATGTCTTCAGTTGGTTGGTTATCTAATGCATTTGTCCTATTCGAAAAGTATTCAGTTGTGGCTTCACAACATTTCTTTCTATAATCTATCAAGGATGAAACACATTTGATGTGTAACCAGACATTTGATCTTGAAGGCTCAAACAATTTGAGGGTTCTAGATGCAACTCTTAATCATTTTAATTAATGGTAATCTTGGATAAGAGTATAAAAAAGAAAAAACCTTTGACAATTATCATGTTTCTATAGAATAAGTGGTCTATATTTTTTTGAGGCGGTCGAAATATCTCTTTATTTTGCCTCTTCTTAAAGGCAGCTGGTTTGATGAGTTGTGTCAAAAAGTCTCAACGAGGACCAACATAATGAAGGCATCAAACAAGTTTCTGTCTTTTGGTCTTCATGGTTTTCAATGCGAGAAGATAATCTTGCTTGTCCACTACAACTTTTTGTGCAAGCAGTAGTGGCACTACTGTCGACATATTCCTCTTTTCCTTTTTTCTGTATCATCAGAAGCATTATTTTTTACATAATCTATTGATCTATTTAACACCGCAGTACGCCATTCTTTCATCTGCTAGAATTTTCTTGTTACTCTTAGGAGAAAATGACTGTTGGTGTGCAAAACCAAACCAACACCAAGCTTTGTCCTGTACTCGTACTCTCCATTGTGCTCCTATCATAACATATTAGATCTAATTCAAAAACGTAAGATCTTGTTTTATCCTTCCTTCTCGTGATACTGACAATATGAAAGTTCCACATCTATCCAACAGTTTAGATTACAATTTTAAACTGATTAATGCCCCAATGAAGCGGTAGGGAATACGAATTCGGAGAAGTCTAGTGTTCATAAATTTGCTGGAAGCAGGATATGAGGAACTTTAAAATTGCGTAGAAATAATCTGACCTAAACGATTAAGTGGTGCCCATGGTTCTTCTACTTCTGCATTTGATCACTTCCACAGTATGCCAGCATGTCATCATGTCCTATTTCTCTCTCTCATGCAAACAGACATACACCCTGTGTCAGCTTGTACGCACATGGAAGAAAATTAAGGTCCTTCAGAATAAAATAGAATAATTCATAACTACATCAAGGAGGGGTGTAGTATAATATGTTGATAATGTTTTAGAGAATTTGATACTTTTATAGCATCTTGTGACTTTCTAATATATTGACTTACGTAATCATGTTTTCTCTCCTCATAGGCGTAAATCTTTGGGTACTTCTCTACTCATTTGTCTCTTCACTACCCACTGAAGGCAGCATATCGAATCTGAATCGGGTCATGTCCAAACATTTACAGTGGTTACATGCAAAAAGCCCATATTCACTACTCACTGAAGGCGGCATACCCTATCTGAATCCAGATCCAAGCATATCAATATCCATTATATTAGATCCAGAATAGCTTTTGCGTTCCAACTAAATCCAACCACACAAGATTAGAAGGAAGGCTGCAACAGGTCAGACGTGTTTGCATTATTGGGTCGAAACCCGGATCTGGGTCCAACTGCTTTTCTTTTTCACGAAGAATGCCATACACCTGATTTTTATAAGAAAAGTTGACAACGAACATAAGCCAACATACAAATATCTTTTTGTACGTGTAAGATGCAGCTTTAACGTCACATGAATTCTGTATAATAAAGTAATAAATAATCATACCTTGCTTCATTCTGATTTTAACTTCACTGGGTCCAACTGCTTTTCTTTTTCATTTCAATTTTGCATGTTAAGCAATTTCTTTTTACTTTTTCTACCTCAGGCATTTCCGGTTATTGAGAGAGAAAAACTGGATCATGTCCACCGATTATTTTTAGATATACAGTTTTCATAGTCTTTATCATTCATTTATGTGAAAGTGAAGTTATCTTTTGAAATTTAGCCTTTAAAATAAAATTGTGTAAATATTATTTAGTATATACTAATAAGTGTTTTTAATAAATTCAAATAAATATTAATTAATCTATTTTTTATAATGAATGATTGAGATTCTTACTACATTTTCGTCCTTTATTTTCATTCTTCGAACCCGTCCCATTCCAACCTGGTCCCCGGAGGAAGGGAGGGAGGATCTCCTCTCTACGAACATCCCTGCTCATTGCCAGTCAATGTGAATTCTCAAAATTCAAACCGAGGATCCTGACCAACTTAGAGAACTCATTAATATAATTATCATTGTAATTAGGAATACAGCCGTTCATCGTGCGATGTTGCCAACCACTCAAGTCGTCATCAAACAAAGGAGAGGACGAAAAAAATGGAGAAATAATCTCGCAAAAACCCTCCTCTCTCTCTCTCTCTCTCTCTCGCTCTGCAACTGTAGGAAACTAGGGTTTTGGCCCATTTCACCTGCATGTGAGCTAGAAGGCGAAGACGATTGGCGGATCCGCTAGAAGAAAACCTTAAGCCATTTAGAATAGGAGCGCTGCAAATATCGAGGATGGACTGGACGGAGGAAGACGAGTAGAAGAGGAATTGGTTGTGATTGCAATTAGCGCTGCAAATAACCTTGACTATAAACAAGCATTTACGGTTGAGTCCGTGGGCTATAATTCTGATTTGCCACCCTACATTGTTTGCCTCACCTTAAAAGCCTCATGGCCTCTTCGCCCCACCCCATATAGATTTCTTAATCTTCCATTGACAGGATTAGGTGGTCCCTAGTTTTAGGTCTGGTTTGACGGGTTTTGGTTCCAGCCAGTTCCTGACCTGGTTTGCTTCTGGTTGAAATTGTCCGGTCGGTTCCAAATCAGTAGTTGTCCAAGAGGACAACTTTTTCAGTAAGTTCATACTAGTTGCGACATATTTCCTCTGCTGACGAGGAAAAGCAAATTTCCAATTCGTACACGACTCTTCGCCGTGTCCATCTAGCATTAAATAAGGCTTGATTTTAGTTTTGGTTTTGATTTGACTCGTTCATCACGGGTAGAAATAGGGGATATTACGACGGTTCTGTAAGAATTAAGAAGAGCACTGGACAAAGAAAGGAGCTCTCGTTCAGTTTCTCTATGAGCACTTGTGGGTCCTTTTCTCTTCAAACTTGAAAAGAAAACCAACGGGGCCTGTATCCGGCCATTGCGTCGTGAAATATATGGGCTCAATACGTTGACCAACAAAGGAAAAAGCGAGTAATGAACGCGTTCCCATAATTATGTATGCATGAATGCTTTTGTCCTCTTAAGACGACCATCTTGGTGCCCGTTGGGAACACACTATCAACTTGCATCACGTAAACGTTCACCAACCAAGAAGCAGACTGTCTCATTTGGTAATTTCATTTTGGGTCAAGTTGTGCGCACACACACACACAATATATATATATATATATATATATATATATATATATATATATATATATATATATATATATATATATATATATATATATATATATATATATATATATATATATATATATATATATATATATATATATCTGAGAGAGAGAGAGAGAGGCCCAAAGGCAGAAAGCTATATTGAACTCACAACCATCAACTTTTGAATTGCCCCCCGTGCCAGGTGAGATTGCTGTTTGTGCATTTAGAGCTTAAAATTTAGTGGGTATTAAACTATCTTTGCTGCGTCCAATTTGGGTCAAATTGATCTCGACTAGCTTTCATGCTGCGAGATCGGATCATCTTGGAGCTTCTACACTAGCACGTAATGAATTGTATTTGTTCTCATGCTTGAGACTTGTCTTTTAGAATGTATATTGGTTATTCCGATTGCAGTTCAATATCTTTCTCTTCCAACAATATCGAAGAGAATTCGTGTAAGAACAGGAGTATCTGTTTCGCGAACAATATCGAAAAGAAAAACAAAGCTTTGGGCTTGATATAGAGATGAATGGTGTGGAAACACGGTTTGCATCGAAGCCTTGTACTCGGGTTCATATACAGACAAGATTTAATAGCTGGTAGGTATATTAGCACAAAGAGAATTAGTTCACCTGGTTAGGGGATGAATCATAGGTCACAAGTTCGATACCTCGGGTATACAGTTGCCCATTGTACAAAAGAAAAGGAGGGTAGATAATCAATGATAATGGCACCTTCTTTATTAAGACCATATGCTTTAGCTAGTAGCACGCAGAATACAATGAGCCCTAAAACACGGGTTTGGTTCATCTGACCTGTCTACAGACCTATATGCAACTTCGGTCCTTTTTTTGTGTTTAGAACAAGCTACGAAAGGATGAAACCCCCAGCATAGGTGGATCGTTGAGTTAAATGACTAGTTTCAGGTAAACCAGAACCTAAACGAGAACCGAATTGGACGGAGGTCGGTTCTTGTTACAATTTCAGAACCGTCAGTTTTGGTTCTTGAGGCCTAAACTGCTTGAAACCAATACGGAACCTAGATGTTTGGAACTACTGATTCCGGTTTTGAGTCCAGTTGTATCATTTTCGGTTCCAGTCAATTTCTAGCTTGGATCGGTTTCAGTTGGAACCATCAAGCCGATTTCCAACCAGCTATGTTTAGGGTTAAATATGGTTTTCACTTAAAGACATCACAATTATGAATGCATGTCAGCAATGTCCCTGAGATGAAGGGCAACTTAATCTTGGTTTTGGTTTTAAATGGTCTAGCACAAGAATTTTCGTTGCATCAACTCCCTCAAAAAAATTTATAAGTTCTATGAAACATCAAATATATAATAAAGTGACTGACCATCCATTATTTGTACGCTTACATGGCTATACTTATGATACGAGAACACGCCTGAACCTGATCTTTGAAAGTTACAACATGGGTTTGCTTCGGTTCAGTCATACCTGAACCAAATGCAGACCCAAAACAGAGAGGGCAAACGTAATATGTTTTATAAGTGAACATTTTGAAGTTAAGATTCAGTAATTAATATATTAAACTCAGCTACAAAGAGACACCACTCTCCTGGCCAGGGGTTCAACTCAAAAAGAACCTTCAAGTTGAACGTCCTGAGTTTGATTTGATACCCAAGGCATGCTTCTAGGAGGGTCTGCCTAATCAATCTACCTTGTCTATGAAAAAATGTTCAAGTCAGTTAAAACTTAGAAGCACAAAGCACCCAGAGTGTTAGCTCAACGACAGGGTGCGCTGGTCAGGAGTTCAACTCCCAGAGGGTGTGCATGTGTGGTAACAAAAAAAAATTAGAGGCACGAATTATTTGGTTCAAACAAATGACATATTAATAGGAAGTTGACATTTTAATTGGGGACCATTTTTGTAAATAGCCCATACTTGTTAGTGAAAGAAGAAGAGCTCTTTCGACTTTGGTCCCCTTCCCTTCCTGTTGACACTGCACACGGAAAGGAAATCAAAACTCTCGGTCATACATGACGTCTCCAGAACAACCATTCACCTTTTCGGTAGCCACCATTTCTTAATACTGCTCAATGCATTGAGCATGTGCATCAACGAAGACGGCCATGAACGCACCTCCATCCCTCTCCGTCCTCACCTCCTTCCTTCTCTTCTCTTTCATCTTCTTCGCATCGCCGGCCTTGTCGAAGACACAAGCAGAGGCACTCTTACAGTGGAAATCCTCACTTCGGAATGCCGAATCCCTCGCTTCCTGGGATCTCAATGCCACCTCCAGCCGGACCAACCCCTGCAATTGGGACGGCATACGTTGTGGCATCGCCGGCACGGTCACCGAGATAAAACTCGACAGCTTGTCCTTGGAGGGCACACTTGATTCTTTCAACTTCTCTGCATTTCCAGAGCTCATTCTCCTCAACCTCAACCTCAATGTTCTCTCCGGCACAATCCCGGCGGCCATTGGTAGCCTCACCAAGTTGGTTTACCTTGATTTAGGAAGCAATGCTTTTAGTGGATCTATTCCGACGGAGATCGGGAACCTCGTCCGGCTCACCACTCTCAATTTCTATAACAACACCCTCACCGGTGCCATTCCTTATCAATTGGTCTCTAAGCTCACCAGGGTCCAGGTTTTAGACCTGAGCTTGAATTTTCTGACTGCGCCGGACCCAGTTAAGGCTTCCGGCTTGCCTGCAGTGACCCAACTCAATCTATATCTCAACAGCCTCGCTGGCGATATCCCACCCTTCGTTTTCAGATGCCCAAACTTGGTTTCTCTCGACTTGTCTCAGAACCTCCTGACTGGCCAGATTCCGGCAGATTTTGCCTTTCGGTTTCCAAAACTCCGATCCTTGAATCTCGGGAACAATGGCTTCCGAGGGAAGATTCCCGATCAGTTATCGAATTTAACCGAGCTTGAAACGTTTCAATTGGGAGGCAACCATCTCGATGGCAAGATTCCGGCATGGATTGGCTCGATGTCCAGTCTTCGGGTGCTCGAGCTCCACAACAACAGCTTCTCAGGAAGTATCCCACTGTCGTTCGGGAAGCTCGAGTCACTCGAACGGCTCGACCTGCATCTCTGTGGCCTGAGTTCCAGCATCCCTCAAGAGCTCGGCCGGTGTCGGAATCTTACATTCATAAATTTGTCGGACAATAATCTCGCCGGCCTTTTACCTCCGACTCTTTCTTACTGGACTAAGATGAGAGAGTTGGGAATGAGTGGTAATTCTCTAACAGGGGAGATCGAACCCATCTTCCTCACCAATTGGACTCGGCTCATTTCTCTACAGTTGCAGAGCAATCGACTAACGGGAAGTATCCGGCCAGAAATTGGTTTGCTGCTGGATCTTCAAGTTCTCTTCTTGTACAACAACTCGATTTCGGGATCAATCCCTTCGACCATTGGAAGGTTAATCAACCTGCAACAGCTCGACCTCTCAGATAACCACTTCACCGGAAGTATTCCGCCGAAGATTGGAAATCTAAAGCAACTCCAGGTACTGAACTTATTCGTGAACCAGCTCAAGGGATTTCTGCCGCAGGAGATTGGAAACCTTACTTCCTTGCAACAATTAGATATACATGGCAACTATCTATACGGGGCGCTACCGAGCTCCATATCCAAGTTGGTGAATCTCCAGTTGTTCTTTGCCTACTCCAACAACTTTACCGGCGAAGTACCGGCGGATTTCGGATCATCCGGTACCCTGGGTAGTGTGAGCTTCTCCAACAACAGTTTCTCCGGTTCTCTGCCTCCCAGAATCTGTACAGGCGGAAAACTGACCTATTTCACAGCGAGTTCCAACGATTTCACCGGACCGTTGCCGGAGACTCTTAAGAATTGCACCGGGCTAGAGAGAGTCCGCTTAGAGAGGAACCGCCTCGCTGGGAATATGACGGAGTCGTTTGGTGTGTACCCGAACTTGTCGTACATGGACGCCAGCCAGAACCAACTCTACGGCGAGATCTCACCGTCATGGGCGGAGTGCAGTAACCTGACCTTCCTCCATCTCTCGGATAACAAGATTTCCGGCAGCATCCCACCGGAGATCGGCCGCTTGTCCAAGCTTCGCGATCTAAGCCTCGCCGGAAATTCTCTTTCAGGCAAGATTCCCTTGGAAATATTCAATTTAAGCCTCCTTTTCAAGCTAAACCTGAGTCACAACACGCTTTCCGGCATCATTCCCCGAGAGATCGCCCAACTATCCGATCTTCGAATGCTTGATTTCTCTTCTAACAATATGAGCGGCTCGATCCCGCTGGAGATCGGCAAGTGCCCGAAGCTACAAGAGCTGAATCTCGGCCACAATCAACTCAACGGCACAATCCCTTTCGAGATCGGGAACCTCGTGTCACTGCAATCCCTTCTTGATCTGAGCTCCAACCACCTCACCGGCGAGATTCCGGCTCAATTTGGAAAGTTGGTTTCTCTAATGAGCCTGAACCTCTCGCACAATCAACTCTCCGGTAAGATTCCGTCGAGCTTCAATAGCCTGGTCAGTATCCAAACCGTCGATTTCTCCTATAACCGACTCTCCGGCCCTCTTCCCGACAACAGCGTCATACTGAAATCCCCGGCGTCCGCATTCGCCGGGAATTCTGGGCTTTGCGGGAAAGCAAACGGCTTAACAGATTGCGCGATCTCAAACAATAACAACGGCAAATCCCACAGCAAAATCCTGATTCTGGCCATATTGCTCCCGGCAGCATCGATTCTTGTACTCATCTTCGTACTCATAATCTGCTGGAAAACCAGCAAATCCGTCATAAATGATCGCCAGAAAGACGCATCCGACGTTTCAATTTGGAATGTCGAAGGGAAGCTGAGCTTGAAGGAGATCGAAAAAGCGACGGAAAACTTCTCCGAAAAATACTGCGTCGGAAAAGGTGGTTTCGGATGCGTATACCGCGCAGTGTTGCCGTCCGGCCACATTCTCGCCGTGAAAAAGATGCACTCATCGGAGGATGGTTTTACGGCGGATCGGAAGAGCTTCGAGAACGAGATCCGGGCCCTCACGGAAGCCCGGCACAGGAATATCGTCCGGCTCTACGGGTTCTGCTCGAAAGATAAGAGCATGTTTTTGGTATATGAGTATTTGGATCGGGGCAGCTTGGGTAAGGTCCTATACGGGAATGAGGGAGAATGGGAGGACCTGAGTTGGGACGTTCGGATTCGGATCATAAGTGGCGTGGCCCATGCTCTGGCTTACCTTCACCATGACTGCTTGCCTCCTATTGTTCATAGGGACATATCCATTAACAACATTTTGCTGGATTCGGATCTCGAAGCTCGGGTCTCAGACTTTGGTACGGCAAAGCTCCTTGGACCCAGCACCTCTAGTTGGACCACTGCTGCCGGGTCGTATGGATACATGGCCCCTGGTAAGTCCCTTCATTCTAGCGAAATCTTATTTACTTACCGACTATGAATAGTTAGACAAGAGGAGCTACGTAGTTTGTCTTATCTTCTGTTTTATTCTAATTGTCTTATCTTAATGGTGTTTGATGCAGAGATGGCATACACGATAAAGGTGACGGAAAAGTGTGATGTGTACAGTTTCGGAATAGTGGCGTTGGAGGTGATGATGGGAAAGCATCCCGGCGATATTCTTTCCATGTTATCATTACGGGCGGCGAAGTCGCAAACTACTCCAGCATCAACCGGAGTGCAAGAAGAGCTCTTACTGAAGGACGTGTTGGACCGGCGACTTCCTCCTCCAACAGGTCAGCTCGCAGAGGAGGTAGTTTTCACGGTCTCATTGGCGTTGGCGTGCACACGCAACAACCCGGAGGCTCGACCAACCATGCGCCATGTCTCAGAGGAGCTCTCCGTCCACACCCACTCGCACCTTTCTGAGTCCTTTGGCTCAATCACGTTGAACAGGCTAAACTACCACAACTAGCCTCCCGTTTTCCTAGTGTTTTTTTTTTTACCTTACTCACTCATGATAATTTGAGGATTGTTTGTATGTATTTTGATTTTCTTAAGTTTATACGTTTCTTTTGTTTGTAAATTACTGAAAGAATATGAAATTTTTCTTTTTCATGTGGATTGCTTTCTCTTTTCACACCTAACTTTGTGGGAGCGAACCTCAGGTGAAATTCTTTTTTTTTTCAATCAATACTTAATTCAAAAAATTTCAAATTTCGTGTCGCCACAATGTGGATCCACCGCTTGGCCGGCGGTTCAGCACTTAAGGTTAGGGGTGTAGTTGAGTCGTGTCCCATGCGAGTATAGGCAAGCTGAAGTCATTTAACAAAAGCTGAGCTCATATTCCAAATGAGTTTCGAATTTCAGGTTTAGGCTCTTTCTTCATCAACTTGAAGAGACTTAATGAATCAGCTCGATTAAGGTTTTTTAATGTATATGTTTTAAGAAATACTTTTTATAATTATAAAAATTTAGAATTGATTTGAACACTCAAGATAATATGAGAACAGCAAAACTATGGTATGTGTTGGGGCAAATATTCAGTGATTTTCTTAATTATATATATATATATATATATATATACACACACACACACACACACTCCTGAAGTGTGTTCAACCTCAAGCAACGAATTTGTGCAAGCAACACTGGGTTCAGCTGCTATTGGCACACACAATTACACTTTACCCACAAAGCTGAAGTGCTGTAGGTAAGAGATCTTGCCCCCTCAACTTGGTGCTCCACCAAGCTAAAGTGTTATAACTGAGACATCTAACCTCATCAACTTTGTGAATAATAGATTACTGAACTATTGTGTGTACATATATAAGAAAGCAACCACTTTTGACATGTTCACTCATGTTTATTCATTTCTTTTCAATGACATAAGTATAATTTAAATATTTTAAGAGTTGAAAATATATGAAAGATAATGTTATTACACTCGAGCTCTCAAAAAGTAATTGGGGCATGAGTAAGAAGAGTTGTCAGTAGGGTTCAATTACTATATATATATATATATATATATATATATATATATATATATAGAGAGAGAGAGAGAGAGAGAGAGAGAGAGAGCACCCTTATGTGCTAACAAATCTAAACATATTTCAATCGTCCATGTTAGGTGATGAATGGTTGATATTTGAAATTTCAAAAAAAAAGCAAAGGTGTTCATGTGAATAAATTGTACCTATACAAAGTATACCTACATTCAAATCTCAACCATCCATCACCCAAGATGGATGGTTGAGATTTATTTGGGTTTGCTAGCATATAACGGTACTAGTATATACCACTTTCTCCATGTGTGTGTAATATATGCATGATTAGCCTTACAAGCAACTTGAATCAGATCAGCTCAAGCTCTGCTTGGTCACATGTGAAGGTCGACTCAAACTGTGTTTGAGCTCACAACACTGATGTGAATTCGAGTTATTTGTCAGTATCAATCTATTTGCTCTCAAGCAGCTCGGTCCACTTGTGCCCCTACTCGAGATGCCCAAACCGAGGAAATTAACCCTTTTGCATGACAGTTTGATACCACGAAAGTGGTGGTTCTAGGTCCAAATTGATAATCCGTGCTTTATGACAAGTTGAATCATGTAACGTAATTCGGTTTGGATCTGGACCGCCAACCATGCATAATCAGGTAATCACTAATTGGATGTCAATACGCAGAGCAGGGTCGTGGGTCTTCATAGAAAACCATATCCATTTCGCAAGGAAAGGAGGCCCGAAATGCAGACCAGGCCATGGTCCCAGATCCAAATTAATGTTCTCGCACTTCCCAGAGAGAGCAAAATCTTCTGATAATTAAAATCTCGAGACATTTCCAGATTTTTTATTGCAATTAATTTGCATTCTCCACAAAATTGAAAGCGGTGGCTACAGGAGGTCAAGTCCGTTCTGAGGTAAGAGCTACCTTAGAGTTTGACCTGGACTTGATCCGACCCGATTAGAGACCCAAACTTTTAGATCCAAATCCTAAATTTAGAATTCCAACACTTCTTTTCTTCTTTGAGGAGGTAATGATTCAAAAAAGTTACCGAATCGTAGACCAAGAAGATGCGGATTCAACAGTGATAAGGTGGGTCCGGTTGTGGGCCTCGAAGAAATGGGTGATCCGATTTAATCGTTTGAAAGGTTGGGCCCTTGGGCCCAGAAAAGGTCTGCTTATCTGGATAGAGGTGGACGGTTTGGACGTTGAACCAATCCCGAACTGCCTCGGAGATACTTTGGGACTGGAACCCGGAACTGGGACAGAAAATGGAGCTTAGTGGTTCGATTCCTACTCAATCCGTTGGAGAACCGAACCAGAATCGAAACCAAAATGTCAGTCTAGAACAAGAAGGTTCAAGTCATCCATGATGGGTCCTAAAAACCGGGCTGAGAACTGGAGAAAAAGTGGTAGAACAAGAATCGGAGTCGTTATAAATGAAGCGAAAACAAATCCGAAGCTGATGAAACTGCAAGCGAAGGGAAGTCAGTTTGGTTTCAGTTTCAGGTTCGGGTGAAACTCAAATCAACAGTTTGGAACCACGGATCCCAGTTTACCCAGACCTCTCTAAGTCTACAACAAAGCCATACTCCATAGTGTCATACCCGATTCAATTACTTTGTTTCTTCCTCAAAAGCTTCCCCCCATATGATTGGGTCGGCTACAGGGTCGGACAACACCACTTGAAGTCTTGAACCACAACCCACCAACTTTGGAGTGTTGATGGAACTCCACAACAAAGTTCATGATAAAAATCTAATAAAGTTTTACATTGGTTAATTTGGCATGACATTTTTATTTGCTAATAATGCATTAGATGGGTCTGAATCCGAATAAAATCTAGTTTGGTCACAGTCCACCTTGAAATTGTCAAGATGGCTCTTGTTAAAGGAGCTTTTTAGAGACGGAGAACATGGCTTGTTTTAAGAAGGGATCTTTTTGGCACTAGTCAGTCTTCCAGTAGGGGAAGCACAAGATTTGGATATGGATCTAATAGATCATCATTGAATTTAATTAAATGTAATGTATTAAATTTTTTAATCTTTTAGTCAAATATATGAGTCGGCTTATCTATATCCACCTTTTACCATCAATCAAATGAGTTGGCTTACAACTAATCGATCATATACTTGGGGTTAAGAGATAGATGTGTTCACGTAAATCAATAGTCCCAGTATCCGAGCATTTGCAAGTAAATGATATTTTCATGGATAATTTTCTTCAACAATAACTATCGAATTTTTGGGAAGGGATAAACATGTTTTAAATACGGTTGGCTGTATAATTTCGTTACGTAGTTGGTCTCCTCCAATCGCCGCTTCCCAGAATAGTATGGAAATCAACAACCCTTTATATATTTCAGATTCCGCTCGATAGACACTGCTGAATTTTTGTTGGGTTGCGTGCTTGGTTGCACAGACACAGAGAGAGAGAGGGCTCGGGTTGAAGAGGGGAGCCTGAGGTGTTTTTATTGGCAAAAAAACATATCATAATAAACTAATATAAGGATGTCCCAATCAACAAGAAGATCCAAAGTAAGTCATAAACAAACTATACGAAAAATAAAAGCAAAAGCAAGTAATAATTAGAAGAAGAAAAACTTCTTGCAGATTTTTTTAGATAAATCAACACCCCGCTATGAGTAGGTATGGGTACGTGTGCCCTCTATTACATGATAAAACACACATAACTCGAAACACATGTACCTAACTTTGAGACTTCGACCACGCCTCGGTTACCTATTACTAGAGGGAACGAGGCTTATAGTAGTTACACCCGAGAGGAAATACCATGAACAGAAGGGAGTGTAGAATAAAGGCGGGAAGAGGGAGAGTACGCACGAGAAATTATGTAATGAGAACCCTAATTGCTTATTTATAGATTGTGTGTTGGGTGGAACCGATTCAAACAATGCACCTCTCCATCCCGTAGTAGTTTTCATGTAAGCACTCTTTATTGTTCGATCAAAAGATTTTTAGACCGAAGAAAATTCTCAAACCTAAACCCCAACTCTAACTTGAATTATATGCATCTTATATATTTTCTATGTTAAATCTTTAGTTTAGTTGTTGGATGTTTGATTCTTCGTCATCGGGCTTTCTCTACTTATTATCATGTTTGCTTGCTGAATATTCCGATATCAAGACGTTCAAGAGATTTTCTATCAGCATTCGTCTTAGTTCGTGGGATGGATGTTGAAGGTTATCTTGTTTTCCTTTTTATAGTTACGTGATTTATGGTGTCCCCAGATTTCTTCGTATTTGTTACGCGAAGATATTGAATTTGTTATTTTTATTTCAAGGTCAAATTATTTAGGATGAAAACTATGTGGCTTCTTGTCTGCTTGATTAATTACAGATGTAGCTTTTCTTCACCTCATGACCGTATATCTTTCGTGTCAAGAACTGCTTTTTTCTCTTTGTTTATTTGCTTGTTCTTCTCTTGGTAGGTGTCTTCCAAATGAGAAATTCTGCTTAGGTTGATTCTTATCTTCAATTGAATCTAGTATCAAGCTTTTCTTTCGACTTTTTGCAGACAGAGAAGGCTAAACTCGGGTTTTATTGAGGAGCCCGAGTTAATGCTCTGTCCTCCACGCAACTTTGAAAGATTGAAAAAGATTTTGATTGATAGCTTTTATAGTTATAAAAGGCTAGAGAGGTCATGAAGGGTGGAGTTACCAAACCAAGCAAAACCGAATTTAAAGAATTTAGATCTTTTATATGGAAGAATCCTTATGTGGTCAGACGCCTTTTCTGCCGGCATCGGCGGTCTCCTATTTGGCTACGACACTGGTAAGTTAAACTTGGCCTTTTAGCCTCTTCTCAATGATTTTTGTTTTTGAAGTACTTCTGAGATTATTTTCTGTTCTTCTCACTGTTATATCATCATTCATGTACAAGTCCTGTTGGATTCAACCAAAGTTCATCATTCCAGGGTTTTTCTACATGTGGAGTTGATGAACTTGGCCTTCTTTCACATGATGACAAACACACCCATGTGATCCTAAATTAAAACTCTCTCCATTAATTGGCTTGTGCATGACTTGATAATGTGATGGGAAAACCCAAACTGTGTTTCCTTTGGACTAGTGAAGATAAGCTTGTGTAGAAGTAGAAGATTTAATTTTACTCAGTGTTGTGTATGAACTATAAAGACTTGGCGGTCATCCAAAAATCTACAGTTAAGCTGTAGCAGCAGTATCCTATCCAAAACCATATAGCTGTTTAGAGTTCATTTGCTATTTTCCTATTTCACTCTTGCTATGTGATTTGCTATTTTCCTATTTCACTCTGTGACCTATTACAAGAGAAAGATAATCTACCTGTTAACTGCTATGGACATGAATATTATGGTGATATGGGAAAACATGCTCAACCACTACTGTGAGTGGTGAGGAAAAGCTCAGGAAAATAGAGTTTGTGTGTGCGTGTCCATGTGGTCATCTTCGGAAAACAAAGATCATCTGCCGTCGACTAATAGCTGGCATTGGAGTTCAGGTTGCTCAGCAATTTGTGGGCATCAATACGGTCATGTATTATAGCCCAACCATAGTTCAGTTGGCTGGTTTTGCTTCAAATAGGACAGCTCTGGCACTCTCTCTGATCACCTCTAGCCTGAACGCCGTAGGGACCGTAATCAGCACGTTTTTTGTTGACAGAACAGGAAGGAGAAAACTCATTCTAATAAGTCTGGTTGGCATAGTATTAACTCTAGTGTCCCTAACTGCAGTTTTCCATGAAAGTGCGACACACTCACCAGCCATTGGAAGCATAGAAACAGCTCACTTTGGGAACTATACATGTCCCAACTACGGTGCAATGCCAATGGCAAAATGGAACTGCATGACATGCTTGAAGGCCTCTGCTGATTGCGGGTTTTGTGCTGACGACTCGAATAAGGTTTGTTTTTAATTCTAACAAGAATAATTCTTTCGGAGTTTAACTAATTCTTGATGAGGTATTTGCTTCGTTGATCACAGATGCAAGTTATTGTCTAGAGATGCAAAAAGACTGTTTGGTGTCTCATAAGATGTATCAACAGTGTGAATTCTAGTCCACCCACTGTATTATCCGTCTTTGTACATTGGTGTCGACCAATGTAGAGTAAGACCAATTTTAGCTTTTAGACTGCAAAAGAAGGGAAACTTGCCTGAGCCTTGAAGTAACACACCACAGAAAAATTAGCAAACTCACTCAAGTTTTTCATGGCAACAAAAGGTTCTCCTTAACCCTCTCTCTCTCTCTCTCTCTCTCTCTCTCTCTCTCTCTCTCTCTCTCTCTCTCTCTCTCTCTCTCTCTCTCTCTCTCTCTCTCTCTTAATGCTTATTGCAGCTCAAGCCAGGAGCCTGCTTGATAGTAAATGATGGAGCAAAGAATTCATGCCACAGCGAGCACCGTCAGTGGTACATCCGAGGGTGCCCGAGCAGCTTTGGCTGGTTCGCCTTGATCTGCCCCGCTCTCTACATCATCTTCTATGCCCCCGGCATGGGGACCATTCCCTGGATTGTCAACTCGGAGATATACCCATTGAGATACAGGGGAGCCTGCGGGAGAATTGCTGCCACTGCAAATTGGATCTCCAATCTCATTGTCTCCCAGACCTTCTTGTCATTGACTGAAGCACTAGGAACAGCAAGGACCTTCTTTCTCTTTGCTGTCTTCGCATTCATCTCCCACGGGTTCGTCTCCCTCTTTGTGCTGGAGACGAAAGGTCTGCCATTTGAGGAGGTTGAGAAGATGCTGGAGCATGGAGGTGTTGGGCGCTGGAACAAAGGAGTAGCAGATGGTGAGAAAACTCTGCCAACCTGAGCCAACTATTGCCATTTTCTTTGTTTTTTTTTCTTCGTAATGTAAAAGAAACAAATATTTAAGTTGGTCCGCCTTCGTTGAGTTCACCATTACTTAGAGAAAGATTGGTTTCGGTTTTGTTTGGTGTGCCTTCATTGATCAAAGGAAGATGTGAGGCACATTCTGTTGAACCAGCATTGTTGATAATTAGTGGGCACATGGACACACCGAAATGACACGGTTCTACCTGCCTTACTGCTATATAGGTTAACAACAGGTAGGGGACATGAAACCAGGTCAAGTTGACACAGCTATATGTAAGTGCTGCTACATAAGATGAGAACCTTGCTCTCAACTTTCTCCTTTCCCTTTTGGATTGTGGGAGAGGGGTGGGAGGGGATCATGTGTCGGTGAGCAGTATGGTAAAACATTCTCAAACCGCCAACCCGAAAGCCAAATAGTAGAAATCTGAATCGGGATGCAAATTCATCATAATGTGGGTCGGGTTCAGATTCAGTAATTGCTCTCTCTCTCTCTCTCTCTCTCTCTCTCTCTCTCTCTCTCTCTCTCTCTCTCTCTCTCTCTCTCTCGTGAAAATAGTGAACAGTTATAAGAAGAAAGAGCACAAGAAGTGATAGATCACCTGGTTAGTAGTTTAGCTCATAAGGTCACGAGTTCGATATCAGGGTCGTGGCTACATGGATTCTTCCACACGCCGTAGCGAGTGATCATATACCATTCAATCTTTTTTTCTTCTTTTACAATGTTGGGCCAGTTTTTTTCGTGAACTTTTTTTGGTCACTTTGTCTCGTTCAATACTAACTCAACTTTTCTCTAATAACCTTATTATATATACAGTCCACACATCTTAATATTTTCATTTCGTCCACGGATCCAGAAACTTGTTTCCGGTGAGAAGGACATCAAGTTCCGGCGGGACGGCTTCAAAGATTTTCGTTTTTTCTTGAAAATTTCAATACAACAACAACAACAACTAAGCCTTTTCCCATACTAGACGGGGTCGGCTACATGGATTCTTTGTTTCCACAGATCCCTATCGTGTGCCATGTTAGCAGTTAACTCCCAATAAGCTAGATCATTCTTTATTGTTTCTTTCCAATACTTTTGTGGTCGTCCTCTACCTCTTTTAATACTTTCCAAATTTAGTTTTTCTAACCTTCTTACAGGTTCTTCTTTTGATCTTCTTTCTATATGTCCAAACCATCTTAAACGATGTTCTCTCATTTTATCCTCTATTGGTGCCACTCCTAATTTGTTTCTAATAACCTCATTATGTATACGGTCTTTTCTTGTATGACCACTCATCCATCTCAACATCTTCATTTCTGTCACAGACATCTTTTGTACATGTTGATGATTAACTGCCCAACACTCAGAACCATAAAACATGGCAGGCCTAATTGCTGCTCTATAATATTTACCTTTTAATTTTAATGGTATCTTCTTATCACAAAGAATACCTGATGCTCCTCTCCATTTTAACCAACCAGCATTAATTCTATGTGTAACATCTCCATCAATTCTTCCATCACTTTGAAAAATTGACCCTAGGTATTTAAAACTTTCCTTTTGGGGAATGCAATGTGTGCCAATTTTAATTTCTATGTCCTCTGAAGTAGCCAAATGATCAAACTTACATTCCATATATTCTGTCTTTGTTCTACTAAGTCGGAGGCCTTTGTTTTCTAATGTTTCTCTCCATAGTTCCAATTTTCTATTAACTTTTTCCTTAGACTCCTCCACTAATACAATGTCATCTGCAAATAACATACACCAAGGTACTTCATCTTGAATATGTTTTGTTAACTCATCCATCACCATTATAAATAAGTATGAACTTAAAGTTGATCCTTGATGTAACCCAATATTAACTTCAAAGAAGTCTGTCGTTCCTTCATGAGTCCTCACACATGTTTTTGCACCATCATACATGTCTCTTACAAGGTTAATATATGTCAATGGGATACCTCTTTTTTCCAAAGTTCTCCAAAGAACCTCCCTCGGTACCCTATCATAAGCTTTTTCTAGATCAATAAATATCATGTGAAGGTCTTTCTTTTTTGCTCTAAAATGTTCCATAAGACGTCTCAAAAGGTGAATCGTTTCAATAGTAGATTTGGCTGGCATGAATCCAAATTGGTTCTCTGTTGTACTAGATACTTGTCTTAACCTACGTTCGATAATTCTTTCCCATAATTTCATAGTATGGCTCATTAACTTGATACCTCGATAATTCGCACAATTTTGAATGTCTCCCTTGTTCTTATATATGGGTATAAGTGTACTTGCTCTCCATTCCTCGGGCATCTTTTAGTTTTTCCATATTTCATTAAATAGTCTTGTGAGCCAAGTGATTCCTATTTCTCCTAGTATTTTCCAAACTTCTATAGGAATATTATATGGTCCTACCGATTTACCACTCTTCATATGTTTAAGAGCCTCTTTGACTTCATTCTTTTGAATACGTCGGTAGAAATTGTGGTTTATATACTTTTCTGACTTGGTTAAATCTCCTAAACTAATACTAATATCTTTATTTTCATTAAAAAGACTATAAAAATAGTTTTTTCATCTATTTCTTATATCATCATTTGCCACTAGAATTTTTTCATCTTCGTCTTTTATGCATCTAACATAATTAAGATCTTTAGTTTTCTTATCTCTAGCCCTAGCTATCCTAAAAATATCTCTTTCACCCTCTTTTGAGTTGAGTTTTTTATATAAGTCCTCCCAAATCTTAGCTTTTGCTTCACTAACGGCCTTTTTTGCTTCCTTCTTTGCTTTCTTATAAGCTTCTAAAGTTTCACTAGTTTTCTTAGCATAATGTAATTTGTAACATGCCCTCTTTGCCTTGATTTTATTTTGTACTACTTCACTCCACCACCAAGCTTCTTTTTGTGCCGGTACACCTCCCTTAGATACTCCTAACACATCTTTCGCCACTTTCCTAATATGTATAGCCATATTGTTCCACCAACATAATTCCAAACATCTCCTTGAAGGACTTTCTGTTTAAATATATCTTCTTTCTCGCTTTTGAGGTTCCACCATTTAGTCTGAATAGCTCGATGCACTCTTTTCTTCTTTGTCCATTTTTTTATTTGTAAATCCATAACTAAAAGTCGATGTTGGGTGGTTAAGCTTTCTCCTGGAATTACCTTACAATCTTTACAACACGCTCTATCTTTTTTTCTACAAATAAAGTAATCAATTTGTGTTTGAGATAAGCCACTCTGAAAATTTCAATACATATAAAAAATTTCAAATTTTCGGGTAATGTAGTTCCACCACTGATTCTACATAGAGCAATGGTGATAGACTATAGAGGGCCAAGTCTTAATAACAAACAGGGGTGAGTTGCGTGGCTGCCATGACCGGCTGCCTTCCTTGGCTCGGCAAAGCTGGGCTAGCAAACGAGCTAAGGCTAACCAAACATGGTTGAATGCTGCTAGTGTTTGGCTTATTGGCTTCTTTGAGCCAAGCTGAGTGTTAGTCGAGGTAGACTAGCTGAAAACAAGTTGATTATCAAAGTTATAGCCTTAACTCAAACACAATTAAACATTGTTAACTCGAAAGTTGTACTCGACCATAATCTTGAACGAAAATGAATAAGCTCAAGTTAAAGGTTTGGTTCGTGTAGGTGACAAAGCAAACACAAATAAGCTCAACACGAACTGAACTGAACTGTACCACAAGCAACTTTGTTTCCTTCGAGCCAGACGGCCAAGCCATCAACATGTTCTTTTTCTTCTTCACCTTCGCCTTGGGGTCAACATCGTCTCCAGTGTCCATGTTCATGAACTATCCAAGAATTCAGGTCCAGTTGATGAATTATGGACGGACTAGAACGCATGGCTTCCAAAAGATTTAAACGTTATAAGAAAAATGAAGGCCTCAATATTTCAATCGCCACCGAATCAAACTCAACGCCCTTCGCAGACTTGTCCACGTCATCGCCACAGAATCCAAAACCCACCAATTGTGTGGCTTTCCTTCCGTGACTTTCTCTCTCCAAACCCCTAGCAACCGAAGACTCTCTCTCACAGACACACTAAAACCCAATCATCGTCTTCTTCAACCATTCTTCTGAACACCGAGAGAGAGAGAGATGGCTGTCACCTCCGTCAGCCTGTCATGGTCCTTCCATGGGACTTGGGGTTCGAGCCTGGCAGGGGAGGAGGGCGCCAAGTTCGTGAGGTCGGTGCCCACTTTCGTCCGGACGACCAGACCAATCCGATCGAGCCCGGTCATGAAGAACGTGAACGAAGGCAAGGGCGTGTTTGCGCCACTGGTGGTTGTCACCAGGAACATCATAGGCAAAAAGCGTTTCAATCAACTTAGGGGCAAAGCCATCGCCTTGCACTCTCAGGTACTTTCAAGCACCTCATCTTCGTTTCTTTCTCCTCTTTCTCCTTTTTTTAAATCAAGTATACATAGAGACAGAGGAGTATTGGTGCTCCAGTTTACTTTATCACTGATCTTTTAAATGAACTTTAAGGTGACAAAGCAAAAGGTATTCAGTGCATGATACGTTTAAATATAAATACGAAAGTACAATGATATTTTTAATTTATGTTTGTAACTTATATATTAGTGATAAAGCAAATAGTATTTATCACCACAATAGGTTGAGCATTTACCAATATATATATATATATATATATATATATATATATATATATGGTTTGCAGGTTTAACCATCCATGAACATTTCATCACTTGATTTATTGCACATAGCTTAGTTACATTACTGAAACAAGTTAATGGAAGTTTAATAGTCCTGAGTAAGCCAACTAATGGACAAAATATTGACCTGATGGTATACATGCAAAGATTTTATTGTAGTAAGGTTGCACATACAACATGTAACATGATTTTTAAAGGGGTATACGCACAAATCATCGAATTAACAAAGATACCCATGCAAGTAATTCTTTTATCATATAATGATGGACTAATGCCCCCCTGCATAAGTTTTAGAGGCTCAGATGGTTTCCCCTGGGGCCTCACTACTCAGTGTTGAACTGCCTTACGGAACAGTAGTTGTTGAGACCACTTGTGTTGGAGTAGCAAACCAAGTCTCCATCATTAGTAGCCATATATTCCATATATTGAAGCATGGAGGATCATGCTTCAACAAGGCTTTAACTAGAACCAAGACCAAGTTTTGGGCCGGGATTCCCCTTCTTTTTTCAGGTATTATTTGCAGAGAATCTCCTGAGATTAATGGATTCTGCTGTTACAAGTGCAGGTAATAACGGAGTTCTGCAAATCGATCGGCGCCGATGGTAAACAGAGACAGGGTTTGATTCGATTGGCAAAAAAGAATGGAGAAAGACTTGGCTTTCTTGCTTGAAATGGATCCCTTTTGCCAGTCTAATTCTATGTGAGATGTAAATGATCTCTTCATGTTTCTTACCAAAGATTAAATGGACTTAATTCTTGAAACAATAATTGAATTTTCTGACGGTAAACTCATATATAGAATGCCATTGTGGTTCAAATCAAACTCGCCGACCATGACTTCTTTCTTATTATGGGATAGCACTTGGTTTTGGTTGAATATTTATGTGTTTCTCCTTGTAACTTGGAGAACTGCCTTACCAAAGATCAGAGCAACGTAGTATAAGACCCCCAAATGAGGACACTAAGCAGGATACTATATCTTGATACAGCAACCTGACTCTCTATGCACGTGTATTTCTAATCCTATACTCCCTACATGAACGAATGAATGCTTGGGTTCTTTTACAGACAATGCTTCCTTTGGATGACGCTATTTGAAAAGCAATTCACTTTATGCACAAAATGAACTTATTAATATTATGTTTGGATAAATTCTTTTAGAACCCAGATTAAAAATAGAGGGCAAATTGTGTTTTTCTTTATATAGATTATTTGCTGTAATTTTGGTAAACTATGGGCATAAGATCCATGGAAAGAATGCTGATGCCTTACGTTAACCTTACCCAGCCAAACCCTTCTCCTTACTAATGTGGAATCTACTACACTTGTTGGAAGGTCACTCATTCTACTGCTATTTTTTCCAAATATGCGTCGGAGTTCAGAAAGCAAATTCCTGGTAAAATATTCGAGAAAGCTTTACATCAACCATTGGCTACCTAATACTACCCTCCTCTCTTATGTAGGCATGGGACCAACTGAGTTGAAAAGGTTGTTCAAAGTTTCAGAATTGTTGAGGAAGGGATTGGCTAATGAGGTGGAGGAAACAGCACGGTTGTACAGTGACTATTTGTTATGGAAACGAAATTCTACGAATGGTGTAGAACAAACTGAGCCAGCAGATGCTCAAAGTTCCCAAAGTGACGGCATTCGCTAAATTTGCAGCCAAAGAATCCATTCAGCAAAAGAGGCACTGTCCAAGACTTCCTTCCATAGGTATATTGAGCCGAGAGGAGACGGTTAAATGATCCGAGAGCATGTGTTTCGGCACGACTTGTTTGACGGCAAAGCAAGAATAAGGTCATGACCTTGCAAGCTCGTACAGGGCTTTGTGCAGTTTGTTTCACCCGAAAAGAGATCTCAGATGTCAAATCTCTCTCTCAAGGCCCCAAAATACCTGTTAAGAATAACTAATAAAAGCGTAGGAGTTTTGTCTTCCATGCTAACATGACATTTATGTAAAACTAATGCTTCTGCTCCAACAATCATACTTTAACATACACTACTGTACATTTATCCTGATATCTGAAAAAAATCAAGGTAGATGTCGGAGAAACTTTCGTTGGTATCTCTCAAATCGAAAATGCTCGTTGTGCATGTGTCCTCCGTGAGACTCAGCAGTGCGGAGTTGAACCAAGGTTCAGAATCGGATTTCCATAGCTGTCTCAAATTTCTACGTGTCATGAAAGAGCCTCCGTATTTGATCAATGGTGATAGGCATTAATGTAACCGGGCATCCTTTGTACTGCACACAAATAGGACAAAAGTTACTTAAATATGCAAGCATAGCAGAAGACAAACCCCGAAACTGTAACTACAGATGGATTTGCACGCTTCTGCGAGCACAAGGGGCAAATTGTTCTGTCTGGCGGTAGTGGGATCCCCTCTTTGCTACCTGTTTATATTAATGTACGTGCAGAACCTTTAGGCAATGGATCAACACAATTTTTTTTGAATTACTTGAAATTCTAATTACTGACACATTTACACTATATCATAGAGGATGCAAGTTGAGCAACATTTATAACGACAAGTAAGCTTTCAAAATGAAAGTTGAACCCCTTACCAAATTGTTTACCAAATTGTTTTTATCACATAGTTCTAATCTATTTGACCAGAATGATTCATACTTCAGATACATGTGATGTACAGAACTAGTCTAAGCAAGTATGGATGGAGAAAGAGAGGGAGAGAAATGCTTAAAATTTGTTTCTTCACCTTCGGTGGTGGTGGAGGAGGAGGAGGAGGGTACACAGTTGGAGCAGACATTCTTTCTTCAGCTGATTGGTACCACCATTCCATCATCTAGACTCAAGAAGAGAATGAGCAATTATCATCATTACATAATTGCACATGGTGAAACTCTTAAGGAATGCTAATGGAAGATCATGCACCCAGCAACGTGAACAATCTTCCAGAATTAGAAGAAAAATGTTTATTGATCTTGGCAATTCATTTCACAACAAAACCTAAGCCTTTTCCCATACTAGACGGGGTCGGCTACATGGATTCTTTGTTTTCACAGATCCCTATCGTGTGCCATGTTAGCAGTTAACTCACAATAAGCTAGATCATTCTTTATTGTTTCTTTCCGACACTTTTGTGGTCGTCCTCTACCTCTTTTAATACTTTCCAAATTTAGTTTTTCTAACATTCTTAAAGGTTCTTCTTTTGATCTTCTTTCTATATTCCAAACCATCTTAAACGATATTCTCTCATTTTATCCTTTATTGGTGCCACTCCTAATTTGTTTCTAATAACCTCATTATATATACGGTCTTTTCTTGTATGACCACTCATCCATCTCAACATCTTCATTTCTGTCACAGACATCTTTTGTACATGTTGATGATTAACTGCCCAACACTCAGAACTATAAAACATGACAGGCCTAATTGTTGCTTTATAATATTTACCTTTTAACTTTAATGGTATCTTCTTATCACAAAGAATACCTCATGCTCCTCTCCATTTTAACCAACCAGCATTAATTCTATGCGTAACATCTCCATCAATTCTTCTATCACTCTGAAAAAGTGACCCTAAGTATTTAAAACTTTTCTTTTGGGGGATGCAATGTGTGCCAATTTTAATTTCTATGTCCTCTGAGGTAACCAAATGATCAAACTTACATTCCATATATTCTGTCTTTGTTCTACTAAGTCGGAGGCCTTTGCTTTCTAATGTTTCTCTCCATAGTTCCAATTTTCTATTAACTTTTTCCTTAGACTCCTCCACTAATACAATGTCATTTGCAAATAACATACACCAAGGTACTTCATCTTGAATATGTTTTGTTAACTCATCCATCACCATTATAAATAAGTATGAACTTAAAGTTGATCCTTGATGTAACCCAATATTAACTTCAAAGAAGTATGTCGTTCCTTCGTGAGTCCTCACACATGTTTTTGCACCATCATACATGTCTCTTATAAGGTTAATATATGTCAATGGGATATACCTCTTTTTTCCAAAGTTCTCCAAAGAACCTCCCTCGATACCCTATCATAAGCTTTTTCTAGATCAATAAATATCATGTGAAGGTCTTTCTTTTTTGCTCTAAAATGTTCCATAAGACGTCTCAAAAGGTGAATCGTTTCAATAGTAGATTTGGCTGGCATGAATCCAAATTGGTTCTCTGTTGTACTTGATACTTGTCTTAACCTACGTTCGATAATTCTTTCCCATAATTTCATAGTATGGCTTATTAACTTGATACCTCGATAATTCGCACAATTTTGAATGTCTCCCTTGTTCTTATATATGGGTATAAGTGTACTTGCTCTCCATTCCTTGGGCATCTTTTGATTTTTTCATATTTCATTAAATAGTCTTGTGAGCCAAGTGATTCCTATTTCTCCTACTATTTTCCAAACTTCTATAGGAATATTATATGTTCCTACCGATTTACCACCTTTCATATGTTTAAGAGCCTCTTTGACTTCATTCTTTTGAATACGTTGGTAGAAATTGTGGTTTATATACTTTTCTGATTTGGCTAACTCTCCTAAGCTAATACTAACATCTTTATTTTCATTAAAAAGATTATAAAAATAGTTTTTCCATCTATTTCTTATATCATCATTTGCCACTAAAATTTTTTCATCATCGTCTTTGATGCATCTAACATAATTAAGATCTTTAGTTTTCTTATCTCTAACCCTAGCTATCCTAAAAATATCTCTTTCACCCTCTTTTGAGTTGAGTTTTTTATATAAGTCCTTCCAAATTTTAGCTTTTGCTTTACTCATTACCTTTTTCGCTTCATTCTTTATTTTCTTATAAGACTCTAAAGTTTCACTAGTTTTCTTAGCATAATGTAATTTGTAACATAACCTCTTCGCCTGATTTTATTTTGTACTACTTCACTCCACCACCAAGCTTCTTTTTGTGTCGGTACACCTCCCTTAGATACCCCTAACACATCTTTTGCCACTTTCCTAATATGTATAGCCATATTGTTCCACATATCACAGGGTGTACCAACATAGTTCCAAACATCTCCTTGAAGGACTTTCTGTTTAAATATATCTTCTTTCTCGCTTTTGAGGTTTCCACCATTTAGTCTAAATAGCTCGAGGAACTCTTTTCTTCTTTGTCCATTTTTTTATTTGTAAATCCATAACTAAAAGTCGATGTTGGGTGGTTAAGCTTTCTCCTGGAATTACCTTGCAAAATTCATTTCACAGCTAGAAGAAAAATAACTCCATCATTATTGTACAGAATGATGAAATTGTACCCACTTTGAAAAAGAACACAGCAGCAATAAGACCAGTCTGCGCATAATCAAGAGCAGCATATACTGACGTGAGCAATATTCTCTGAATAGCCTGCATGTAGACAAAAATGCAAATCAGAGATTCTTCATCAAACATGTGATTCAGCACTAATTTGAAAACATTATAGAGATCACAGTTTCTTCTTTCATAGAGGACTAAAAGATCACAATTAATGGAATGCCTTTGTCAAGTGGTACCCCAGCACACAAGGAATAACAAGGATATGATGTCCATAGACTTGACTTTTCTCTTAGACTGCCTATTCCTTCAGACGTTACAGCCTTTGCTCCTTTTCTATGCCCACAAAGACGATTTACATCTTTCACATTCACTCAAATGTATGAAACGGGGTTCTAGATAACTCAATTTCCCAAAAATGAGCCTTGATGAATGTATGAAAGACAACAAAAGTTTGAACAGAATTGAAGGACTTGAACAAACAAATGAAACATGTTGATGTGTGGACAACAGTTCTGTAGTAGTTAAAATGTCAATGTCAATTGCCAGGTAGTGATTTCTAACTTAAAATCAATGTTGTAATGATCTTTTCAAATCATACTAGATACGATTTTGTTGATCTAGGTATATGCGTTGTTCTTAATGATTTCTCACTCTATATATATCTGATGCACCATGTATATGCCCTCTCATACAATACATTTCATATAGTACAAGAAGAGCAATCGTTCCCACAACTCATTTCAAGACTATTTCCTTGGGTTTTGGTGATGAAATCTGAGTCCCTCTCTCAAACTCCAAGCCAAATTTTTCATGTTTTACAACAAAAACGCCACAAAAGTAATAAAAGTAATGCTGTAGATAAGTGGTCGATATTTTGTTGAAGTACAGGATGATGAAAATGAATTTAAATTTGATAATGATGATGATGATAATAAATAGGATCCAAGATGGGTGGATTGCAATATTGCTCGTTGAGCTTAATAGAAAGATTGGCATGAGACTCAGAGACTCATTTGACGTTATTGTTTTCTGTATGTATATGGATGGAACCCAGATGATTGGTGGTAAAGGTACCTCACAAGTAAATGTGACGTTTGGATATTGTTCATTAGCAAATATACTTTTCATTTGTGTATGGCTGACTACAGATGATTGGCATAATGGTAGACGAGCTAATACATATTTTATTAGGCTCAAGCCTATTCAATTTGCACAAACCAACCATGAATTCTGACTAAGACTTCAAAATTCAGGTACTAAATTTTTCGTATGCACTCCTAATCCAATGCAAGCTTCTGTGGTGTGATTCAAGTGTTACACTCAATAGTATGCCAATAGTTTCTTAACATAATAAAGATTTAATCCATAAATAATCTACATCTCATATAGATACATGTAAACACTCAAAATTTTCTTAGGAAAATCTAGTTTTTGATTTTGAAAACTAGTTTTCAAAAGACCAATTTCAAGGTAAGTGAGATGATATCTAGAGTCTTGATTTTTACAAAATTAACTCACATGTGAGTTAAATGGTTTTGAAAAGGGGAAAAGCCCCCAATTCAGGGTCCTTAATCCACACAGATTCAGTTGCAGACTCATCCATCTTAAAAAGACATACAGAATAGATACATATGGAACAGATCTGAGTACTGTTATTCAAGAATTCAACTAATGTGGATATGGATATTTCAACAGAGGAAAGGAGAAGATCTAGTATGAGAGAAGCTACAATGATGCCGCCTGGCACAAGCCTAAAGTGGGTCATCCAAGACATGGTTCCAGACGTCTTGAGATGAATCTTGACCTGTTTAAACCTTAGTCTATTTTTAACGAGCCTTGTTAAAACCACTTACACCTAGTTTGTCTTAAATCCCCTCAAGATGAGCTCTAAGTGAACTTATTTTATGCACTATATACTATATATTCACAGGTTTTCCATGTGTTATTTATATGTCGAATATACATAGATTCATACGATTGTTAGTTTATAGATTTGAGAAATTTATATAGATATATATTGAAATATCTAAGGTTCATGGGCTATTTTTGTGTGTGCTCCAATATTGTACATTTGATATATAACGTTTGAGTATATATACATATGTAGATAATAGATATTTAAGATCACATATGTCGGGTTGAAGAGGGTCTGGGTTTAATATACTTTTTTGAAATACACAGGGATGTTCTCTCTCTCTCTCTCTCTCTCTCTCTCTCTCTCTCTCTCTCTCTCTCTATATATATATATATATATATATATATATATATATATGTATGAGGTCTTTTACATGCAAATCTCTACATTTGAAGAAAGGCGTGCTGTCTAGCTGACTTGTACACTTTAAACTATTTTTGATTTTTGAGCCAGCTGTCCCATATAAAACTCTTGATTTTAGAACAGGTGTTTACACAATTTGGAGACCGGTTGACTCAATCATTTGAATAGCCTAAAGATTGAAAATCCATTGAATTTTGGAAAAGTAGATTACATCTTGGGCATTCACGTCTAGGATTGTTAACCTAGGATTTGAAGCTTCTATAACTTTTGGGTTAGCTACTAAGATAACATTTGTTTACATAAACATGGTTTATACGTTTACATACTTTTTATATGTTTTATATATATAAACAAGTGTGTTTAAAACCTTTGTAGCACACTTAGTTGACTCACTCAATCATAACCTAAAGCCTTGAACCCGAACCATATGTATGAGATCTTACCCACGACACCCACTCAAGCCTGGACAAGACCTTAACTCAAGGTTTGACTCAAATATTGGACGATCCCTAGACTCTATTTCATCACTTAATTAAATGGCGTGTTATGGTTAACATGAAGTGTACACATGGGAATTACATTAAGCAGACCAAGCCTACATCAAGGTGAATCGACCAGCCACAGTTCAAGTAAAATGTGAAGTCAGTTCAAGCATAGTTCAAGCCAAATGGAAGTTGGCCGGTGTAGTCTCATCCATATGCAAGTTCGGTCCAGCCCAGGTTCAAATGTGAAGATAATTCAGCTGGAAATTGAATCCAGACCCACAAGAAAATCTTATTTTACTGGAAAATTCAAAGGATAAAGATCAGAATCAGTTGAATCTCATTGTATCTCTTCACATCTTTGTAATCATCTCTGATTCCATTTGTAGCTATCATATTGGGGCTGTAGAAAAACTATAAATAGGGTTCAAAACCTCCTCTGAAATCCATCCAAAAAAAAAAATCAAGCAATTCAAGAAGTTCTTCTCTTTCTTCTTTTTCTTTTCTTTGGTGTGTCATGAGGGTGCTCGATCAACAGGACATTCAGTACTGTCTCTTGAGTGCGTTGGTCCATATAGTGTAGTATTTTGTTTCTTGACTAGTCAGTATACAAACTTAGTTAAATCCTTTGCACTTTAGACAAATTTTATCCATCGCTGATTCAGCATGCCACCTTTTGTTTATTTCCTATTTGCAAAAACCTGGTGTTACAGAATCAAGCCCACCTGATCGCTTGCTGCCTCATAGCCCTATTATCCCAATATCTTGTACTGTCTCCCTCTCTTTTAGGAACCAATACCAGTTCGTATCATCTTACTGACTTCAACCAACTACCTTAAGCTATCCCCTAGAACCAAGTTCAGCCCAAGAGCAAGCCGAGCATAGCCTGTCTAGCCATTCAAGAACCACCCCAAAACTGCCTAGAATCGACCCTTCTTCAACCATTTAAAAGAAAACCTGAACCTTGAAAACCTTAATCCAGTAACCAGCAACTGAGACCTTTACCCATTTTAATTGAATCCTCAACCAACTATGATCCGCTTCTAGGGAACCTGTTCTCAAATTAAACCTTTAACCCTTCAAGCCAGGTTAACGCTAAAATACCTCAGCCCCTACATAATTGAGTTGGTCAAGACCCACTCTCTCTTAGGAAGTCTAGACCAGGTCCTTAACAACTCATGCCCAAACCGGACAGCAAGCCAATCCTCTCAAAGCTCACCTTTTTGTAAGTGTACAGAAATTTTAAATTTTAGCCAGTCAAACACATTACTAGCACAAAAGTTGACCCTTGTATGGAGGGATAAGAATACTTTTTATGAAAAAAAAAATGATTCTGGCCTACATGCAGAGCAATTTGAGGTAAGATTTAGAACCTATTTTCTGTATTGCTCCATTCTTTTGAAGTAGGTTCTTGTGAATCAAGGTTCAGCTAAACTGAAATTTACATTCAGTATACAACATCCAATGACTGAATATAGCTTGATGTCTTTCTGTTTGATAAGACATTCTGCCAATTCGATAACTCCTTTAAATGGTTTCTATGAACTATACAGCAGGCAAAATTACTCTTCTGCATATGAAAGAACTGTAATTGAACAAAAAACATGGCAAATAATTAGGTCTGTCAACCACTATACAAGAAAACAGATGAATACATACCTTGAACCAAGCAGGACCATGAAGCCTCTCATACTCCTGACTTCTGCTTCTCGCAATTTTTGAAGATGAATCCATCTACCTTGATTTCAATTCCCGTGTGTAAGATTAGCAGATATAAAATCTTGAAGCTCTATTCTTTTAGGAGAATAACTACTCTCAATATTTAATCTTATAGAAATCCTTCACCAAAACGATAGAAACTTAGAATGTTTAAAGACAAACAACAAGATTTTAATAGCAACAAAATACAAATGTAATACAAGTCTGGACAAACAAATCCATTCACTAAAAGAGATCCACAAAAATGTCTTTATTAATACCAAAAAGTTTCATTTACAAAGTCCATATCCATATAAACATATGCAGAACTTAGGTGTACCATCTGAATGAAATAATGGCAAATAATAAAAATGGTAGGACAATTATAAACAGCTGCATACCAGCTCCTGTCCTGTGGCCCGGCACACGTGAACACCAAGTACATGCAGTGCAGGAGTGTAGAAGCCAGTGGCATCCAACAAATATAATAGTTGATAAGCAAATGAAAAGCCTGAAAGACCAGCAGGACACATGAGTAAGTCCTTTTAAAAGCTCTCATGAAGACCTCAGATTTGATCAAACATTTTTTCCCTTGTTACAATGGGGAGGCCGAAGCCAGATGCACGCCCAAGGCATTGAACTCATGACCTTCAACTTGTGAGTCAATCCCTAGCCAGATGAGCTATTGCGCTTTCTGCTTTCAAAGAAAAATATTCTCATACTGGACCCTTCAGAAGTGATTCTCACTAAATGCACCACAGACTAATAAATAAATTTAGGTTGCATGAGTCCATTCTTTATTATAAAACTTGCAGCCAAATCTCATGGATAATTTCCTCCAATATTTAGTTTCATATACCTTCGTTAAGGGCATGTAGCCACGGGTATAGAACAGCCAAAGCTTTCTTTAATCTGTTTACTGTGGGTGACAAACTAGAAGCTTCTGCATCTTCAGTTCGAAGATGCAACTGTTCCTCTCGGAGAAGATGATCATCGTCATTCAAACCTGCATCTTCATTACCCCATAACGTGGCCTGAAGCGCCAGATCCCTTTGTCTTGTATACACTAAATGCAGCTTCGACTTGAGGTATGGAAAAAGAACCTAACAGCAGACTATTAGTCAGTTCCTGTATTTGACTTTCACGAGTGTCAGGATAGACAAAGTAATCAAGTGTGGTATATGAAACATAGAAGTGCCTAATTTCGCATGACATGAAAAAACAAGATCATTTGTTCATTGATTTAGAAGCTACTAAAAGACCAGTCGAAAGAAGGAAAAGCGACATAAAATACAAAGCACCTCTTCTATCACACACCAAAAGACCATCTCTAATTCAAACCCTAAATTGACGAAGATCAAGCAAAACAAGGTCCTAACTTTACGCATTTTTGTTGTTAATATCTGATACAAAAAAACAGAAAATTTCAAACCATGCTTGAAAAAATAATCAAGTGGAGTGGCACTTGTTTCTGCATGATGTAATACAAGTGCCCTCCACGTTCATCATACCAGAAACGCAACAGAGAGAACTTTCTGCCGCTTTTTGAGCCCAGAATGCTGAATCGCATCGCTCGACCCAACACGAGAAACGCCTTTTCCCTCTGTCGAGATATTTACAGTCTTTCTTCTCAAGCCATACAACGACTCGGCGAAAGAAGCGTCTGCAAATTCGTCCAAAAGCGAAGAAGAGCAATCATTTCCAAGCATAATCCAAACTCAAAGCACGCATTCTGCTTTCTAGGATGCATTTTTATCAGTGATTATATAGAATGACCAACAAACATATTCGCAATGCAACAGATAAAAATCGAAATGAACGGCCCAAAACTCCAATAGGAAACCCCACGAATCCAACTAAACCCTATAATTTAAAAACTAAAAAAACAACCGAAAGCGACCCACTTTTGATCCCTTCTTACAAATTCACAAACGCTCAAATCGCAATTCAACCAACAAAAAGCGAAATGAATGGCCTAATTCTACCACAAATGCAACTAAAACAAATAACTTATAAACCAATCATTAAAACTAGCCACTCTCAAACACTCCTTACAAAATTTAACAGTAACGCTTGATGAACGCTAAGAATTGCATAAAACCCAATCGAAACTAAGCCGGGAAGCACGCACACACACACACACAAGAAAGATCGTGTGTGTGTGAGAGAGAGAGAGGACCTGCTGTTCGCAAACTGTGGGTGTCAAGGATGAGCATCAACAAGGCGAAGCATTCGTCCTCGAAATCCAACACCTTGTGCAAGAACGGCCTCCTCTGCGCCAGCACCTGCCCAAATCGCCTCTCCGCAAATCATGAACCACCAAAAAGAAGATAAGAAAAGCAAGGGATACAAACGAAGCTAGATAGAAAGAACACGAGATACCCCAATGGAGTAAGCGAGGGCTGCCTTAACGCTGGAGGGAAGCTGCTGGGCGGCGGCCATCTCAAAGAACGTGGGCCGACTCCCTTGGCCCCCTACCTGGAACAGCATCCTCCTTCTTTCTCGGACTCTGATTCCCACGCTAACCACTAGTTCCCGACCGATTGAGCAATGGAGAGGGCTCGACTGGACAGAGAGAGAGCGAAGGCGAGGGCGAGGGCGAGGGCGAGGGCGGGAGCGGGAGCAGGGGAGGGGGAACAAGCCACCTTGCGCGTCTGCGTTCTCTTTTTGGTTATCCAAACACAAACACTCCGAGACGGCGAAGTCTCATCATTGAAAATTGGTTCCAGGATTCAAAACAAAGGGTGGGCAAGGTAAACACGAACCCAATAAGGAAGGCCGGGTTCTTGTTCCTTCAAAAAAATAACATGGATATAGACATTTCGAACAGGAACCGGGCGAATCGTACGGGGAACCGTAAGAACCCGAGGGTCGGGCTCCCAGATCTGTCACGCTTTCATGCGTTTTGTAATCAGAACGAGAACCAGCGGTTCAAATTGTCCTTTTAGTCCTTTTTTCTATATTTCTTTTCATTTTTATAATTTTTCTTTATTAACGTACATCAATGGTTGGTGGCAGACAAATATTTACGGATCAATCGTAAGACTACGTTTACTTACCTTTGCTATCAACAAGCTAAAATAAACATTGAAGATGAAGTGTTTTGGCATATATTATTTATGAATAATATTATTGAAAATAGAGTATTTTGATATATATTATTTATGAATAATATTATGTTATTAAACAAGTTTTAAGAAGATAATTGAAATTATATAGAAAAATATTAGAAAATGAAATTTTTTGATTAATAAAATAAATATATAATATATGATTTTATTTCTATGCAAGTTTAATTATTTAATTATTATGAATGATATGAAAAATAAGTTTTATTGAAAAAACTTTTAAGCATTTATATCTATTTTTTAAATGATACAGGTTGATTAAAATAAAGAAATCAATCAATTATTATATAAGATATTATTAAAGTTAGTGTTAAGTAGTTACTGAAAAATATCTGCGATAGAAATGAAAATTTTGAAGATGTGTTATATAAAAAAATATAAATTAATAAAATATTTATTTAAAATTATTTTTAAAAAAGTGAATATATAACTTTTATAAAAATATTAAAATATAATAAACAAACGATTTAACTTTGGTTGAGTTAACTGTTAAAAATCGAGTTTTATAAAAAAAACTAAATAATATATATATACAGTCAAACGAGGTCAACAAGGGTTCAGTATTGCTGCAGAAGGTTCAGATGTGTTACAAGTTCGCATTTGAGCGTGTGGCGATGGAACCTGCAATGAAGTGACATAACACCCAACTGTGGAGCTGAGCAGCGGTAAGCTCGAAGAGACACCCGGCGGGAAGCCAGCCTGCCGGGGAACGTCGTCTTACCGTGAAAACGCAAAAGCTTAGCTCTTTCTGTACCTTTTTCTCTACGTGTTGCCTCATTAACTGCTGAATGATACGTGTTAAGTACGTGTCAGGTCTTCCTTCAGGAAGAGTATCTCTATAAGAAGGGAGAGGCGCTTATGTCACATGATCATCTTGTCCCGTGTGTGTAGACTACTAGGCCAAAGCTTTGTGCTTGCGTTTTGATTTCTGATTCCTGAAAGAGAAAGGATGGCAACTCATGCGGGGGACACGCCTCTAGCAACGGTAGCTCCCGCTGCTCCGGTGACAGCGGAAAGAAGGGTTAGGACCGACTTGGACGATGCCATCCCTAAGCCATGTAATAAATTCTTCTCTAATTAGCCTTAGCTTCAAAAGCCGTGTGTGTGTTCGTGGGCGCTGTGCTTGCTGACATGGGTTTCAAAAGCCCCGTATGTGTTCCTTGGGATGAGTAAATCAACAGTTCCTCTTTTGAAGAAAAAGAGCTCACATGGTCTCGGTACTCATTGCTGCTCTCAGATTTTGCTCACTACTCACTCTGTGTGCTGTGTGTGCGCGGTCGTGTGAAGACCATTCAACAATTACCAGCATTTTCATGGAGAAAAATGAATACTAACGTATGACTGCTCGCTGTACCTTGTGTGTGAAGACTACTCAACGAATACAAACATTTTCATGGACGAAAATGAATATAACAAGCCCGTTTCTGTTTGTGTGTATGTGTGTGTGAGAGGGAGAGAGAGAGAGAGAGAGGGAGAGGGAGAGGACCAATTAATGAATGCCACCATTTCGCTTACTCTGTGTATGCGCGTAGACGTGCCAAGGGCACTAGTAGCGGTTGATGCTGAGCGGAAGACGGGTTCACCGGGGCATCAGCACCACAATCTGAGCGTTCTGCAGCAGCACGTTGCCTTCTTTGACAGAGATGGAGATGGCATCATTTACCCTTGGGAGACTTATGCAGGTAATTCATTGGGAATATACATGGCCATTTGCCGGTAATTGGTCTCACTTGCAGTTTTCTTCTAGACCGCAAATGATGTACTGTCGCTCTGTTTCAGGGCTCAGAGCTATTGGATTCAACATCATCTCATCTTTTGTTATGACCATAGTCATACACCTTGCCCTGAGCTATCAGACGTTGCCAGTACACACACACTCCCTTTCTACATATACATATATATATATATATAACAAAAACAGAAATAAATTGTTCTTTTATTTTTTATTCTTGTTGTAGGGACTGCTTCCTTCTCCACTGTTTCCTATATATATCCACAACATCCACAAGGCTAAGCATGGTAGCGACTCTGGAACTTATGACACTGAAGGAAGGTAAGGATGCTTGCTCCGTTAATAGGACCTTGTGATCTAAAGCATGGCAATCATGTCACCAAATACCAGCAATACAAGCATGGCATCACCCAATTAAAGACCATTTTCATGCCATTCAGTTCCGAATGACAATCTGTCCTGATTGGTGTTTTTCCTAGAGAGAGTCTCTAAGGCGGTTCATGTTGTCTACAGGTATATCCCAGCGAATTTCGAGAACAACATCTTTGCTAAGTATGCTCGGACAAGGCCGGACGCTCTTACATTCACAGAGCTGTGGCGTATGACTGAGGGAAATCGCCTCGCCGTGGATCCATTTGGCTGGTAATCCCCTGCGTTGCGTTCATTTCCATCCATTTGTTTAATCCTATACCTATCAGATCGCTATCAGTTATTGTATCTCATTTTAATTGATGTTCGTAATGTTGGTGGCTTCCCTTTCTTTGTCGTTGATGCCAATTTGAATTGCATTTAGGGTATCAAGCAAGCTGGAATGGGCAACATTGTACGTCCTGGCGAGGGATCAGGACGGCTTTCTGTCGAAAGAGGCCATAAGAGGAGCTTTTGATGGCAGCTTATTCGAATACCTCTCCAAGCAGCGTGCTTATGACAAAACAACCTAAACAAAGACAGAAGAAGGGTTTCACCAAAAATAAAACCAGGAAATAAGGGTAGCTGTAGTTCAGCCATCTAGCTTGTTTGTAGATGATGTGATAAATAGGTAGGCGACTGTCATCTTTATGTTTTTAGTCTAGAAGTTTCTCTTAACATCTATGACCTTTTCAAGATCTTTGGTTTAGATTCTTGGAAAACTTTGTTTCTTACTTCTGAGCTTTTCTGAGGCAATGATTCATGAAGTTGTTTGCTTAGCTGGGTATGTCGTTCATCACAGAACTGGATCAGCATTGCTGTAAATCGGACACCTTATAGCTAAAGGATTTATTGCATATTCAAAGTGGACGTGAGAGAGAGAGAGAGAGAGATGGGAAGGCACGAGCTTTTATTATATGATGAGCGCATGATATCAATCTTGGCGAATTGAATTCTGGGTATTTAAGAGATTGGTTCATGCTTCATAATACGTGGGGTTTGGGAGCTTGAAGGTCCTGAGGCCGGTGGGCAGTCCTAAGAGACTGCTCCATTGATCCTCAACAACACCCCACACGCGGTACCCTTCTGCAGCTATCTTCTTCCTCTGCTCGGCCTTGTATTTTTCTACCGTCTTGTGATCAGCTTGTTCTCCCCTGTAGAGATCCATAGAATATTACTCCCAGTGTAAATAAATGCTTCCCCTCATTTGCCCGATCAAGATTGGATACAAAAGCAGGGGAAAAGTTTAGAAGCGATTTGTCTGATTATGTAGGTTGTCTTTTACTCCGGTTCAATCACGGTTGTTTTTGTGGTGGCAGTGAACCAAAATTGTTGTTTGATCAGATGAGTTAAAGCCTATGGTAGGGTTAAGTTTCTGTGTTCGTCAATCTGATATAAAGCAGCTGGACCGAAAGCATTGATTGTCTAAATTTATGTGTTGTACACGAATATGTATAGGAGTATAGAAGTTTGTACCTCAAGATGAGGCTTGTCCACCCAGTGTAGCCGACTGTGAGTAGGTTATCCACAGATTTCAGTTTTGGCATTCATTTATATGGTTATAAGGTGAAAGTGTCGGCTCCAGAGCCGGGGCTTTGCTGATCTTCATCCATTTCTCTAACAATGTAGCGTTCAGTTTCTCTCCCCTGCAGTGAACATCTCAAACTTGTCAAAGCAACTCATTGGCACCATGGGAATTTTACAAATATGTGCTTATTAGTGCTGAAATTGAGATGTTTTGTGCTGTTTCTAGGGTTAGCAAAAACTTATCTGCTAGAACAAGTTATACACGGCGTACGGTATCTGCCACAGAAAAGCGAATCCAGAAAGCACCAAAATACGAAATGGGGAGGCAGAAAACCGAGCTTGAGACCTCTACTGGATCAAAATAAAGCTAAAAGGGCACCGAGATCAGAAAAGCGAGAGCAGACTTTAGCAAGAAATGTTGCTGGCGCCACTGTTTGCTAGAGTTTCACACTATAGACCTCTCGACAGATTTTATTCTTCGTGTAGGAAATCAGCGAGATTTATCTTCATTTCTTTAAAACAGAAACGCCATACCAACAAATGTGACGGTTATATATATTCTTGAAAGAAATAAAGTGAAAACCTAAGTTGTGATTGAAATAAGTACGTCGAGGAAAACCTACTGAAAGATTATCAAAGTATGATCCTTGCTCCTTTGAGCGGCTTGTGGAAGTGGGCTAAGAGAAGATCAATATAACCGATTGGGAAGGCCTTGCGTTTTCCTTTAGATGCATTGATCTCTTTTGAAAATATGATGGCTGAGAACAAGAAAGAAAATGCAGCATATCAGAGATGAAGGCATTACCCAAATTGATGCTTTTTGTAATAGGGCACTGTCGACAGGAGTGTGTCATCAATGTCAAAGATCCAAGCGTCCTTACCATCCGCATCTAACACGAAATTGTTAGTGAGATACAGAATCACCTGCTCCGCTGCTCTTTCAATATCAACTAAGTATTGGGTAGACGTCACATACTTCCCGATATACTGAATGCATTCTTGGGGAACGACTTCAAATGCCCTGATGTTGTGCAGCTCAACGTTGATCCTCCAACTCTCACAGTAGTTCTTCAGACTGATATTGGTATTAGCTTTCTTGTTTGCATGTAAAATATTCCAATCCCCTGCTCCCATTTGCACAACCATCCCCAGAACTAACAACACCGCAGCTTCCATCTTCCTCATTCTTCACTCACCGAGAGAGAGAGAGGCTATGTACAAATGGAAAGGGTTAGAACGTCGGTGGTTCAATAATTTGTCAGCATGCACATGATACAGCGGGGCACTGACTGGCAGAACATGCCTTGTTGCATTGTATTTTTGAATATTGGGTTTGATAAACATTGCTGAACTAACAAATCTATTTGATATATGGCAAAACCTCACCCCGTTTTCCTGATTTAAATATTGTTTCAGTGATCAATGTGAATGATTGTGAGGCCATTTAGTCATTGAGCTGTGGTGTATCTTCTCAGGATCAAAACCCCACGGTTTTATACTGTGGGCTATGTAGAACATATAGCAGAACATTGAAAATATGGAGCATAATAGCTCACAATTCACAGTGGATTCTATATTATAGCGCTAAGGTTGTGTATTATCAAAATCCCACTTTTCTTCAATGTCGATCTGCCGTTGCTTGTGTTGTATTTGTTGAGTGAAATTCTTTACATATCTGAAGTGGAGTAGGTGGGGAGTCGATCATGGTTCTGGCCAAATGCAATCAGTGTCTGGAATGCATTAACGACCTAAAACCAATGGAAAGTAGATGATTCTTTATTTCCTAACGCCAAAATACAGAATAAACATTTTGTTGGCGTCGAGAAACTTTTTGTTAACCATGAAAACTGGTTATTAGGGCGTCTCATGGATCCAGTTCGACCTACCCAACCCATTTAAAACTAATCACACACAAACACAAACATGCACACAACACACTCAGAGGTTTTACCAATGGAGCAGATGAGCCACTTTGGTTCTTTGAACAACGTGAATCATATCCGTGCTCTTTGAGTTTGTTTCTTGATACATGCTTTATTTTCTAAATTTGAGTTTTCTACAAATATACTTACTGCAAAGGTTACGAAGAAAATCTTCACAAGAAAAGTAAAGTGACCAGCATAATGTAATTAATATTTTGATTTTCTTTTTGTTATAAGAGGAGATCTGAAGCCTTAACACGTCACATGCACCTTCTGAGAACAGAACTCCCCACCAGCAGCAACGATGCTGGAACACCCTGCCGTTGAGCAAACACTCTCTGTACTATGTTGTGATTTTTGCATAGCACAAAGAAGACAAACTTTATTTTGCAATCGGGCAGTACACAATCGGGCAGCACACACCCTTAGGAAGGGCAACCAGTAAGCAGATCAACATATAGTCTAGACTCAGCTTACCATCCATTCATTTGTGGTATGAGGCCCTTGGTCATGAGCTTGTAATCGTGGTTTTGAGGAACTACCAAGGTCTACTTTCTCAAAAACCTCATACCCGAAGAAAGGCATTAGGAATCCCTTGCAGATCAGATGTCCGTTTCATTTTTTTGTCGATGTAACTGGTTACCGCCCTCCCCTTTTCCAGAAAAAAAAAATGTTTATTTCACGATCTTCTTCCGTTGAAGGGTTATTGATCGATACGCGAAGCCTTTAATAATCCTTCAATCCTCAAGGCAGGAGAAGGATAAACAATTTGGGATCAGTCCAAAAGAACGGTGTTTGTTCCCAAGCTAAGATCCATCCGCCCGTTGTTGGCACGAAAGTTGACACTTTTGTTGTATTAATCTGTTTCAATAGTGGCATTATGATAATCTGATTTTCCACGCCAAACGAGACAATTTAGCTGCTCTGCTAAACAATTGAGACCAAAAGAGCGGAAAGTGAGATAAAGATAATTTTCTCGAATGATTCTAAGGTCAATTTCAATTCTGGCGGCACTTTTGCCCTCCTCCCTTCTGTGATAATACGAGCCGCTCTTATTTTACTACCCTCAGCCACTCAATTATATATATATATATATATATATATATATATATATATATATATATATATATATATATATATATATAGATATATAGAGAGAGAGAGAGAGAGAGAGAAAGGAAAACTAGATTTGGTGCACTATGCATGAGTGAGCTGTAGACGAATACATCGAATCTAGATCATGAGATAAAAAATTGGATAACTTACATTTAAATTATAAAAACTACATACTTTTTGCTTTTTAAAATTAAAAAAAATATCTTTCAAATTCTTGAGTGCATTGATTCTACATTGAATGTGAATTATATCATATAGAGAGCATAGCCCATGCACACACTCATCTATGCTCTAATTTTCTTAAAGATCTCAACCAGTACAAAAAACATTAAGATACTTTTTTGTTTTTGAAATTTGAAATTGAATTGTTGATCTCATCGATCAAACGATTGAGATCTTTGAGAATGTTTAAGTATGAATCGAGGTACACATGGACTAATTTCTTTCTCTTATATATATATATATATATATATATATATATATATATATATATATATATATATATATATATATATATATATATATTGTGACATTGTGTGATGCTTCGTGATCAATTGAGCATGATGCTCAATCTTTTGTTTCGCATAGTTCTGTCTTTCAATCACCGACCTCTACTCTTCCTCAGCTTTCATTGTTCTTTTATTGATGAAAAGTGTCTTTCATCAGTCAAAAGTATTACCGCTTTTGCTAAGATTATCTTAAAAACTTGTATTTATAAGTAACTTATGGTTTTTTAGGTGATTTTGATGGTCCATTTTTATTAATATAGTGTAATTTTGGATAGTGAAAGGTGATACATGGTGTTGGTTGATGATTGAAGCAATGAAACCATATAAAATGAAAGATTAAGTACCCACCTCAATTGAACACATATGACATCTCTCTCTTTCTCTCCGCTCCTCAAACAGAGAAGAAGAAGAAATTGGCATGTTTCGGAAAGAGATCAAAGCAGGATGCTTAAGACACCCCTAAAATTAGAATCGGCTATCGAGCGACTGGAATCAATTTCCATGACAGGTGCTACTATCACGAGCATTACTCTTTCTCTCTAGCTAGGGGCACACACACATATATACTCCCTGTACAATTGCATACATACACATAATTTATATGATAAGTGTACTTATATACAAATTTGGGTCAACTTTGAATCCAAATCAGGTCAGCTCCAGGTTCAGCGAATGTGACCCGATTAAAAATAGGATTGGACCATCCTTGTCACCCCACTGTTGACTCAAACCCGAAGTGATCCGATCCCATGACCCAATTTCTCAGGTCTATATTTTATGCTGAGGTGGGGCATCCACCCCACCCGGAATTAGGAAAAGTAAATAAAGAGTATAGCAAGCACACAGTTGATTCCGTATGAACTATAATTACGGAGCCCATCCACGATCCAACCATGAGTAGTTTGTGCCACAATAAAAGTTTACGAACTAGCAGAAGGAGCAATAGCCCACATGAGACTGGAGGGTCGGCTTACAATTTAAAGGTTATGAATTCAATATCCAAGGCATGCATCGGCTCAGTTCAGATGCACTGGAAAACTGTGTCCTGTTCACCACACTCTAAAAAGCTCAACAGATTCACCACTGCATCAGGGTTTTGGCATACCACTTCCACTGGTTTGCGCCATTAGTCGTGCTCCCCCAATTCATGGTTTTGGCAACACCCCACTACATTTCGTAATGCCATATGCATCCTCACTTTAAAACTAACAGAAACTTCTCCTTGACATAACAATGTAAAACTGGAAACTCTTTTTCTATGTTCCCAAAACAGAGGCTTGAGGTCATTACAACCCATCTTCACCCAGTCATGAAGAACCCGCCTTCCATCTCTGTGTGTGCGTGTGTGTGCGTGCACGCGAGTGTGAAACTGGTAATAAGCAGTTGAAAAGAGGTCCCTCCTAATTATAACTCGTTTCACTTGGAAGTTGGAACTAAAAGAGGAAAATCTAATCCTCTAATGAGATTTACGCGACATTATTTCCATCACCAAGTAATAATTACAGAAAACAAGGAATTTCAGATCATGTGAAACTTGCAGGAATTCTTGAGGGAGCTACAACAAAACGTTCCCTCTGCCTGTTTCAGACGTCTTACTTATCCCTTCACTTTCTGACTATAGAGCACTCTCTAACTCTCCCGGAGACCATCATCAAAGTTCTTACAGTAACTATGAATATCATAAGTGAACTTCACCCTGCCCTTGTGAGCCCTGATGGCTTGCTTCAACTGCGCCTTTATCCTCCACACCAGCCGTCTCCAGTCACGCGCTAAACGCCACGAACTTGTGGACACCCTTGTTTGGAGACTAAGCAGGGTAACTGCCCCATGCTTGCTGTTGTTTTTCGTCATGGTCGTCATTCTCATCGATTGGCATCCCATTGAAATCCTTATATAAACCTGAGAGCAAACCCCCCCACAAAAGATACTGATTCAGATCATCGTCATGCCATGTCATAAAGAGAAGCGGCCACGATAGATTCCCATTTTGTGGGGGCAAAATTCTTCAACAACAGACTTCTTCCTAGAAGACAACGTGGAATCCCACTTGTTAAAGGCAACCCTAGGGAAAGCTCCACAGGAAGATAATGCTTGATGACTGTTGCTGTACATAAACATGTGATGCTAGAAAAGAAGGTACATTCATCGTGATGCAATGTTATAATCAGCGTTGGATGAAGAAAATTTTCCAGGGTGGAGCACACAGCCCATCAAACATTCAAACTTTTCGGGTGGGGCTGACAATAGTCATAACCCATGTGTCCAACCGTCGGCTTAGACTTATTGGTCGGGCACCCGCCCAACCTCAGCTCAATCTGGATCCGCGACTGGTTATAATGCAAAACCATGTTGCCAAGAAGCACCCTATTCCTTGATCATTCCTACACTTTCCTTTTATAAAAGTAGCTATTGGATTAGACTTGTTGTATCATGACCTAACGCTGTGGTCCTTTTCATAGACCGGATTTTGAGTTGAAGATATGAACATAGCTGAGAATCTCGCTTTATTACCATTATAAAGCATAGCAGGGTGGAAAAGAATAAAGTGTGCACATGTGTATTAGTCTTGTGACAAGAGAGAAATGGCAACTTTATAGCTTTTTCTACGCTTATCCAAATTGGGGAGAGGCACGGTATCAGATTCAACTTAACAAAACCATAGACCGCAGAAAGTATTTGACCTATGAAACATCAGCAAGGAAAAAGGAAGCCCTTGTTATCTGAGATTTAGTAGGGAACAAAGAATAGGTTCTACAGTGACCTGAGCTATCGATCTACCAATATTATATTGTTACTTGTACAACAACAACTAAGCCTTTTCTTATACTACACGGGGTCGGCTACATGGATTCTTTGTTTCCACGTATTAGCAGGTAACTCACAATAAACTAGATCATTCTTTATTATTTCTTTCCAACACTTTTGTGGTCGTCCTCTACCTCTTTTAATACTTTCAAAATCTAGTTTTTCATTTTTATATTGTTACTTATATCTAGACAAATATCTTACAACTACGGTACTGTACACTATCCTAAAATTTGTATTTTTTTTTGGAAAAAACTCAAAAAATAATGGGGTTACCTAGTAACTATCAAATAAATCCAGTGTATCATATGTTTTTCATTTTAATACTTTCAAAATCTAGTTTTTCATTTTTATATTGTTACTTATATCTAGACAAATATCTTACAACTACGGTACTGTACACTATCCTAAAATTTGTATTTTTTTTTGGAAAAAACTCAAAAAATAATGGGGTTACCTAGTAACTATCAAATAAATCCAGTGTATCATATGTTATCATAGAGTTATGTTTTAGAGCATCATGATAAAGAAAACTAGAAGTCTTCATAATTCAAACGTTGAGAAGAATGTCATCAGATAAGAAAGTTGCACCAACTCAAATGAGTAAACCTACATAACAAAGTTGAATGTTAAACCTACATCCTTACATCATACTTTTGTGCTGGTTCTAATTTTTAAGCTCAAGCATATAGTCTAGATCTAATGCAACCTAAGATCTAACTAACTGCAAACTCATAGGCATGATCACAAACGTGTAGACATGCACAAACATATGAAATGTTTTGACAGTTAAAAGTATTCAAACAAGTGCTGCACTTTAACCTGAAAAGCTTTTCCAGATATGCTTGCAGAGGAATGGGGGGAATTATTACTGTTAAATCGCAGTATGATGAAATGACATGGATGTAATTAGACAGCAAATCACTAAACTGACCTTGATATTTAATAAGCACAAATAGTCAATGGGTGTGATTTTGGTCGCTAACATGAACATAAATACACCAAGCTCTTTCTGCTACTTCACCTGAAAAAAGAATATATATGACTTAGCTAAGAGAGTTTGTTTTATTTGTCACATCTAACTACTAGATTCATGTGATTTAAATAGCTTTGAACTTCGCGTGTTTATGGCGACATGCTGCTCAGGTCATACAGACTACATTCAACTAATAAGCCTACATTTTTCTATGATAATCAATTTAGGCTTAAATGAATAGATGTGGATATGTTTCACTTGATATTCACATCCATCTAAGAGGGAGAGATACATATCCATAGTGCATGCCAATACTTAGAGAAACATAAGATCAACACATGTTGCATGAACCTCCAACTGAATAAATCAACAGCAAAACCAAACATATATTAAAGAGCATAACCTTATTGTATTACAAATGCAGTCCAGATGTAGGAATGGTACAGATATCCTAGTTATAACCTTATCCAAAGAGATGTGATATCACGCACACAGTCTTAAACTTGAAGAAAGATCCGTATTTCTGGAAATTTACTTGGTTCAGAAAGGACCGTTGATGCAAACCTTTAGCTATTTTTTCCCCTAGATTCAGGTAGTTTGGATATCCTGTTTGAATCATGGCATCTAGATGCTTGTCTAACCAAACCCAAAGTTCTATGGCCAAACTAGCTCAAGCAAATTGAAAGAGGAACTCTGTCAGAAGATAAAAGCAATTTTTTTAACCTAAAAGTCTGACATTCAATATACACTAGTAGTTCAACAAGGGGAGTTTCATCCATTATCAACTTACAGTCTGAGTGATCCCAGCCATGCTGATGATAGTTGCAATATCCAGAGAAAACATGATAATAGCGTGAGCAGAACTATTTCCATGAAGTGAACTTGGAACAGATGCAGATGAAGTAATATAACCTTGCAGCTGGTGATCCTTCAATCGCCTGCTTTTCCAACTCAGCAACGTACATATAAAACAATGATGACCAGCATCCAAATATCAAGTGTCTCTAATTGCTTAATATCATGAAATGCATTGGAAATCAACTTCGCATAAAATTCTGAAGGGGCTAAAACAAGGATTCAGATCATAAATTTGAAGGCAGCATGGTTATCCAATATTTATATCAAGCTGGTTGATAAACTACTGAACCTTATTCCTCTCATTCTTTATACGATACCAGCGAAAAAAGAAGATACTGCTGTTCACTGCTAACTAGCGCAATCACCAATAAATGATTTGAAGCACCTGACACTCTTAATTTCTGATGATATATTTCAATTGCTTTTTGCTTCCAGCTTTCCATATCCATCTATGTTTAAAGATACATATCAGAAAACAAATCACAAATAGTTCCACCTAAAGACCCATACTATATGGTCAGACCTTACAAATGACATTTCCGTTGATTACCATTCTTAAAAGAAAGCCACTATTCATCAACTCCTCATTTTTATGAGGCTCATGCCAACCAAAAATAATGTGGAACCTGTTGCGATTTCCTTGCCTGATTCTTGCTTTCTTCGAGCTTTAGGTTCGTTGCAGTCGAGCACTTCCAGGTACGCCTGCAGCGGAAGATCAGGGTGATTTTGTTTTGGTTTCACAGCAGATTTTTCCAGGAAAAGTGTCTCTATCTTTATTTTTGAGTACGCCTGCAGCGGAAGATCAGGGTGATTTTGTTTTGGTTTCACAGCAGATTTTTCCAGGAAAAGTGTCTCTATCTTTATTTTTCAGTGTATGCGTTGCTCTATAAATCTGTTCTATATTTATATTTATAGAACAATGCATGCTCCTCCTTTCCCGATTTATCCTTTTGGACTTTCCTCTTCAAGAGCCTCTGTATCTAGACAGTTACCGTGATCTTCAGTAATGGTCTGACTGTTACGATTGTGTTGCTGTTATGGCCATCTTTTCTATAACCGTGAACATAGGTCAGTTCAGCCATTACCGTGCTGGGTTACCGAGAATAGTCACAGCCTAACAAAACCTATATTCTAAGATATAACTCGAAAACCCCTAGTTGAGAGACAAATGTGACATCTTGTTTGAACCGAAGAGAAGGATATGAATATCCAAAGTTTCTCTCTCTCTCTGCATACTTTGGTTGATTTAATCCTACGTTAATCATAAATTGGTGATAAGAATACAACAACAACTAAGCCTTTTTCCATATTAGACACGGACGGCTACATGAATTATTTGTTTTCCCATTTTGCCAATCAAAGCATAAATTTTCCTCCTCGTAATACAAGAAGAAAAAGTTTCTCAAAGTGACATCATAAATTTTTCCAAAAATAATGCGGAACCTATATTCTAAGACATAACTCGAAAAGTCTAGTTGAGAGACAAATGTGACATCTTATTTGAACAGAAGAGAAGGATATGAATATCCAAAGTTTCTCTCTCTGCATACTTTGGTTGATTTGATCCTATGTTAATCAGAAATTGCTGATAAGAATACAACGACAACTAAGCCTTTTTCCATACTGACAGGGTCGGCTACATTAATTATTTGTTTTCCCATTTTGCCCATACAAGAAGAAAAAGTTTCTCAAACGCTTGAGACATTGAAAGAATTTCTTATAAGAAGTTTCATACTTTTGTACAAATTCAAAAATCTGGCACACCATAATTGCCAGATCAATGCAGTACCCAAGAAGATGAAACTAAGATTCAAGTGCCAGCTTGAACAAGGCGAGCCGAAGATGGGCTCACTCAGAGCCAGAGGGCGCCTGCATCCTTGAGCATGGGTACTAGGGTACCCTTTATGTGGATGGACATTAGCCGCTTGAGCCCACCAATGAACCTCCCGCCGATGAAGACAGCCGGGACAGCCGGGTGATGACCCATGACCCGAACAAGTGTGTCCTCCATGTTGGCTCCACCATCAGCTTCCTCATCCAGCTTGTGGACCACCGGGTTCACTCCCATGCCGCATAGCAGCTGCCTTGCCACATGCAACATGCAGCACCCACTGAACCCGAAGATCACCACCGGGTTCCCCGATGCAATGCGGGCAACCCGTTCCAGGGCTGACCCAGCAGGAAAGGAGTATGGGACCCGGAATTGGTTTACCTCACCGCCGGGGTCGGCAACCGAGAGGGAAGATTGTGGTGCCATTTCTTTTAACGTGAGTTCTGCCTCTGATCTAAGCCTGTTTGGGTATGGACTCAAAGTGAGAGAACAAGACTTTCTGTCTACATGTGTGATCCAGTTTTATTGATTATTATTACAACCAATGTGACGAATATCAGCATTTAGAAGAGTAACAACACGGGAGCAACAGCTCACCTGGCTAGGGGTTCGACACCCAAATTGATGGGCACAAGATCGATACTCACGGGTGCATCTGGCTTCAGCCTCCTTGTTTGCACCCAAAAAAAAGAAGTTTGTGAACTTGAAATGATATACTTGATATTATTTTGCTGTTGGCTTAGACTTTTTTCAAAGTTAAATATCATTAGCTTATCGAAGAAAGAGTTAAATATCATTAGATTTAGCTGTTTTTTTTCTTTATAAGCGTTGATCATTGTTGGCTTTAAAATGATCACTGGGCACAAAGAGCTATGGTTCTATTGGCTAGATGTTTGGTCAAGAAACCATTCAACTCGAAAGTCCGGAGTGAGGGTGTTCAAGGACCTGCTAGAACCAAACCAAACCAAACCGCTAGAACCGAGGGTTTGGTTCTAGATATCAAGCGGCACGGTTCAGTTCGGTTCTAATAAGAAAAATACTGGGTAGTTCGTCTCACAGTTTGACTGCTAGAACCGAACCGAACCGTTGGAAAAACATTTTCACCAAGACAAATTTTTAGTACCGTATTAAGTAGGGAGGAGGACTAAAATTTGTCTAAAAGGTTTGAACAAATCATATTTTTCTTGGCTCTTTGGCTAAGAACAAGTGTAGTATCTATCCTTAAAAGATTAATATATGGTATGTGGTCATTGATAATATAATATCAATTTATTTTTTGGAAGTGTGCCGCTCACGATAATCTTTAGCCAAACCGTAGATAAGTAGAATTGTGGTTCAAAACCGAATTGAACTGATGCCGTCGGTTCTGTTCTTATCATGTCACGGTTTAGTTTGGTTCTTAAAATACTATGAACTGCAAGTAGCAGTTTGGTTCAAGGTTGAGGTTAGAATCAAACCAAACTGAACCATGAACACCCCCAGTTTGGAGTTCCAAACCCTAAGTCTCCATATTGTGCATTGGCTCTGCAAACCCAACTTGCATTTAAGAAAAAGAAAATGACTTGTGCTTAAACTTTCATGAGATGACTTTTACATGTATCTTGTATCTTTGATAGTTGGAACATGACCCTGTTTTACAAATAAAGGAACAGTTGTGATGCTTAGCTGAATTATTTCTAACTTCATTGCGATCTTCTTGCAATAGAAAAAAAAAAACTCCCAACTTTATCAGAATGAGTTGCAAGAAGCTCACTTTCAGCTCAGAGATTTTCATCATTTTAAAATTTGAGGATGATTTAAGTAATGGAAGTTTAAATGTACACCAAATTTTTGAAGATTAAACTACTCTCTTTAGCATGTCAATTGCAACAAGGGGAACAAATAACAAAGAATTATACCTTTATCTTTGATTCTCTTGAGGCCTTTGCACTTCTTGTCTACTCAAAACTATGAAGATTGATGCAATATGCGTTGGATCGACTTCGATCAGATCGACGGCTGTCTATTGCCAATTTAAGGATCCTTACAAAGATGGAGGGCTTGTATCATCTAAGAACTGAAATCATTGCTTGATGGCTCACCCAGGGTGCATCTCTCCCCCCTTTTTATAGGTGTAGATGCATAAAAAATAACAAGCAAAGGAAAATAAATGAATGTGGTATGAATGTACATGGAGCTTGAGTTAAAATGCTTTAAATGTAATGCAGTCCTTTGGGTGGCTCCTTTTGCCACCTCTGCTTCTCTGTCTCTATTTTCTTGGGGTTTATGTTTTTAAATTGTAATAGAATCTCGCGTACATTATTGAATTTCTTCTCTTTGAAGAAATCCTCTTCTTTTATTCCTGTTAGAAAAGAAAGATGAGCATTTTTCAATAAATTTTTGAAGTCTTTGTTGCTCAAGGGGGCGTTCAAATGTCATGGGCATGGATCAAGTCATTTGAAGATCAAGATTTGGCACCAAAGCATGTCATTCGGGTCATTAGATAATGCAGCTGTGTCGAGATGACACAAATGACATGCATTTTGGTTATGGATCACGATCTGCTAGATCATGTTACCCAACCCTGTTTGAATAGTTCAGTTTTTCGAACCGTTGAGCTAAGGTGCTAGGGTCTTGGAACCCAATTCAACACACCTCAGCCTGCATCCACGGAGCGTCTTTCAGGTGCGGGTTGGGGCCTATTGCTATCCATAGTTCGACCCACCTCAATTTGGATCAAAACTCTAATTTGCAACCAACGTCTGGAAAAATTAACCTTGGGTATCTCAAATGAATTGATAATCGGATCCAGATCCACCATGGCCCTGCGCCCATGTTGCATACTGGACTCATTTCCTTCCAAAGCATCACGCAGCCTTATTTTTCAGGGGACAAAGGGATCCCCCGGGTCGCTTCAGCCGAGGACAAGATGGGTCCATTGAGATTGATCGGTGGAACCAACGGAGAAAAATTTACCACTGATTTAGCTATCTTGACCAGTTTTGTCTCCAGAACAAAATCGAGTCAGCCGGCTCGTTCAAGGTGCATGAACCTAGAAGTTTTTTTTTTCACGAACCGGTTCAGTGCATGTATTTCTGAGTTTTTTTGGTGATTTTTTAAGGGATCTTTAATTCCTCAAATTCAAAATTTTCATATTTGGTGCCAAATTGAGGAACCACTAGAGCATATTGTAAAATGATTCAATTCGGAAAATCAACTCTACACTGATAACTTGACTTATACAACTATGATTGGGTTCATCATCTCCAAGTACATAACTTTGCGATTCTAACAGAGGAGTGGGTGAAGCAAGTCGGGTCAACAGGTTGGATTTGGGTCAGTTGGGTAAATGTGATATGTATATGTATAGATAACAATCTTGACCCAAACCCGTCCCGGGTTCCTAAACCCAACCTGGACTCGGATTTCCGTGTCAGATTGGGTCGAATTCGAACTTGTCACCACAGATGACGTAGGAACTAGGAAGAAAGTCATACTTCTTAGGAAGTAGAAAAGAGTGGTGTAGGCCTGACTAGTTGCAATTGGTTCTGGACGGTTTGTCGGTACCCAAAATCCAAAACCACCAATTGAATGAGAACCCATATGCATGTGCATTTTGTTCCAAATGTAGAAAACAAGAAACCGTGTTGGAAGCACACAATGTGCAACTAGCTCGCCTGGCTACGGGGTCAACTTACAAGTCGAAGATCACGAGCTCAATAGCCGGGGCGTGCATCAGGCATCGACCCCCCAATAGTAACAAAAAAAGAAAGAAATGATTTTGGTTTGGGTCGACTCGAAACAATCCAATAAATTCAGTAGGGTACAGGCTGACCGGGATCATAACCAAGTATGTGTGCATGCGCGTGCACGCATAAGCAGGTTATAACTGGGTTGGGTCGACTTAAACCTGATCAGGCCTTGTTAGGGGGTGAAAAGGGCTTCATAGGAAACAGGTCGGATCTGGACACGGTTTGACCTGAATTCAAAGAGACTCGAGGCCACCCTAAATTGAGAGCCATTTTCTCATGTTTATGTGAAGCATTTATGGAGAAGATATCACGGACACGAAACGGGTCCACACGGTACCAGCGACTCACATGTAAATGTAATACATGCTTATCATGGTGGTGATGCCGTCCCATGTGCTCATGGTGGCATGGCCAGTGCCCCCTTAGTCCCATCCCATCATGGCCCATATCTTCATGTATGTACTTTTGGAAATCACATGTACATGTATGCATGCATGCATGTGAAAGCTAATTAATGCTCGTGTCAAGGGATAATCTCATGAAGCAAAGAAAGCCAAACAGGATCACCGTTTAGTGGTGGCAATTCCAGACACGACACGGAGGCCAGACACGAACACGAAAAGGCACTTCAGTAAGCACAAAGCTAGCATTAGGTTGCACGATTGATTCGATCCCCAACAGCTATTTTATTAGCTTGCTTCACCGATCAAATGGATGTAAGGTTCCTTTGCTGAGAAACAGTTTATAACTAGGGCTAACAATACAGTACATGATAAAAAATAAAAAAAAACTCGTCACAGACACAAACCCGAAAGTATGTATTGTGTCCACGGTATGATTTGTGTGTCGCGTTGGTGCTACACGAACTAGCACAGAAAAAAAAATCTGGCCGTGGTCGTGTCAACCCAAAACCTGAATGTCTGCGTTAAGCCTTTTGTCGCCAAAAATGAGAGTCAGTCTTCCTTTTCGATGCTTATATTTTGCGTTTCCTATCCGAATGCCAACTTTCGGCGTTTCTCTTTGAATGCCTAATTGTCAATTCTTTCAACATATGCGCCTTGCTTTTCGTGTCAGTTGTTTCGAGTTTGCCTTGAAATGAAGTAGATGACTTTGTACCCTGTCGGGTTGGATGCGGTGCAAACTATTGCTGTGATTGGGTTAACCTATTCATGACATACATATGACATGTCTCGACACAAACACAACCCGAAACATGAATCCACCCTTCCTATTTTCAAGAATAGGATGATGGGCATCAAAATCCCATTCGATAAGCTTATAGATCTCTTGTTAATGAAGATCACTTGATTGGTGCAAGAGCTACGGAGAATTATAAAAGATCACTTCAAATTTTTGTGTCAAAATGGGACACTGAAGACAATGCTCGCCCTGGGTATCGAAATCACAACCTTCAACTTGTGAGTCGACCCCTTGTCCGTGAGCTATTGCTTGTTGTGCTTCTTAATGAGACTTTCGATTGTGAACATGGCATCCAACCCCTTTTCATGGCATGAAACAGGCTAAATGGCTCTACAAACTTGCCTATAGGCTTCTTTATAGAGTTGGATTCTTATCTTTGAAAGCTCTTTACATCATTTTTATCAATGTAATACAACTATCAAAAAATATAGATTATGTCCACTTCTAGCATATTCATCCATTGCTTTTCGATGACATGAGTATAATCTTAAAGAAATTTTTAAAAAATATAAAAACAATATTATTACACTTCTACCCTAAAAAGCAATTGTCGAACATTAGTGGGCAGCATCAATTGTGATCATGATCCAATCACTCATGCAAATATAGACTAGTTTTGGGTAACTTCAACTCCTTAAATTTTAAATTTTGTCTCAAGATTGAATCAAATAATAATTACTGGAACTCACAAAATTCCCAAAAATTTGAGACCATATCCCAATTTATATTTTCATTGGAATTGAGCATTAAAACACATTTCCAGTCTAAATTAAATAAGCAAAAAGATTGACACTGTGATAACTCCAACCAAATATCAAAATACAAAACATTAGCACCCTGAGCATTAGCTCAATGGCAGGGCGCTAGAGTTGCTCTAGCGCCGTTGCTGCTTGTGAAGAGTTCGACTCCCACAGGGTGCATGTGTGTTTTAGGCTTTGGCCTTCTCTTGTAAAAAAAAAAAGAAAACATTACACTATTCTTTAAAGAACTTAACACTGCATTATCAAATGACCTACGAAATTGGGTTCTTCCTTGAGTTATTGCCAAGGCGCGCAGGTCACGTCACTTGGAACAAATTGCTATCCACCATGAAACTGTGAATGTAATTTGTCACAATGGATAGCTGTCTCTTCTAGAAGAAAAAAAGGCATATCTATCGCAGGTCACTCTTTCAACAGCGACCCACATCTATTCTTTGAAAAGAATACACATTAAGTGTGCCTTATTATCGATCATAAAGGTGTTGGGATTCAGTCGCATCATCTTCTACATATAGACAAACCCGCTGCATGTTGTTCTTAAAATGAGGATGCATTATGAATGTGCTTGTCCTTTAAATAAAACACACATTAAGTATGTTTTATCATCAATGACCGTTCTCTTTCTTCGTCTAAAACATCCACTGTGACCGATCTTGTATAACTCTATTTTCTATCCATTTATTGTTAGATTCACCTTTGATACTGATATAATGTTATACAAGTTAAGAGTAATAAAGAAATATGTTAGAAAGAGATCGAGAGATCTATAAAGAGGTCAAGGTTTAGGTACCCCTGATTGGGTTGGGGTCAACTCGAAGCAACCCGAAAGAAGTTGGGTCTGGTCCAAGTCTCAAATTTGCAAGGGTTCACATTCAGATTGGGCTGTTCCAAACGCGATCAAGCGTTTCGGGTAGACCCGTTTTTTATCGAACCCTAGGAAGCAAACCGGTCAACCCGATTTGATCTAAGTTGATGAAGCTGTTGCAGTGCTAAATTTCATTGATTTTCTGTTTGTTGCTGGGGAACCAAGGAAAAGAGCGAAAAGATGCGAACTGTGATAGATTAACGGTGGTAATAACGAGCTTGAAACAAGATGACACGTGGCAAGATCACAGCCACTGGGAATCTCCCCAGAGAAAGCGAAACGGTCAGAGTCAATCCTCCTCGACCCCCAAAACGAACCGTGTGGTACGAGGAGGCGGGCGGCTATCTGGCTGCCCGACCCATCTGACCACTTACTTTTTCCATTCGTGTTTGGTCATCGGTGTATAAATGTGGGCGTCGCACCTTGTTTCTTGTGTTTGTACTTGGTCAAAGAAGAGAGAGAGGAGAAGGGGCGAGAGAGAAACGGCAAGGATATTCGTTGATCGCTGTCATCTGAAACAAAGGTAAGTTTTGATTTCTTCTCCGCTTGAACTGTAACAGTTATTCTTTCCGATTAGGGTTTCTTTGAGCCAATTTGTTTACAATCGAAGCAAGGGGCCGAAATCTGAAGGAGAATCTGGATCATATTCGTCCCGATCGGCTGTGTCGAGGAGGAAACCTGCATGTTTAGGGTTTGTTCGTTTTCTATTTTTGATGCTTCAGATTTGAAGCGAGCAGTTTTGCAAGTTGCATTCGCATGACGATCTGAGTTATATCTCAAGATCGATGTAGATTTTTTTTTATTCTATGAGAACTTTTCAACTCGATGAATTTTGCGGTAACCGAATGGTATTCGGCGAAGTTTTGGGTGTATTCTGGTGTCTGACTTGGTGAATTGCGGATCGGCTATCAGCAAATTGTTGTTTTGGAGAAGTTTCGCAGATGATTGAGTCGAATAAGAAATCTACTTTCTTAACAATCTGAATTATAATCTGCCGCTTTCCAACATAAGAAATGCTTTAGTCCAGAAGCTCCTAAAAGACGTACGGGAAAAGGATAGCTCGTCGACAAATTTCTAGCATTAAAATTTCATCACTCTTTCTCTACTTATCGATCAGGTTGGTATTTGCTGTTCCTTTCTCCGTCTTTCAATCTTGTTTGATTTTGGTTGTATTGGATTCTTGCAGAAGATAAACCATATTCTCTACCGATTCCTTTCTTGTCTGTAACCGTATAATAGATTCAAAATGTTGGAGCAACTCTTGATCTTCACTCGAGGGGGATTGATCTTGTGGACTTACAGAGAGCTTGGTAACGCTCTCAAGGGATCTCCAATCGATGCCTTGATCAGATCCTGTCTCTTGGAGGAGCGATCGGGCGACACTTCTTACAACTATGCTGCTCCTGGTGCCTCCTATACCCTCAAGTGGACATTCCACAATGACCTTGGCCTAATTTTTGTAGCAGTGTACCGTCAGTTCCTTCATCTCCTTTATGTTGATGAACTCCTAACTATGGTGAAGCGCGAGTTCACCACGATGTATGATCCCAAGCGTATGATCTATGCCGATTTCGATGATACCTTCCGCCAGCTGCAAATCGAGGTGGAGTCAAGGGCTGAGGAGATGAAAAAAGCAAAGCAGCAGGTCAAACCTCCTGTAACATCCTTGAGCAAGAAGCAGCAGGGGCGGGGTGGCACTGGTGGCAATAATCAGAGTAGGAGCAGTTCCTCCAAGGGGGGAAAAGATGGAAAAGAAGGTGGTGATGGGGAGTCCAGTGCTGTAAGGATTGGATTGTTTGAGAACGGGACAGGTAGATCACACAGTGGTAGTAACAATGCTGTCACTGAAGCTGACAGCGGCAGCAATGGAAATCTGAGCACCGAGTCAGGCGCTTTTGATGTAAGCAAACTTCATAAATTGCGTTCTAAAGCGGGCAAGAAGAAAGCAGAGCCTGCAAACAAAAAGTCAGAGCAACAGGAGAAGAAACTAACCAAGAAAAACAGAGTCTGGGATGATTCACCGAAAGAGTCGAAGCTGGACTTTACTGATCCTGTGGATGAGAAAGGGGATGAGAATGTTGTCACTGTTATGGAAGATCAGGGAAAGAGCATGATGGACAGGGACGAGGCTTTTAGCAGTGAAAGTGAGGCTGATGATGACATTTCTGATCACACCGACAAGAATAACAAGCCTGATAGTTCCAACAAGAAGGGGTGGTTTTCCTCTATGCTCCAAAGGTAGCTAATATTCAATATTGTGTTATTACTATCTGGCAAGACCAAGTTCCCTTCAAGCTAGTCGTGCTAATTAGTTTCATGGTTTCAATGGTAACTAAAAGTTTTGCAACAAGTGACACTTTCTTGGAGAGCAGTTGGGGTCTTGGATCATATTGCATGATTACCATCATTTGTGATGCTTGGTGTAGCGTCTGTGCATCATATGACACTGGTTTAAAAAATTGATCCATGAGAAAATGTCTTGTATAGCGTGTTCGTCTTTCTGTTGGTTCCTTAAGTCATATATGCCAGGATCTTGGTTGCAGAAGCATAACCTTTTTGTCATGGACTAACACTTCTCTTAACATCACAATACCAAAAGAATGAGAAAACATCTACATGTAATCGGGTTTCCTGATTACATAGTGAGAGTTATCTTAATTGAAAAAAGCTTTTTGCCTCCTGGTAATCGGGTTTCCTGGTATAGCATAGTTTCTTCACTCGTTTGGTCTTCTCTGTCTTCTTTTCACATTTGAATAATGTAGAGACATCTACATAAATCCGAGCATCTGTTTTCTTATGCCTCTTGTCTATGCTGCAAATTCTTTATATCTAATTAGAATAAGCCACCTGATTCCATGATCCTATATGTTTGATGTTAAGTTTTCCTTTATTGCTGTAAGCTATTGTGGCCTTCCACTTTGCGATAATGTCTCTGACTTTATTCATGCTGCGAAGTTGAGCTTTTCGCTAGTTTCAAATGTTTCTGGGTAGTAATGTTGTGTAGAGAACAATATAAAAGTCTTGCCTACTGCCGTTGCTGTTCTTGAAAGGTGACTTTCCTTTCTCAAAATTTCAGTATTTCTGGGAAGGCAGTTCTCGAAAAGTCTGATCTGGAGCCTGCTTTGAAGGCTCTTAAAGATCGCCTTATGACAAAGAATGTGGTACGTGATGGTTCAATAGTATAAATGATTTTCCAACCTGCTGTTGTTTGGCTCATACGTTTACAAGGTTTAAACTTGACTTGATTCAGGCGGAGGAAATTGCTGAGAAACTTTGTGAATCTGTATCTGTCAGCCTTGAAGGGAAGAAGTTGGGTTCTTTTACAAGGATTTCCTCAACAGTCCAGGTACATGCGGCTGATGAGAATTTTAGAACTTGTATAGAGTTTGTAGAAATCATGATAGCTAGTTTCATCTGTTCAAAATTACCTAAACGTTTCAGGCAGCAATGGAAGAAGCTCTTCTACGAATTTTAACACCAAGGCGATCGATTGACATCTTGCGTGATGTTCATGCTACCAAGGAGCAGGGAAAGCCATATGTGATCGTGTTTGTTGGTGTGAATGGTGTAGGAAAATCTACCAATCTTGCTAAGGTGCACATGTGCGATTTGTACTGGTTCCAAAATCAGTTTATTTAAGCTATTCAGAAGCCTGAGATTAATTAAAATATGAACTTGTACATGGCCTGGGAGCATTGTTCACTGCTTGTCAGAGTCCCCGATTGGACTAAGTTGGTAAAAGGTTTAACGTGGCAAAATTGACCATGACCACTCAATATGATTATGGAACTAGTAATGGGCTTATTCTTGAGAGAGAGAGAGAGATGCTTTCAATAAGGAAATGCTGTTGATAGCAAGTTATCATATGATGTTCATGCAGATACTGTTTCAGCTTCATAATCAGATCTTTTTGGCCTTGTTTGTAGGTTGCTTATTGGCTTTTGCAGCATAATGTCAGTGTCATGATGGCTGCTTGTGATACGTTTAGATCTGGTGCTGTTGAACAACTTAGAACTCATGCCCGGAGACTTCAGGTACCATTGCATGCATCTATTTCCTGTGAGCAACAAAATATTCGAAATTGCACTTCCTTTTATTGTTCATGAAGTTTCTTTCGATGGGGTTCTCTTGCATGAAAGTGGAGTTTCATCTTTCTGAGTACTGGTTGAACTTTTGAGACGGTTTATGCTTTATTTTGGATATCTTGCTTATATGCAGAAATTAGATGGAACCTTTTGGTGGCAATGGGTGGAGAAGAGACAAATATAGATAGACCCCATCGTGCAACATTCTTAATGGAATGCTATCAGATTTGATACTCATTATAGGCCCTTGATTAGCAATAAAGGTGGGAAATAGAAGTTCTGGTACCCAGTTGCTTGGTGTAGTTAACCGTTATGGTTGCCCTTGAAGCATATAAGTTCCATGTTTATTGTGGGTTGTTAACTAATCGTAGCTTCCTTTGGGTCAATAGTACCAACTTGGTTGCTGTGTGTCTTAGCTATTCTAGTTGGTAATTGAATTGCGAGTAGTTGCAATTGAGATCTTTGTTGTTCCTCTCTTATTATTGTTAATGAGTTAAAAAGCTTTCTACTTATTTTCTATGCCACAAAGGTGTTGGTATGGGTGCGAGACACGGTTGAATATGAGAGTGCAGGACTAATTTCTTGTGTCTTTGTGACAGCTTTTCCTTTCTTATGAAAATGATTCCTTATCCTTATCCTGTACCTTTAACTATATTTATTTCAGATTCCTATATTTGAGAAAGGCTATGAGAAAGATCCTGCAATTGTTGCAAAAGAAGCCATCCAGGAGGCCAGCCGCAACCATTCAGATGTGGTTCTTGTAGATACGGCGGGAAGAATGCAGGTATATCTGACGTAAATGTTGCACAGGTTTATTCAAATTTTCTTCAAAAGTTTACATGCCTAATATCATTTGAGGAATTAGTTCCTGAATTTGTTCATTGTAACGTTTGGAACAAATATTTTCATGTAGGACAATGAGCCATTGATGAGAGCTCTATCCAAGCTGATTAACCTCAACAACCCTGACTTAGTTCTATTTGTTGGAGAGGCTTTAGTTGGAAATGATGCCGTTGATCAGCTGTCGAAGTTTAACCAGGTTTGACTAAAATCTCTTTGTATTCTTCGATACTACCAGTTAATTGATCTTAGTGCTTAAGTCGGCTAAGTGGTGTTTGTCTAGTTCGGTAGGCTTACTGTAAATATTGCTGTCATGCAGAAATTAGCAGATCTCTCTTTGGCAGCCACTGCTAGATTGATTGATGGTATTCTGCTGACCAAATTCGACACAATTGACGACAAGGTAAATATTTTGTTGTACATGGAGATTTCATTCGACAGTCTCTTTTTGATAGTTGCTGATTAGCATCGTTTTCAGGTTGGAGCTGCACTTTCCATGGTTTACGTTTCGGGAGCGCCTGTGATGTTCATTGGTTGTGGACAATCTTATACTGACCTCAAGAAGCTTAACGTGAAATCCATCGTTAAAACCCTCCTAAAGTGAGGACGTTTACCGGGAAAGCTTTATGTGAAATTCATTGCTAAAACCGTCTTGTAAGTGATAAGGGTCTTCTTTTTCTGCTCCTCAGTGTTTATATGCTGGACCGTCCCCAATGACCTCATCTGTTTTCGATTCTCTGGTGAATGAATTGATTGCTTATTTACAAGTTTGCTTTGCGGGTTTTGGTATGGCAAATCCGTGGTTACGGAAGATTTTTTACTGTGCATTTCGGTTCTATATGATTCATATGAATCTGAGGGAAAGAGACTTTAAATTGCCGTTTATCTCAAATTCTAGTGCTTGGATTTCACTTAAAGATTGATACTTGGGCTTTTTAATCCTCAACATTTAGATTTCCCACTTTCTCGTGCAGGGAATTCCGTTCCGGTTCTCACCGAGTATCGATACTTGCAACGTTTGTCAAATTCTAGCTTCATACTGCACTAGTCAAGTGAAATCTAAATTGAGAATTCAAAGTGATTTCATATAACAAAAAAGAAACCATCCTTTAATTGATACAAGCACCAATGCATATAAGACAGGGTTCAGTTCAGACTTCAGGTCTGGCCCAATCAGCCTTGATCTATGCAGCTAGTCCTGATACAAGCACCCAAGGGCGGCCCTGCCATGCAAGCATATGCATGGTTTAAGACTTGAGTTTGTTGCGCCTCGCCTTCGCTGGAATTCAACTTCGATGTGAACAAGGCAAACAGACCAGGAAAGAGAAGAGGGAAGACAAAAGCAAGCCAGCAGTCCAACCCAGTTCATCATGTTGAAACACCGTAGAAGTCTTTCAAGAAGGAACTAATCGTTCTTTGTTCTATAAATGCGTCATCCTCCTTTCATATGTCTCCACACTGTGGCGTAAAGAATCCACGTGGAATCCAATACAAAAAAAGAGCCATATTGCACTCACGCTCTCTGTTAGGCGCTCTGATGCCCTTCCTGCTAATAAGAAGTTTGACGGGGGTGTGAGTGTTAGGGGTTGTATGTGTGTGTGTCATGAATGAGTTCCAGCAGTCTCGAAAGCCATACAGATTCGATCCGTGATGACATTGCTCGACTGCCTGTTGAACAATTAGTTCAAAAACATACACAACTGATGCTCCTCCTCCTCTCTCAACTCAAGGGGAAACAGGAAAATGTCAAATGTATATTAAATCAATCCTCTACAACAGAGTGCACTCTTATATATACTAGGGCCAAAATGTGGATAAGACTTTAGTACACCAACACAATCACACGACACTAATGACTAAGGATGTCATCACATGACACATCAAGTTTGACACCATGACACTAATGTAGATCCCAAATAATCTGGATCCAAGTCCAAATCTATTACTCAAACTCGAGCAAATCAAGTATGGTGCCTCCAAGTCTCAATCTAAGCACTATATGTATCACGTGATAGTGCTATCGATATTCGGTCATGACAATGTATGTCTTAGGCTTCAATGCCCCTTTGTAACCCAAAAAGAAAGAACATGTTCTATTGTTCCTACCCTCAACACTATGTATGTTGGCATGGACAAAATTTCTACATGGGCATGCCTATATGGAAGAAGTTGACTGAACTGAATGAATTTACAGACACTTCAAGGAACTATAAATTAATGCACCAGCAACTTGTATTAAAAATCTTGATACATTAATCCATGACATCCATCATTTATCTTAATTTCAGTGGCGGATCTACATTGAGACGAGACAGGGCATTCATCTTACCTGAAATTTAAAAAATCAACTTAAAGTCTATATCTCATGATGGGATTCCTGGGTTATAATACATAATTCACCCGGCTCTAAACCATTGAAGGAACTATTCACCCCACCCCAAAGAAGTTTGGGATCTGCAACTGCCTCTACTTATATGTATCACCATCTCTAGTATTGCAAGACAAAAGAGCTTAACATCCAGCTGTGGGATCTTTTTACCATGGGGAGGATGAAGTTGTACACATTCTCCCACAATCAAACTCATGACCTTCAACTTGTGATTTGTGATTAGAGTCCTCCCCAAAGTGAGCTATTGATCTTTGTGCAAATCGAGAGACAAGTGTATTGCGCTTATATGGCCGTGGTGAGCTATTGATCTTTGTGCATATCAAGTGACAAGTGTATTGTGCTTATATGGCCGTTGTTATATGGGTGTTTGATTGCGAGAGGCCGGGACTATAGAACAAGAACCCTAGTTTGAGTTTTGGCAGCTCACCGGTCCGCTCATGAGCATCATAATGAAGCTGTATGTCGAAGCCTACGTTTGATTATGATGGGAACTGGAGCCCAGTTTCATAGTCTCAGACTCGTAATCAAACACCCCCTCTCCCTATAAGACCCGAATCAGGATCCAGTATCAAGAACTCAAAATGAGATCCGGACCTGGATTTACCTGGATCCTAACCAGGTCAAGGTCACCGGTCCTTGTACGTCCCTAATTTTTAATCAACTGGAGGGGGTACTTTTGTCATTCGAAGATACGGGAAACCCTAGGCTTTTATAAAACCTCGATCAACCTCTCGGCGAAACCTTCAATTAGGCATCCACAAGGGCAGAGAGCGGAGGAGTGCGTTCGACGCAGCCATGTCGAAGAGGGGTACGATCGTTTTCTTCCCTTAGCTTCATCTCCTCCTTTATCCCTTGTATGCCCTGTAATTCGACCTCGTATGCTTTGTTTGGCTTTTGCGGGACAGGGCGCGGAGGTACTGCCGGTAACAAGTTCCGGATGTCACTGGGTCTTCCAGTGGCCGCGACGGTGAATTGTGCGGACAACACCGGCGCCAAGAATCTGTACATCATCTCCGTCAAAGGAATCAAGGGTAGGCTTAACCGTCTTCCTTCGGCTTGCGTCGGCGATATGGTTATGGCGACGGTCAAGAAAGGTAAGCCCGATCTCAGGAAAAAGGTCATGCCCGCCGTGATCGTCCGCCAGAGGAAGCCGTGGCGCCGAAAGGACGGTGTCTACATGTACTTTGAAGGTAAAACATCTGCTTAAACTTTATTGTTGTGCTTGAGAGTTTATTGTGTTGGTTGATTGTCGTTCCTAGATGCCGTATTTTGGTTTGCTTTTTTGGAGACAACGATTTTTGCTTTGTTTTGTTTTTTATGGATATGGTATCAACCTGTTTTTGTTTAATGGTTATCTCTGCTTACCACGCGTTTTCTGTGTGAAGACCACCTTTGTGCTTCGTATTTTAAAGTTGGAGAGGCATAGGAATCTGGGTCATGGAGTATACGGTTCTTTGCTTTGCTTTAGTTATTAACTCGAATGTGGAAAGTGGATATGTTAGGTTTTAAGGGGTGTGAGCTGTTGTTAGGATCTCGGTTGCTGGTAATTGTATCAGGTTTGATGTACGCGTGGTGCATTAATTTCCTGATGGGTGCGTTTGTTACAGATCTTAGATCTTAATATACTAGCTAATTTAAGTTAAACGAATTGTGCTTGAATCCGAATGAAATTCGGAGCTAATGTAGGTATGTCGTGACTTTATCTACTCTTTGCATTCATTTGTTGTCTCTTAGTGAGCCTTATTACTTGCTTTGTTGGACATTTTCTCTGCTAAATTGCAAGCTATGCAGCATATACTAGTGATCGCAGTTTAGGAATAAAAAATGCCATTCAATATGTAAGTTCACTAATCAATGACTTTGTTCTAAATTTACCTATTGGTCCGGTAGGCTTATAATATTAGGCTTGCTATGTTATAAAACAATTAGGAATTTCTTAATGTAAAATCTGGTGTACGTGTAACTGGGACGTTACCTTTACATAATAGAAATGCAGTAGAACCTTTTTCTACAATTCAGTGCTTGACATGACTTTGATTCTTTGTGTTGTTTTCAAACACTGCACTGGTCTTCAAGGAGTATATGATGCTTCTCTAGTGACGTATATTACTCAATTAATACGCTTTTTCTTGTTCATAAGGATGAGTCCTTTTTATCCAACGATCCTAGAAACTTAAAACTGCCTTGTAAGTGAATCTCAAATTTTTGAACAATTGTTGTCATCAGTGTGATGGGAAGGGAGTAGTGTATGCTTTTTACAACTAAAACTACAAGTAATTGAATAAATGTTTTTGCTTGTTTTTTTTTTTACGGTGGATGGGTGAGGGATCTTTTATGCTATCTTAACGGTATCATATATGCCATCATGTACGTCACTTTGGTTAACCTATGCGCAATGCTTGAGATTTGCGATTATCTAACGTGCTTCTGAAGGCAAGTTTTGAGTCTTAAGTGTTTTTATTTGTTATATTACATGGGAATAGTTTTTCTCTTGAATATTACCAGCCATGGTCAAAGGATCTGGGCTTCCTAGTTCTTAATGCTAGTTGGTTCTCTTTTGGTTGCAAGGGGAGGCCAAAGCCTAACACACACATGCACCCCCTGGGATCGTCTGAGAGCCCTGCCAGTTGAGCTAACGTTCTCGGTGCTAGTTGGGTTAATATCTTACTATTCATCTTTCTTAAAATGTTTTTATAATTCTGTAGTTGTTTGGTCCCAATCGTTTTTTAAGTTTCTTAATGCATCTGTTTGGTCCGCTCTTTCTATACTGATGTGTTATGATGCTATTTGTTGTGCAGACAACGCCGGTGTGATAGTCAATCCAAAGGGAGAGATGAAAGGTACCGCTTTTGTTTTTTATCCCTCACCTTGATCACAATGTGTCCTGCTGTTCTCTTTCATCCAAAATGTGGTTCAAGGGTCAGTTGGCGCAAATTTTTTACTTGTCCATATTGAAACAGGTTCAGCAATCACAGGACCGATAGGAAAGGAGTGTGCTGATCTGTGGCCAAGGATTGCTAGCGCTGCTAATGCTATAGTGTGAAAATCGAGTATTTTGTTGGAGACGAATTTTTTAGGATTTCTGTTTGCTTCGTTTTGTTTCAATATGTATTAGTAAACAGTCGGTTCAATTTTGATTCGTACCATCGTTTGGAGATTTTGGTTATGAAGCTTTAGATTTGATTATGGTTCTCGGTAGTGGTTCTGCTGGCAGAAATTAATTAGAATTGTCCTGTTTACATATCATACCGGTCCACATCTCAACAGTCCTACTGAATATGGATGATTGAGATAAAAAGCTAAAAGCTATACCACTTAGGTTTTGTAAATTTTGCTTTGCGATTTTAACCATTCATCTTAATCTAATGGATGATATTTATAAGGATAGTCCAACATTATTAGACTCACCTTATATATATATATATAGAGGTCAGTTCATAAATGGTAGTCCATATGATTGTGGAAAAGAACAATCCAACGTGGAATCTTTAAGCGCACCCACATCGGTTCGGTTCTGTACTATATTATGACTTCACTGTTTCTTGCAAGGAAGAGATGGTGAAACATATCTCCTTTATATATATATAAAGAGGTCAGTTCATAAATGGTAGTCCATATGATTGTGGAAAAGAACAATCCAACGTGGAATCTTTAAGCGCGCCCACATCGGTTCGGTTCTGTACTGTGACTTCTCTGTTTCTTGCAAGGAAGAGATGGTGAAACATATCTCATTTGCTAGCAATACTTTCAAAAAAATACAGAATTTTGTGAGTTTGGTCTAAAAGTATGGTTTAAACAGTGTAGAATTAGATGCCCCCTCGGTTTTAATTCTTTCTTACAGTACGATGTTCCACTTCCACCTGCAACTAAATAAGCTGTCCAAATGAAAATCATAACAAACTGGCATCCAACGCAAGTCCAAACAAAGGGAAAAAAAGAAACTGAATGGGGGGGTTACATGCAAAACGGCAGCTAAATAAGCTGTTCAGACAGCCTAAGACCATCGCAAGTCAAAAAGAACAAAGAGCGGCCTAGCAACATAGATATCATGCTGGCCTCCCCCTTTAAACACCGGCAGTAATGATACGAAAATGCAGTCACAGCGTAGTCACTATGTACAAGTTGCTGTACAAAAGCACAAAGAGTACCATGGTCATTGATCGTTGGAAAAGTACTGGAAATATTGGCACGAGTATATCATCTGCCGTTCAACGTTAGTTGCAGCTGCTTCATCCCTTAAGAATAAAGATAAGGTTCAAATTAGTATCGAACATAGGGGAATACAAAGAAAAGCAAAAGTTTCACTTAAGTATTCACTACTGCGACGTTTTGGATCTCGACAGATTTGGCTTCCACAGAGGCACTGGAAACGCTTGATGGCATGGTCAACATCATCGAAGTCTATCCCATAATCCTGCAATGGTTGCAGATGGAACAGTAAATGTGGAAGAAAAGGAGTCAACATGAACAGGAATGCACGATAGCAGGAGGCGGAAGCGTTAAACAACCATTAAACTTTTCCCATAATAGATACCAGATGGGGTCGACTACATAGATTTCCTGTTTTTATAGAGCTCGATCTTAATATTCTTTTTAAACATTTTAATAACCTCATTTCTCACACTTTCTTACTGAAAGCTTCCCCTCTTTTTTCTTGTTACAAGAGGCCGAAGCCCAACACACACGCACACCCATTCATGCACCCTCTGGGAGTCGAACTCACCAGCAGCAACGGCGCTATAGCGTTCTGCAGTTGAGCTAACACTCTCAGTGCTACTAAAGCTTCCTTTGATCACATTTTTCACGTCCAAAATCTTCTTAAATGATTTTTCCTTAATACCTTGCATGACCACATCCATCTAAGCAACTTCATTTCTATCCCCTACATCTGCCCAAACACTAGAACCATATACTGTAGGCACTTGGAAGGAAATGGTAGTGAAAATGGAGGTGGAAGATGGCATATAATCAGCATTGTCATAAAAAGTAGGCACAATAGTTAACTTTACATACATAAAGGGAGAGCACTGTCATTCGCTTGCCTCTTAAGTGCAGAAAGAAGAGTAAGTTTCTTAACGGTTAACAGGGGTCCAGCATTCAACACATTTAATTTGACAGTTTTATGTTCGTTATTCAATGTCATTAGTCAGCTTGGACGGATTACATCCAGAGTAAGAATGTACATAATCTCACCAACTACCACCTTTAACAGAGAATACTCTTTATGTCACACCCAAATAGTTGGGTCTAAACCCCAACATTTTGAAAACCATATCACGTAGAAGTTATTACAATGGGCCTGGAAGAAACTTCAGAATATATATAATATACATATGCATATCTACATAAATATATGCATATATGTTTCCGTGCAAGTGCATGCATGTCAATTTTTCTAGAAAAAGTTTAATGCATACAACATCTGAATACGCTTCAAGACAAAAACATAGATGGAAAGGAAATCTTACAAAAGCAAACTTTGCAATCACATTCTGATACATCAAAAGAGGTACCATGAAGACATAAAATGCATTATTATAGAATTTCAGCTTCTTGTGACTCACAGGCCTTTGATAACAGCTAGTGGAAAGAAAGATAGAGAAGCAAGTGAAGGACAACTTAAGGGATTCACAGTAACCCTCTCTCTCTCTCTCTCTCTCTCTCTCTCTCTCTCTCTCTCTCTCTCTCTCTCTCTCTCTCTCCCCCCCAATGTGTTGTGTGTGTGTGTGGTGAACCCATTACGGTTCTGAACTACCAAATGCATGGACTTAACCATGAAATGCCACCCGTAAGGATGCAATTTGTATTTTTCACTTAGTATTGTAGAAAGTCTAGTCAATTTTAATGCACCACAACTGTATCACTGATGAATAACCAATGGCTCACAATTCATGAAGAGATGTATGCTTAAAAAACGACACAAGTTTCTTGTCTAACCAAATTTTAACACATGAATATAGCAAATAAGTGAGTCAAACATGATCTATTGTATGCTATTTGGGCAATATATATATATATATATATATATATATATATATATATATATATATATATATATATCACAACAAGGTACGGTTATGTGTGAGTTTACGCATGCATCACCAGTTTCCTATCTATCCTTGAAAGCTTTTCATTGACTTGCATTTTTAATGTCAGATCTGATGCAAGTTCAACATGACAGAAGAAATGAATTTTTATTCTTCTTATGCTTGTTTACTTGCTCTAGTTCCTTTATGTCTTTGTGTACTAAGCATGGTTATATCTGTTTGCTAAACAATATAGCATTGGAACTGACAGAGAGAGGACAAACGATCAACAGTCAAACAGCTAAAGATCACTATACAGTGGGTCACAGAAACCACATTCGCATACCCAAGTGAGCTCTTCAAGTGCCTCCACTTCTCTTGTGGTGAAAAACGCAAGCTGCATAAGATAGCACATTATTTGGTATAAAAGTTCCACTGAGGTAAATCATTTAATATGGCTGGTAAGGAGTAAGCATAACGGATGCTTCTGCATACATGATAGTAATGGCCATCCGGTGTCTCAATTTCAACTGGTATCTCAACCAATGTTGCATCAAAACACCTACATGGAGTACAAGGTTGACAAAGGAAGTGAGTGACAGTAGAGGAGAATCCATTACCTACATAAATTACTTCAGCATTTTTACCTTTTGTTGGGTGTGTTACAAATAAGGCATTTGGCAATAATTTCAACGCAACAGACATGACAATGGTGCATACGTGAATGACTCAAATCTAGGAGATAGTCTAGAGGTTGTGCGTACCAGGATAGGAACTAGATTTTAATGAAATGGACTGAGACTTGTAGATAGGTTTCAATAAAGCCTCGTGACATTGCTCTGTCTAGGACAATGTAAATGACTAACGCCCTCCACCTAATAAGAGAAGCATCTACAGCATGCATTCACCAGTTTCTAATGCATTCATGCATCATTGAACTAATCGCTAGTGTTCCAGTTGAACCAGAATAAGGAGAAAGACGTAGTAGGAAAGAGGAGGGCTCTACCATTGTTGATGAGTGTTTGACATTGACAACAAATACGATTCAATAGAAAGTGAGGAACTACATAATGCTAATTTATTTCTATGTGCTTGATGGTTCAGCCTAGGACTAAAGGAAGCATCATAACCTTTGAATCCAATGCCAAGTGACCAAGGATCAAAGGCAAAACAAGAAATGAAAGCTCAGAGTACCTGTGGTTGATGAACCGGGAGACATTTCCATAATATGTTGCATCTAAACAAAGGGCTTCCTCATCCTTTAGGATTCGCTCTGATCCCCAATCAGCATCCATTAGTACTGGATAAGTGTGGTTTTCATCTCTCTTGCCTTGTTTATTTCGATCAAACAATTCGGTGATCGTCATAACTTCACCCACATATTCGCACACGAAGGCACCTCTAGGTAAACTCTCTAAAGTCCTCAGACCCCATCCTTTTCCTTCTGGAGTAAAAAAAACCTGAAATTTTTGCTTAACATCAGCATCTGAAGAATGAATTCTAGAAATGATTGACAAATTTGTTAAACCTAAAGGCTGAAACAGTGAACAGTGAACCACCTTTTGGAGCTTCAGCAGGTTCAGTATTAGACTACAAATACCAGAGCATTCTACTCTAGTAGAAATCTCATTTCCACATAAGTTCGCTTAGAAGGGAAGGCTTCTTGTTTTCCAACTGTCTCAAGAATCTCTCTTCTTCCATACATATCTTGATTTTCTTTATACTATGTAATGTAGCCTTTTTATTTCTTTTATGCATAATATGTGCATCTTACACATTTTTCATGTCATGTACATGCAATACTCATTAGGTTCTAACTTTCCGCACTATAATACAACAACAACAACAACTAAGCCTTTTCCCACACTAGACGGGGTCAGCTACATGGATTCTTTGTTTCCACAGATCACTATCGTGTGTCATGTTAGCAGTTAACTCCGAATAAGCTAGATCATTCTTTATTGTTTCTTTCCAATACTTTTGTGGTCGTCCTCTACCTTTTTTAATACTTTCCAAATTTAGTTTTTCTAACCTTCTTACAGGCTCTTCTTTTGATCTTCTTTCTATATGTCCAAACCATCTTAAACGATGTTCTCTCATTTTATCCTCTATTGGTGTCACTCCTAATTTGTTTCTAATAACCTCATTATGTATACGGTCTTTTCTTGTATGACCACTCATCCATCTCAACATCTTCATTTCTGTCACAGACATCTTTTGTACATGTTGATGATTAACTGCCCAACACTCAGAACCATAAAACATGGCAGGCCTAATTGCTGCTCTATAATATTTACCTTTAATTTTAGTGGTATCTTCTTATCACAAAGAATACCTGATGCTCCTCTCCATTTTAACCAACCAGCATTAATTCTATGTGTAACATCTCCATCAATTCTTCCATCACTTTGAAAAATTGACCCTAGGTATTTAAAACTTTCCTTTTGAGGAATACAATGTGTGCCAATTTTAATTTCTATGTCCTCTGAAGTAGCCAAATGATCAAACTTACATTCCATATATTCTGTCTTTGTTCTACTAAGTCAGAGGCCTTTGCTTTCTAATGTTTCTCTCCATAGTTCCAATTTTCTATTAACTTTTTCCTTAGACTCCTCCACTAATATAATGTCATCTGCAAATAACATACACCAAGGTACTTCATCTTGAATATGTTTTGTTAACTCATCCATCACCATTATAAATAAGTATGGACTTAAAGTTGATCCTTGATGTAACCCAATATTAACTTCAAAGAAGTATGTCGTTCCTTCATGAGTCCTCACACATGTTTTTGCACCATCATACATGTCTCTTATAAGGTTAATATATGTCAATGGGATACCTCTTTTTTCCAAAGTTCTTCAAAGAACCTCCCTCGGTACCCTATCATAAGCTTTTTCTAGATCAATAAATATCATGTGAAGGTCTTTCTTTTTTTCTCTAAAATGTTCCATAAGACGTCTCAAAAGGTGAATCGCTTCAATAGTAGATCTGTCCGGCATAAATCCAAATTGGTTCTCTGTTGTACTTGATACTTGTCTTAACCTACGTTCAATAATTCTTTGTGTACTTGCTCTCCATTCCTCGGGCATCTTTTGGTTTTTCCATATTTCATTAAATAGTCTTGTGAGCCAAGTGATTCCTATTTCTCCTAGTATTTTCCGCACTATAATATTTAAAATTATATAACATATAACAGAGATATATGCTTTATTTGCTAAAAGAACCGTCTCATTTTATTTTTATGTTTTACATCTGTTTCTTGTCCACTTATGCTTCAAGCTCTATTTTCAATTCAACGGTCTTATTTAATCAAAAGATGTCCGTGAAATAAAGATGTTGAAATGGATGAGTGGCCAAACAAGCAAAGAGCATATATGTAACGAGGTTATTAGAAACAAATTGAGAGTGGTATCAATAGGTAATAAAATAAAGAAAAATCATTTAAGATGGTTTGAAGTTTTGAACACATAAAAAGACGATCAATAGAAGATTCGGTAAGAAGCTACAAGAACCTAAATGGTGAAATGGTTAAACAAAAAAGAGGAAGACCATAAAAGTGTTGGAAGAAAACAACTAAAAATGATCTAGCATATGTTGAATTCATGGCACACCATCGAGCTCTATGGAAACATAGAATCCATGTAGCTAACCCCATCTAGTATGAAAAAAGGCTTAGTTGTTGTGTATTCTAATTTTTCTTGATTCTGCATTGGGTTCAAATTGTACCTTTATTTCTCTTTTGAAACTTACCTTGCTTTCCACTTCCGACAATTTTAAAAATGCTTTGGTTCCCAGTCATGTTTCTTGATTCACTTTCCATGCCTCTTTGCAACCTTGTCATTAATGACTAACAGTCTCCTGCTATGGAGGCATTGACAAAGTTACCAAGCCAATAGAAATGCCAACTTTAAGTTTGATCAATCACTTTATTTTTCAAATAATTTGTGGTCCAGCAGCTACATTATGAGATATTTATTCAACAAAGTAGTCTCAAACAAAGCGTTATGTGAGTCATTCATACAATTGAAAACATAAGGTAATTTGACAAAGAAGAAAACGCTTACTTGCAAATTAGTTGTTATCCCTCTCTGAACCACCCTATTTCCACACTGTTTGCTACAGCCACACTTGCTCCAGCACTCTTTAATGAATCTCCTCACCAGATGACCCTTACAAGGCCCATTAGAGTTTGACCTCTCGAGGGGGCAGTCTCTACAATACAACAGCCCATGTTTTTCTGGTTCACGGTTCAAATATATGGCGTCATCCAAGAATTCTTTCTTAACCAGACCATCGAGTGTATAAGCATACTCACCACCTGTTTCACGTGCACAAGCACAAGGTATGGATTCTAAAAGACAATCACCAAAACAACCTCCACAGCAGTCTTCATCCCCTATGCGAGCAAGAGAGAAATTAACCATGGCTTTCCAGTAAACATGGTTTGTTGGTATATAGTGAAACAAAGGAGGATAGGGTTCACTGCTGACTTCATTTACAACTGGAATTCGGATTTTCTCTTCACCTTTGGATATATCATAGATATCGTGCAAAGGCTTCTCCGCACCAAAACACCCATTATTTTCTTCAACAAGTACTATCTCAGTGTTCTGTTTGCATACCAAGGATTCAGTTTCCTCCTTCAAATTCTCATATTTGCGTATTTTTTGGTCAGCTTTGCCCCTCCTTCTTAGACCCTCAACACAATTCAAAACAATATGTTGCTGAAAATGTGGCAATATTCTCTCTAAAGAGCTGTGAAGATCATGTTGTACTGAACCATAAGCTCTGTACAAGTTTTTCTTTTTCAATTTCAGGGCATCTATCATTGGAGCTACAGTTGTTATTCTTTCCTGTTTCTCGCTTGTATCTGTAGCAAGTTCTAAGAAGCATTCACACACATCCTTCATCAGATTCATCATAGAGAAACCGGGTCCATGAATTTTGTAAGATTTCATTGCTCGGTCTTCTGCCAATTGTAGGACTGCATCGAGACTCGGCATATGAAAAACAGGCCCAGCCCGGTCAGGGCAACAGGATAATGCAAGTTTAACTTCACCTAAACTGGTCGACGCAATCTCGTAATACATTGGACAACCGGGTGCACTAACAATTTCACAATTCATATCATCACTAGAGGCTATTAAGTTATTACCAGGTTCTTTGTTCTCTTCGTCATCTGAGTATAGTGTAGCTAGGGCCTCAAGAGAATGACAAGGACTTTGTGAACAATTTCTTTTATCTACAAAACAAAACAAAATGCAAGAACAAAGTAAGTGGTTATGCAATTACCAAATATTTCTATTAGTTGATTGTGTATGATACCAAAGACAAGAAATGATAAAGGGTACTAATTACCAAATCAATAGTAAGAAAATTTCTCACCATATGTTGTAGGACTTTGGGGCTGCACCGCACAAATTGGAACTTCAGCTAATGGTTCTGATTTTGGTGTCCGAAGAGGGGAAGGGTTAAAATGTTCAACATGCTCTCTGGCATGGGTACGAGAGGAAGACGTAGGGTTCTTTGTGGGCAGATCCATCGTGCAATCAACATAGGTGTATCCATAATCATTAGAAGTTCTATTTGGACTCAGCACAGGATTACTAGAAGAAACGAAAAAAGGATCCATATCAGTTGATTCAATCTTTTGTCTCTTAATTCCAGAAGGATTAAAGCTCTCTTCCCCATATATACCCCTCTCCCTAGCGGTTGACTGAGTTGAAACCACCTTTGACATCGACAGCTTCGAAGAAGATGCTTCTTCATATGGTAAGCATGGAAAAATTGCAGGTGTAGAATCTGGGGCCTCTTCCAATCTCAAACGTGGTCGACGTTTCAATGGTGTTGGTTCCTCCACAATGGGTTTCTTTGATGAAGAAGGGATGTCGTGATACGGCAGTCGGGGAACAGCGGTTGGGGAAGAGGGAGGCTCCTCGATTCTCAATCCTGATCGTGTTAATGGCAATTCGTATTCACAAAATTCCACCTCCTTCTGTTTCATACACGAAGTTCACTCAGGCAAAAGGCGTGACAAAATATAATACGATGCTAACTACCAACTACCATAAAAGATGACAAACGATCGGAACTCAGACATATCTCAGTATGCGGTGCTTGAAATCATTATACCTCACTTCCTTTGTCATCAAGACTTTTTTCCGCCTCTTGTTCCTGACAAAAAAGATACAATCAGGGGAAACTCAAGCAGCCTAAAGCAAACAAACCAAAAGTTTGACGCTAGTTACATTGTAGAGAGGAAACTAACAAAACAGAAGGGCGAAACCTGACGCTCCTGCCATTCGAAAATGGCATCTGCGAGGAGTCTGTAGCTCTCGTCCTCGATTAGGTCCCACTTATTGTCATACACTTTGAGAAGGTGTCTAAGGACGGGCTTCGCATCCCTGGAAGGGATCCCAATGTTCTTCATCGCCTGAATCGCGGAATGGAACCGCGATGTCGGCGCCATAGCTGCTGGTTTCCCTTGCTTCTTGAGTCACACCATCAAATGACCATCCAAGAAGTCCCTGAACCAAGCATGCACGAAACCCCAACATCCAAAAGACGCATTTTTCTTGCGTTAATGCAAATGCTGATCAGAAGATAACAAAGAAAAGAGATTTTGGGGATTTGGGCCTTTGGGTTTAAGGGATTTAAGTAAAATGGAGTTGACACGCTCGTGAATGACGCGTCAGAAATCTAGCAAGGAGCGGATTAAATGAAATAAGATGGCACCAACTTGGGTGCAAGAGATACAGAGGAGGATACCTGAGACAACCAGATGATCACTTACGTCTCCATTCACCAAAGTTTCGTCGCCTGCAAGAGAGGAAGCAGAGGGTTTAAGGCGCTTCTTCTTCTTGGCCTTTGTGTGTACTGACAAATGACTCGGAACCGGAAAAGATCGGTTGAGTCGATTCTTCATGTAAGCCGTTAATCAAATCTAATTCTTCAGTTTCAGTCAATCTAGTGGAAGTTCGCACTCGGAGCGCTAGCTCACAAGGTACAAGTCCCGAGTTCGATTCCAGGGGCGTGCGTACCTGGCTTTGGTCTCCCGTTGTGAAAACAAAAAGGAAAATTAGTGGGAACCGAACTTTTAAAGCAGTCAAAATTTCCAGCATTTGGTTCTTTCCACTGTGAAGAAGGCACTCAAAATCTTGGATAATTGAGCAGCGGGTTAAGCTGTCGTCAAGACCCAACTTTCATCATGAAGATTGAGAGAGTAGGCCTTACCATAAGACAGATTATCAGTGCTTTTGGTCCAAATTGGGAGGGCCGTTTTATCATGGTCGGCACCACGCAAAGTAACTAGAGCAATCTGCGGTGATTTCGGCCAATAGAAGCCGTGCCGGTGAATCAGACAACGCATAAACCACTCCACAACACCCAACAAGCAATTTGGATCTTGACCGTTTGAAGTGCAGTTCCATTCATGTTGATTCCTACGGTATACTTTGATTGAAATAGGATCTAACGTGGTCACTGAGAGGGATCTAATGAAAGGGTCTAATTATAACAAGGAGGCAGCAAAGGGTAAAAGGTTTTCATGGGTTATTGCTCCATGGAGGTCTCAGCTTGATGACCAACTCAACAATCCATTCCGGAAGGTAAAAGGTTTCTTCGATGCAAACAGGCTCTTATAAGATGCATGGCACAATGAGCAACAGCTCACCTGCCTACGGGGGTCAACTTACAAGTTGAAGATTATGAGTTCGATACCTGGGGTGGTGCATCTGGCTTCAGCCTCCACATTGTGACAACATGGACGATGTATATTATGAGAAGTTCACGTTTACATCTGATTCTCAACACATTGGTTCAACATGAATTGCCTCCCAAAACTGTCTAATTTAATTTCATAAACTACTACAACTACAACTAAGCCTTTTCCCATACTAGATGGGGTCAGCTACATGGATTTTTTGTTGTTGTTTTTTTAGAATCCATGTTAAGTCCGACAAAGTTTTACGCTGGCTGTCGGAAGCCTAACACAACCCTCCTCCTTTTTCCGGGCTTGGGACCGGAGGAGGGTTGTGTTAGGCTTCCGACAGCCAGCGTAATGACAGTGTTAACAAGAAAAACAACACACACTGTACAACCAATTGTCTGAAGAGTAGATCCAAGGAAATGAACTAATCATTTAGCAAATGACAGATCATGAATAGCATGCTTTTCGGCTTGCAAGCAGCAGCTGTTATTCATTACATAACATGGGTTTCACTTTCAAGAATTATGACATTTGAATTAAATACATATAGAAGTTCCAAAGCAATTACAACTGTAAGTTACAGTGATATACACACAATTTTCTAAGGTAGCTGTCTTCTATACATGAAACCTTTGGCACACTGACCTTCTGGATGATGCTCACCTCGATAAATTTTCTTAAGCAAACACGTCTCAAATCAAACCCTTGTTAGCAAGGAATCTCTGTTTCCACTGTATTAGGAGCTCAGGACACACAAGGTAACAACTACAATATAGCAAATATTAGAACCCTCCAAATCCAACAGCAGCAGCTGATTTAACCCAGTTACACAGGCGTTGCACTTGTCATGAGATCAGCCAGCCAAGTTCCGTGAAAGTAATATCTATTTGATTTTGAAAAAAAGATGTCAAATGGTAGAAAGGAAGTCAATATGAAGCTGTTTGATAGATTTGAACCAAGGCATGACTTCCTCCTGGAAAATATAAGAGATCTTCAGATAGGCACTCGAACTTTTTGCTTGTGTCAGCTCAGGTACTGTACATCTTAGAGAAGAGAGATGGACTTTGACTGTGGATAATGGCCACCCCAATGGAGAAAGATTGCAGAGCTGACAAAGTCGATTGGAAGTGAACAAAATACAACCCTTCATGTATGTTTACCATTTTCAGGGTTGGAGAATCTTCCTTGTTGCCCTGAGTAACACCATAAAGTGAATGAGTCAATCGTGCTTCAACTGCAAGGTCAAAATTTCAAGGCAAACTTTACTCCTCAAAATAGCACCAAAGATATGTCAAAGGTAACCATTACATCTGTATCCTTTTCTGTTGTCAGCGGCTTAAACATATAATATGGTCCTTGAAATTTTGAATTCTATGTGAACATATATTCCCATAAAAGTATCATAAATTTCTCTGAAATAGAACATGGGCGTGCATGCATTCTAAAAGAAAGGTTTTGACATAAAAGTATCACATAACCCATGCATGATTATGTAGTTCACACATTTTAAGAAGCTATAAATCACCAAAAGTCCTCCAAGGATAAACCAGGGCTGAATGAATCAGCCAAGTTCCAAACTATACCACTTGAGGCTCAAGTTTCCATGATGCTGAAATAAGTGGGAAAGGAACAAGTTACCTGTATGAATAGACTAAATGATTTACATTCTTCCACAGACTCATCTTGAGCTACACTTGTGTCCTTAGAACAGCGGTTGTCGAGAACTTTGAGTGGGCAGCCAATATCCCAACCACCACAATCACACTGCCCACCAGATCTCCATCTCTCAATAAGGCTCGATGGTCCACCATCTTTGGTAAGTGGCCCTCCATGAATGTCTTCAGGGACTAGAACAGCCATATCCACAACAGACGTGCCTTTTTTTTTTAGTACAAAGTCATTCCCGTTACAAGATAAATTTGAGTCTGCAACCTCCCTCTTCTTCAGAAATTTCAAACCCCAACCCCCTATAGCCGACTCTTTGGTGCTCTTGTGATCCATGCAACTTTTTACCACCATGGCTACCAGCTGCAGGTTTGGTACCAGAAGGTCCATAAAGGGGTTGTCCACTCTCAATTTACCCGAGTTTTTCTGTGCATCAGGAACGTATACACAGAAAGGATCCTTAGAACTAGAGACATGTCGAGCTGCCTTAACATCAATACTATGACTGGGTGAATGTGATGCTCTAACAATGCCTGGGACTATCTTCTGTACCTCCTTTGCTTTCTTCACAACTGAACTCGCATGTGCCCTTCCCCTTTCCAATTCTTCACTTACACCAAATAAAACATATTCTGTCTCAACAGACCTGAACTGATTTGGGTTATCCCAATCAATTGAAAGAGAGCTTGATACTTTCATCCTACCAACATCTGAAACACAACCAACACCATCAGTTTTCTTAGCACAACCACCGGATTTAATAGAGAATAAATACACCCAGTCTAGAGATTTATCTTCTGAAGACTCAATCTTTTGGGGTTTGGCTACATAAATTTTTCCCTGATCATCCAAGGAAAATATAAAATGAGGGGTCCCACCTTCCCAAACACATTGAAGCACTCCTGTTGAAACATTCAAACGAGAAGGCAAACTGGATTTACATGAGTCTGCCGTTCTGGAACTAGAACATAAAAGAATTACATCATCTGAAAGCTCCTGCCTCGTAAAATCTGAGTCATATCTCAGGTTTCCCACCGATTCCACATCTTGTGCAAGTGATGAAGTACCACAATGTCCACCAGGGGAGCTATCAGAACCTGAGCATCTTGTTTCCCTAATTTCAATATATTTTGATCTATCTGAAACAATGCTTTTGACTTGATCAGCTAACTGAATAAGCAATGGACTTCTTAAAATGCTTGAGATATTTCCACTTCCATTAACAGCATTGACAGCCAATGGTCCAATTGGGCTGATCGTTACACCCTTATGAAGGTTATAGTTACTCTCCAAATCGGCCACTCTTATATTCTGAATTGCAAGCTTGTCCAACTCGTTCGGAACCTTCATTCCCAACTTTTGTGTTACTGAGCTCCCAAAGAGAAACTCCATCTTGGTTCTGAACTTAATCGGATCCTTAAAGGATATTGAAGCCCTGCATATAACGTTTAAAGGAGCATTGACCATTACATAATCCAGATTCCTAGTTTTTTCTGTTGTACGGCAACCACAATCTGCAAGGTCTTCATACCTAATGGAGTTTATATAGTTGGGATCCCTATGCTCCCCTGTGGTCTGTTTCATAAGGTAACCTTCGTAGGTACTTCTTTCACTTGATACCTGCATACTCCTACAGGAATGTTGTTTTTCTAGAGCCTCATCTACCATGGAAGCTGACGATGACTCCTGTCTAATACCAACTTCACGAAATTCATTGGTATGAGCCACGTTACTATTTAGGCAAGTTTCTGATGGGTAGGTCTCATCGGAGAAGCATTCATGTGCATCTGCGAAAGTCTCTTCTGTCTCCATGAGAGGAACAAATTAAAACCATTCAATATCAAATGAAACTGTAATAAATGCTGCAGCTTGTCTGGATTGTCATAACCTGCAGAACACCCATGCACTTTCAAATTAACGGTTTTAAAAAATGGTCAAGCAGATATGCATAGTTGATTCTTGTTGATAAAGAGCAGCCCAGATAGAAACTGGTCATGAATTGGTAACTTTAATGGTTGTATGATGATAGAATTGATAGAATATCCTTGCAATTGCTTTCAATATAACAGAGTAAAATTAACTGACATGCATAAATGGCATGGAAAATCTTAAAGAGTCCATCTAGGCAAAAATTACCAGATCAGACAATAAAAAATGTATAGCAGATTCTGTCGATTTTAATAAACCTTAAGTTAAAATTACTTAAATGCCACAAAGAAAGATAACTATAGTTGATTCTTGGGTACCACATATTATGTTCAAGAACATTGGCACCCTACGCCACAACTTATGTGTAAAAAGAGTGATAAATTCAACTTAAGATAACAACAACAACAACTAAGCCTTTTCCCATACTAGATGGGGTCGGCTACATGGATTCTTCTTTGTTTCTACATAGCCCTATAGTGTGTCATGGTAGCAGTTAACTCAATATAAACTAGATATAGTTTCTTTCCAACACTTTTGTGATTGTCCTCTTCCTCTTTTAACATTTTCACAATCTTATGTCCTTTGGTCATCTTTCTAAATGTTCAAACCATCTTAACCGATTTTCCCTCATTTTATCTTCTATTGGTCCTACTTCCAATTGGTTTCTAATAACCTCATTATGTATGTGGTCTTTCCTTGTGTTACTACTCATCTATCTCAGCATCTTCATTTCTCATATGGACATCTTTTGCACATATTAATGATTAACTGCCCAACACTCATAACGATAAAACATGGTAGGTCCGTCTAATTGTTGCTCAATAATATTTACCTTCTAACTTTAATGGTATCTTCTTATCACTGAGAATACCTGCTGCTACTCTTCATTTTAACCAACCGGCATTAATTCTATTTGTAACATCTCCATCAATTTGTCCATCACTTTAAAAAATAAACCCTAGGTATTTAAAACTTTTCTACTAAAATAGATCCTCAGTATTTAAAACTTTCTTGTAAGGGATGCATTGTGTGCCAATCTTAATTTCTATATCCTCAGAAGTACCCAAATGATCAAACTTATATTCCATATGTTTTGTCTTTGTTCTACTAAGTCAGAAGCCTTTACTTTCTAACGTTTCTCTCTATAGTTCCAATTTCCTATTAACTTTTTCCTTAGACTCATCCACTAACACAATATCATCCGTAAATAACATACACCAAGGTACTTCATCTTGAATATATTTTGTTAACTCATCAATGATCAATATAAATAAATACGGACTTAAAGTCAATCCATGATGTAACCCAATATTAACTTCAAAGGAGTTTGTCATTCCTTCCCGAGTCCTGAGTTTTTGCTCTAAAATGTTCCATAAAACATCTCAATAGGTGAATCACTTCAATTAAGAAATATGATGAAACATTTTAGAGCAAAAAAAAAACTTCACATGATTCTTCTTTTTTACTCTAAAATGTTCCATAAGAGCAAAAAAGAAAATCATGCTTCCTCATGAATGCAAAGAGATCTTCACATAACAGAAAAGACTTAATACTTTTTGACAAATATGAGTAACCTTACACAGAACCAAGCTGCCAAAGTTTAATGGTTAATTGAATATAGTCATTTTTGTGTTTGTGGCCAAATTTTGACCATTGACAGTCGTTTGCAGGACTAAGATTGACAAAAACGATTCCTGCATTCATCTCTATTGACAAGCATATAAGTTCCTAGAAGCTTGTAAAGATTAATACGCTTGTGAGTCCAAATAAACCATATGAGTTCTTAGATGCTTACCAACATAGATGAGAAAACGTTCCTCTCTATGGAACCCTTTTTAACACTGCTCGAAAAATAAAACCTAAGGCACCCAACAAGAACCAATTCTTGGAAAGGGTCGAGGATAATCTAAAACTAACAGTAGGTGCCTAAAGGGCAAGACATAACAACTGCGTTTAATCTTTCTTCTCCGGGTAGCGCAGACGTCAATCAAGGGAAGCGGAAGACAACAACAACTGAAAACCAACAAATGAACAAAGGCTTCATTTTACTGTACATAATACAGAACAAGAAAATCATATATATACTTATGGAGGGAAATGGAGATATAAAAACGAATAACCGACAACAAACAACCCCAACAAATCTCTTCCCTAACTTCTTTGTTGCTTCACAATTCCGGATTCAGAATTTCAGGCTATCGATTCCAAATCTACGCACATTAACTAAACCGTCATCCTCCTGCAGAGAAGAAAATGAACAAAAGTTCCATAATTTCAATCGGAGAACCAGAAAAGTGCACAGACTGACCAACAACCAAATCCCCACCGTCCTCCTTATCCTTCTCACAAGCCAAACATTACCAACATCAAAATCCTCAAATTCTCAGACCCCATTAATAACAACCAACTTTCCACCACTATATGGTTTAATACCTTCCACTGGAAAAAAAGAAACAAATCAGAAAACATGCAAAAGCCCAATACTCTGACCAGCTTTTAGGCCAAAAAGAAAGGTCGGTCGCAGTGAAAACTGCCATAAAAGGAGGAAAGAAGACACACCGAAACGAAGGGCGAGGTCAGCCATGTGTAAGCCAGAACACACACACACACACACATATATATATATATATATACATGAAAGAGAGACGACGATTTATGCGCTATCCGAATCCGGTAAAACTCTAGCAAAACGAAAATGGTTTGAAGGAAAAAGAAACGCACCGCTGTCCTCCTTACTCCATCGTCGAAACTCTGCCACTGTCGTGCGTTTTATCTTTCTACTGCAACTGACAAAGACGATCTTCTCTCTCTCTCTCTCTCTCCCTCTCTCTCTCTCTCCAATTTCAAATCAGCGAGTGTGTTCAAACCTTTTTCCTTGAACACAAGAAAGACGCTCTTTTTGCGCTCCAATAGAAATGTCACGCACATACCAGGTCTCCTTCACTGGGCGATGTTGCATTTATTACCAATAAGCCCCGCAAGGTGTTGGATTCTTTTCATAATTGTCCCTCCTTTGGTTATATGGCTTAACCGTACAGTTGCCACTCATCTTTTCATAATTTAGTTTGAGTAGCGAATTCCGCATTACTGCTTTGATTGCCAAATATTCTTTAAATGCGCAACGCACTTCAAAAATTTATACCCTTGACATATTGCCTGGAAATTGCAATGCCAAACTTTTTCATTTGACTTCTTCAATGTAATGCTTAGTCACATGCACCTGTTTGCACAAACTATGTATTTATATACCATTTTTTTTTCTTATACAAATACGAGCTGGTTAGAATAGAGAGGATGATCTAAGTGTTGTGTGTGACAAAAATATGTCATTTAGGTTGAAAATGTAAGTATTTAAGACCAAATGCATGTTGAAATGCCGACTTTTAAGCAATCAACCATTATATGATGCCAAGGTGGATGTACATGCACACAAAAAAAATCATATCACTAACTGAGTTATTAGAAAAAAAGTTGATTTGAGAGAATAAATGAAAAATAACTTTACATAAAGAAATATCAAGATGGAGCTCGAAGAAAAGGCCCAGAAAAAGTTAGATAATAGACTCGTTGAAATAGGCTAATGAATGAGTCAAGAGATATGGTTTCCGCTGCCATATCTTGAAAATGCAGGTAGCCAAGTAAAAAGTTCAGCATTCGAAGTACTGATTTGTAAATTTATTAAACTGAGTGGTGGTTAAACATAAATATGGATTGAGAGCTCACCCTTATGCTTCTTATTGAAGTCCATGCTTGAATGTTTGAAAGCATGTCTTATTGGTTTAGGCTTCTCACTTCTTCTATCCATCTTGTATCCTCTTAATTATAATTTTTATTTTTTATTGTAAGAAGAGGCCAAGCCTAACACATACCCACACATGCACCACACATGCACTATACGCACACATGCACCATAGGGGAGTTCAACTCCTCGCATGAGCAATGGCACTAGAGTGTCCTGTCATTGAGCTAATGTTCTCGAAGCATAGGTCATTAGGCTAGCAAGTGAGATTTGACTTCAAGGATAACTAGGTCGAAAGTTCGATACCCAAGGTAATGACATTTGGCTCCGACTTAAATATCCTCGATCATTACGTGCAAAATTAGTGCAGTGACATGTGCTTATTTATCTATAGCTTAACCCGAAACAAAAGCATGCTAAGAAAAGAATCTTAGAGTATCTAGAGTGACCTTAGATAGAGGATCCATTCATCATAAATTCTTTTTCTTTTTTCTTTTGCTATAATGGGGAGGCGAAAGCCCGGTATGAATGCCCGAGGTATCGAACTTGCAACCTACAACTTGTAAGTCAAGCCTCGTAACTAGGTGAGCTATGGCTTCGATGCCTTGGCATCGTAATCTTTTGTGTGGCCAACCAAGATTTTAGGTAATTATTTTAGTCAATAATTAGGCAAGTTTGGTATGGTATAAGATTTGCATGAATGCATGTTACTTGTGAATGCAATATATTACGTGAATAAATTGAGCTGCTTTAATTAGAAAGAGATGGAAAACTATACCTGTATGACCTAACTACATGTGAATGAGACAACTCACTTATGGTCGCGATAATGACCATAGATTACATTTCGAATGAACTTTATATTTGATCTTCTCACATACCTAAGTGCATTGGCTCTACATAAGGGTGGCTCATGGGTAAGTCCACTAAGGTTATTACGGCCCCCGAATTCTAAACTCGGTATATTATCAATTTTGTAGGCTCCAAAACTTAGTCAATACTTACAATATCCGATATAGCCGCAAAATTTTTAGAATTTTGCTTTGGCCTTGAACTCGTGTCGACCCACACGATGATGTAGAAACCCAAATTATCAAGAAGATATGTGGTTGTAACTTGCATTATCTCCATCTTACTACGTAATTGGGATTTAATGCAAATATGAATTGACAATGCTTAGATGAAGTAATTTGGCTCTTGCTAATCATAATTTGTCATGGATGAGACAAATAAAGAGTCAAAATAGAACGTTTTGGGTTTAAGTGTAAATATTGTTCAAAAATTAATGAGATCAACTCCCTACTAGTATAGGCAGTCAATTCTGTGGGGGATGTAGAAAATAGTTTTGGAGGGGGCAATGTACATATTTCATTCGGTTAGAGGGGTGAAGCATAAATCTCAACCATATATTCACCGTAAAAAGGCTGAATCTAGAAAATATTTTTGGAGGGAGCAATGTACATATTTCATCGTGTTAGAGGGGCGAATCATGAATCTCAACTATATATTTACCATAAAACAAGGTAAAATTTCAAATTTTGAGGAGGTGACTGCCCCCACCCATCCATGTAGATCTGCCATTGATTTGAGCTCGTGACCTTGTGTTATATAACCCAATGTGGTACCATTACAACGTGCTACCAATTGACTTCGTGGTGCTTGATACCAGGACTCAACGGAATTTGATCTTGATTTTTTTATTGATAGTTTTAAGTTCTATTGTGCATTAAACACTAAATCCACATGAAACTATAGATTCATGAGTAAAATTTAAGTAAAAGACACTAAAGAGGAGGTGGGCCATGGAAACTAAACATAAGAGTTTTGTACAAAAAAACCCAAGTGCCTCCTTTTCTTTACTACTCTATCCGTCATGATAATTCAAGCACAATAATACTAGCGAATTAAATAAGAAACTATAGTTCTTTATAACCACGGCTACAAGTCCATGTGAGTCTAGGTACAATTCTACTATTAGGAATCGCATACCATGAATAAAAAAATCCCAAAATAAACATTAGAGCATAATGAACCATCAAAATCAGGTCCCAATCTAGGCTAGGGTTAGTTAATGAGATTTAAAAAAAAAAAACAGCTGAACCTTAAATGAGTTGAGTCAAGAGAGTTGTGAGCCAACAAATCTTGAATTCTACTGAGTGGGTTCAACCATAGGAGTCGTTCATATTAATGGGCCAAGTCAAACATTTGACCAAGGCTTGAGGTTAGTTTGGTAAAACTCAGCCAAACTCGAAAAGCCTAACTGGCCTTTTTTCGCTTCTTCTTTTATCTCGCCGTCTTTTGGTAAGTCGTTACATTTGCCTCAGCAATGGAAGCCACGAAAATGTTAATTGAGAAAATCTTTAAACATCATAGGGGTATTTTTGTCATTTAAGCACGCAGACGTTACGACGATGTCAAATTGTTGGACTCTAAGGGGCATCTCGGACATTGTGTCACAACTTCTTTTTTAACCAATAATCCCGAGGAGTGCTGGTTGAAATGACCAAACTGCCCTATAAGACAAATACTCCACAGGAGAGTTGTCGTTTTCAAGGATTTGAACAAAATCACCAAAAGCTGCCATCTCAAATTTTTTTTATTTAAATAAATGGCCGTTTCATGAAATTACGGGGAAGGCTGTTTTCTTCTGATTGACAAGAGTACCCTCTTACCTATTAATTAATGTGTTGGCTATTAAGATTGGACCTGAACCGGATCCAAACATTCATTAGACAATCAAACGTTGGGATCCAAAATGCTACGACATGCACTGCAAGTGGCTGGACCTGTGGTTTTCTCGTCTTTTACCTGGTTATGAAGCTGAGTCGGGTATAACGGATCTAAGTGTTTGATTACGAGACCTGAAACTGAAGCTAAAATTAACTCGTGTTGTACTCAAACACGACCTTCGGCATCTCACTTTTTTTCCGATTACAAGACTCATCAATAACCCATCGTGGGATCAAAATTAGAGTTTTTGTTCCCAAGTTTCCACCTTACCATCAAACACCCCTCAAAGAACCATCTGTCACCAATAATGGAATCCAAAACAATAGAATTAAAACCTATTATTGTTTATGACAAGATCTAAGATTTTGAAAATCAAATACAAGTCTCGACATGTAATGATTTTAGTTTCGGTCGTAATTAAATACAAGTTTCGACGCGTACTGTAACCTTAGTTTTACCTCCAAATCTATAACCTCATAATCACAATGATATACCCTGATGAATTTGTGACTAGTCTAATAGCAAGAATGCGATTCAAGATGATAGAATTCCGACCTATGTATTGGTTTAGTTTGATCCAACAAATGGACATGGGCACCACTGGGGACATACAAGAAAAAGCAAGGTTCCTTTATGGGCAGGGAGGGCTCTCGTTCGCTCCCCTTGTATGATGCCACCAAAGTATTTTCTTTATCAAATGATGCAGGCAAATATATATATATATATATATATATATATATATATATATATATATATATATATATATATATATATATATATATATATATGTGTATATATATATATATATATATATATGTATGTATATATATATATATATATGTATGTATGTATGTATGTATGTGTATATATGTAACTAAAACGTGTCTGTCATACTTTGGATTCTCATATAAGAATGTTTGTATTGTTATTCTTGAGAATTGGAATCTTTGGAACAATATCAACCAGAATATATATTAAATGGCATTCCTTAGAAAGTGTTCTAAAGATTCTAAAAGCTTGCTGGTCCCCTGGCTGGTTTTCCAAAGTTTGTTTGGGAATATGATGCAAAGGAGGTGAGTTGAACATTCCAACTTTATCACAAGATTGAATATCTTTTTCTTTTTACCAAACTTTATTTTTCTTTGTATATAATATCTCTCACTCATCTTTTCGTAAAAGGATGTCGGCATCCATCACAGGATGGACACCGACTAACTGCATGGAAGTCACCAAGTCTGCCTAGTGATGGTGTTGCTCGACCATTTATCGAATAATCCGCCTGAAATATCTTAAAAACCGAGTCTGCCAAGTGATGCTCGACCATTTATCGAATAATCAGCTTAAAATATCTTAAAGTCAATGAAAAACAAAAGTAATGTCAAATGTAGATTTTGTGAGAATCGTTTTTATAATAAAAACCGATACTCTTATACAGGAACCAAAATAATGATCAGACCTAATCACATGGACACGATGACACAATATTGTAAAAGAAACACTTTGCACTCACTCATCAAATGTGACGCAATGACACTTATATGGATCTCAAATAATTTAGATCCAAATCTACTACTAGAATTAAATGACTCTAAACCAAATCAAATACAAATCAAGAAAATGGCACTTCCATATTCGAATTCATGTTCCTTGTGGATCACGAGTGAGAGCTGCCGACATCCGGTCGACTTCCAATGCAATATCCTATGTTAGATCCTAGCAGTTCATTGTTGAGTCTCTTTTTAAAGGTGAGGCGAAAATGTCGTAGGCTTAAGAACAGCCCACGGCTTAAACTGTAGACTGTGATTATAGTTTAACTGACTGTTATGTTATCTTTTCTATTGTATAATTAAAAGGCTAAAGCCAAATACATGCCCCCGGTATCGAACTCATGACCTGCAGCTTGTAAGTCGACCCCTAGCTAGGTCAGCTATCGTGCATTGTGCGTATAGGCGAAAAATAGGGGTTTAGACAGCAAAAGTTTGATGTAATATGCGAATCGTGAAATCTCAAATGATCATCCATCAACTCCGCGAACGTCAAACCTCACTCACTGGGTGCAGGGAGGTTGGTGAGCCAAGTCATTTTTGGTTCGAGCTATCTCAAGGAAATTAGGGTGCGAAACACATACTTCCAATAAGACGCGTAACAAGTTCTTGGACTCGATCAATTTTCTTTCAACAAGGTTGGATCCGATATTTAAAATTGAAAAAATGCAGGAAGAAAAACTAAATATAATCTGATTCATGACCGACCCAGACCTTTTTCTCCGATTCGGTTGGTTCAATCCGAAACAGTTGATTCAGGTCAGCCTCCGAACCACCGTGCGTTGGATCAAGAAGTTGCTGTCTTGATTCAAATCCGTCCATTAAGTGTGGATTGACAAAACTCACTTAACTCGGCATTGCCGACCTAATAGTTTGGCGATCTAAATTGCATGGACTTTATTGCATGACTACTAACCAACGATTGAAACTTGAAAGTGACATATATATGTGTGTGTGTGTGTAGGACTTAGCTTTTTAATTTTGATACGTATTATTGTTACCAATACTGTTTTGTTGTTATTAATTGATATTCTTGTTGTTGTTATTGGTATTATTATTATTGGTAGTATTGTTCTTCGTATTATTGTTATTATCATTAGTATCACCATTATGGAGTGAGGAATTTCGATGTTTTATTTTAAAAATGTAGTATTATTGTTGTGTGTGTGCGAGAGAGAGAGAGAGCAGCATCGAGTAGAAGACACGTCAACGTCCGACTTTGCGGCATGAAGCATCAATTGCGGGGATGGAAGTTGTGACTTCCTTCAACTGTGTGACGTTGATATGTTCACCAAATGAAACGAGACAAGCCGTCTTCATCCTGACGACATCGTCGACGCAATAAAGGCTTTCCTTCCCGGACAAAATGACACCATAACTAAGACTATCATGCATGCAAAGCGAATTTGGGTCAGGGGCAGGCGATATTTGGATCCGATCTACTTGTGATCGCCGGCCGTTCCACCCACTAGTACAAAATCAGCTTTCTTCACTGATTCTTTAATGAAAATGGTCGACGGTTACAATCGTGAGAAAAACGATGTAATTTCATTATGCACGTTGCATTCTGCAAAGGCACCACCAACGGCGGATCTACCAATAGGTGAGGTGGGGCGGCCACTCCACTTGAAATTCGAAAAACCAAGACCGAATCCACAACTACCATACATAGTTCGCCTCACCCTACATGGTTGAATAGGCAGATCGCCCCACCCCACAAAAAATTCTAGATCCACCACTGGGCATAGTACCGAGCTCTATGGAAAGGGTGAACGACACTATTTGGCCTTTCAAGCTCATATAAGCTTTTTTAGTTATATATGTTGAATTTTATTTACATTATTACACTTATGCTATAAAGCCATGTTAATCCAACTCATGGAAAGGGCATAATGTAATTAAATGATCAAAACTATCAAGATTTTAAGAAATTTGACTTAATTTCTAACTAGAATATCCAAATTTTCCTAAAATTATATGAAATTTTATATTTTAAACTTCAATGACAGTCATGTGCTAAAAGTTACTCTAATATCCGGTTGTAGTCATGCTGAGTGATGGTATAATAACTTTAAACCAAACAAATCTAGTATTTTATTGGTTCACATGCTTGCTCAAGTTTATTCTTAAACCTAACAAGCTTACTTGTTTGAATAAACAATTTTAGGCCAAGTTGCACTAAAAGAATATTTAAAATTTTAGAAAAATAAAAATAAGAGCACAACTATGGACCAAGTAGTGCTCCACCGAATGGCTCATGAGACCTAGTCTAGCAAAAATAAAGGCTAGAGGGTGCCAGACCGATACCAAACGCACTAGTTGGTGCACCACCCAGCAAAATCTTTGACTCTGGGTGCAGCTTGATTGCTCTAGCTCTCTTTATTTTGGGTCAACTAAACATCAATGGTTTATGAGATTTATTTATATTGTTAGGTAGTAGGCAACTAGCTGGACATGTGAACGATATCATTTGTTTTACCATCAATTGCCAATGTATATGTCAAAAAAAGAAGACCTTTCATTTCCCACCACATTTTAAGGTCGTTAATTTTTATAAATTGTAAGCTCGATTTAGAGATGGCAATATTGACTTGATCTTCCCTGATCCAACAGTTGGCCCGACCCCATACTCTATATACATATATATACTCTCTCTCTCTCTCTCTCTCTCTCTCTCTATATATATATATATATATATATATATATATATATATATATATATATATATTGACTGGATCCTACTCACTACTGATATTATCTACTATTTGACACGAACATGTTGGTTGAGGTATCAGTTCTTTTTCAACACGTACAAAGTCCGGGAAAAACTCTACAATGGTTTTAAAATCGAACAGCTCTCGGTTTGTGTTGCTCTTGATGAGTTTGCATGCACATATTTTATTCTACTTTTCATCCTTATGACAAGCCACATTCCAATTTCTTTATTTAGTGATGTCAAATATACTTAAGGGGGTGTTTGATTACAAGGACGGACCAAAAATTGGAACTAGAACCAGAACCTAGGAGCCCCACATTTTGGTTGCCATTTAGTTTTGGGGTTTGGTTTTAAAACTCCATCTTATTTTTTCAAATAAAACTAGAACCAGACCAGAGGTGGACCTGCTTTGAAACTATACCCAAAATCCGGACCCAAGAGAGGACCAATTTGGTTGCAGTTTCTGGTTTTATGGAACCAAAGGGGTTTAAGTATAGAAAGTTAAGGTGGGGGTATCCAGCCAAAGATCATACAATACATTAATTTGGATCCTATTTATTTATGATGATGCTTACTCATATCCACCTTTTACTCTTAGGTGGCATGAGTATAAAAAATTGCTCTTCATATTTTTTTCAAATACTCTTACAACTTTCTAAATTGTACTTATAGCCTCAAGAAGTACAAGAGAAGCACGAGAGAGAGAGAGAGAGAGAGAGAGAGAGAGAGAGAGAGAGAGAGAGAGAGAGAAGCAATGGTCCGTACATAATTGAAAGTAGTTTTTAATCTCCCATTTCACATGGTTTCAATACTTCAATCACCATTATCATCCTCTACTACCTTCTACTACTACTTCACCAGTCAAAACATTCTTTGATCAAAACCATTTAAACTACTTATATGTATATATATATATATATATATATATGTAGTTTATTGGTGTTTTAATACGATTTTAATAGTGATGGAGGTAGTTTTGATCGATAGCTATTTTAGATAGTTGAGGGCTAGTGGAGGGCAGCAACGATTAAAGCGATAGGACCATGCTAAATGGAGATTAAGCATCACACTCAATAAATCTGGGTCACAACCTCTCTCTCTATATATACATACATATATACACACGTGTGTATCTATGTCTATGTGTATAAGATTTAGTACACTGAATTGCATCGTTCTGGTTATGCTCCCGTGGGTCATAGCGACCATAAGAGAACTTTTAAATGAATTTTCTTCTTGGTAGTACTTGAGATGGGATTTGCACTATTTTGAGAGAGACGTTGCACAAAGAGTTCAGCATATAGAACAAGCTCCCATTCAGCCATTTTGTCTTATCTTTTAGTCTTTATGCAATTGCGTAGCTAGTTTGCTTCAGCCTATTTGCAGTACATGACAAACAATGGAAAAGGTAGAAGTAGGTGAAACACATAACTCCATTTGAACTTCTGGGATGGTCATGTTTGTTTTTCTTACGAAGGAAAACGAGAAGTGTTCGTTGGGAAATCATGTGTGATGAAAAAGAGGTAAACGAAGAGCATACAACGTCGTCAATGCTTCTATATGATTTTCTATATGATTAAACACATAACGCCATTCTCTCTCTCTCTCTCTCTCTCTCTCTCTCTCTCTCTCTCTCTCCCCCAACGTTTTCAATGTGTTTGAGAAATCATCTCCCAAGAATTCAAATTTCTCTTGTCAGTGATATCCAATTGTTCATCACATGTTTGGGGCTAGGGCTAGGCTTCTTTTGCATTCACAGAGCACGCTCTATGGAATCGGTGGCGAACACAATCAAAGTATCATATGCAGCTCTCAAAGGCATCAAAGCCATCCAAACAATTCAATCTTTTCCTCATACATTGGTTTTCGCTACCAAAGCACTCATGAAAGGGTACAAGAAATCAAAGCGCTTCGAATTTCCACAAATCAGCGTCAGAAGCCCAGGTTCGGTGACAAAGAAGCTAAAATCTTTTAATGGTCTTCTTCATTTGATCAGATACGCCCACTCCGTGCTGCCATGGACATCACAGAGAATTGGGTTCCTGGGAATCTTGAGCGTAGTCTACAAATTGTCAAAGAATTCAGTGAAAACTTTAGAGAGTTTTATGGGGATTGAATCTGGTGATTTCACAAAGAAGGGACTTGATGCTTTAGGTTTGATCGTCAAGACGGTGTTCATCACAAGAGGGTTATCTCGAATGCAGGAGACTGAAAATTGCAGATTCGTATCTGCAATATGTGCACGAAATTCTTTCAGTGGACCGGATTGTCCCGGTTTATTCATTAGGAGGAACAATTGTGAATTGGCTTATGGAAAATCGTCCGATGTGCGTCGAATTTCGCCTGTGTATTGCATACGTATACGAGATGTAGAATCATGTATAAGTGACATACTTTGCTTATCGATTCCTGTAGATTCTGAATATTTAACTGATACTTATACAGTACCTTGAATTCGTAATTGTATAAATTCTTGCTTCACCATAAGTTAGTATATATATACACCGTATATATGGCTTTCCACGAAATTCTACATGTATATATGAGACCGAGTTCGTTTTATGAGTTGTTGATCTTGCATTGTTCGTTCAACTTTCATAATGGTTTCTTACGTTCTGGACCATATTCCCGAAGTTATTTCCTTAAGAAAAAGCATAATTAGATTAAGTTTGGTGCTGGTTCCTCATATCCTCAAGAAGGAAGTAGAGGGCATTTGTTTCTCACCTTTTCGTTTGGTGAATAATGTGATCTTGATTAATAAGATAGAATTTTTAGCTTGGATCTGTCGCAACCTCCCTTTGTTGACTAAGGAATTGCCTGAAACAACACAAGTCGGAAATACCATTTTAGTGGGTAAATGGGCTTGAGCCCACTGTGGCCCTAAGGTGTGAAACTTAACCGGCTAATCGTTATTCAACTCGTCTCGGGCTCGTTAATGTTCACTTCCATGTAGGAACCTGAACAGGATTTGAGCAAGTAGCTTTCGCCTCGGCTAGGTTCGAGTCTCATGTGACTCATTTAGTTGGGTGTATGTAATATTTATGCATACATGCACAACGACAATCATGCTAATGTAGCTACTTGAAATGGTTGCAGCTTGGCTCGAGATGTCGATCGATTCATATCGATTTCACAGTAAAACTTTAGGTCTGTGTTAGGAAATCTGTGTCTATAATAGAAATGGTACACCCCAAATTTGTGTCCAACAATAGAAGGTACAGAAACGAGCAGGTCATATTTGGATGGTTAAGTTCAAAACGCATACAAGCTTGTGCGCATCAATCTTCGGCTGTGCTGATCAATGAGAGATGCCCAAAGAGCATCTCCTTGGTTTCCTCGGCTCGTTAAGTCGCCGACTCGGCCATTGTTTTATATCTGGCTTTGTGTATTATTGCCTTCTAGCTTTAGTTATGATAATCTTGGTTCCGACTCAACCCTTGCCGGACTCTATGGCCTTAAGTTTGGATTCTGGCAATGGATTAAGCATATCATGTTCTTTCAAGATCCAAAATACATCTTAGTGTGCTTTGAATGAATTCTAAGGAAATTCCCTTAGGAATGGGAAATCTTGATGCTAACAATTCTAGCAAATTTTCTCATCTTATGCCACCAACTTGTTCATCTTTGAATGTCTCCATGTCTTTAGGTGCATCACAATCAAATATTTGTTTGTCCTTTGGTTGGAGATGGGACTTTAATACGGGAAGGAGGGAAACTTAATTGATCAGTGGCAGATTTAGAAGTTGACATCGGGTGAGGCGACAAGCCCATTAAACTATTTAAGATGGGACGAACTGTGTATTATAACCACGGATTAACTGTGAACTACGGGGTCATTCTTATTTCTAATTTCAGCATGGCCCCCTCTGTACCAAAGAACACACACACACACACACACACACACACACACATATATATATATATATATATATATATATATATATATATATATATATATAATTCCTCAACAAATTCAATTGATTAAATCGGATAAGGCATGAGCATGTGAATTATAAACCAATCCATTTTACTGATTCAAATTCACCCAGTCCGAGTACACCCTTTCTTGATTTTGCTTTGTCTTGTGCTGATTTCTGTATGATCAAATGCTTCAGGCCTACAACTTTGCCAGATTGAACGTGATTCAACTAGTGTGTGTTTGATTACGAGGCCAGGAGTACGGACCTGGAACCGCACTTTCTGTTCCAGCAGCCCACCCCCAGGGGTGTGCCAGTCGTGGGCCTCATAATTGGATGAAAAAAGTGGGATCACAAGACCCTGATTTTTATTATGTGCAAGGCCTACATTTGGTTACAAGCTGAACTGAAGTTGCAGTTCCAGTTCCATAATCCCAGACCTCGTAATCAAACACCCCCCTAGGCACCACAGTGGACCTGGTTTGGGGCCTAATTGAACCTGTATCAGATCCATTAGGATCAAGCTTTTGTAATGGTTGATGAAAATCTATACTAAACCTGGATCCAACCTTGATTATGATTTCCGTTTTCTCATGGGATGATGGTTTGTTACTCTCATGATAGACACAAGAACACCCAGATACAGGTCTGGTTTGGACTTTCTTGGATCCAAACCACGTGAGACCGGTCGATCTCCATGGTTCAACAACTTTTGAATACTTTATCAGATAGTTTGTGACATTAAAAGGTTTAACAGTGAGCACCATGAAACATTATTGGTTTGTAAAGTGAGTTTTTCTTTAATAATTCATGCGAGAGCCGGAAAAGACCGAGAAAAAGAAAAAAAGAGTGGAAAAAAGAGTGACGGATCTCATTTTCTCTAGTTCACATTTGTTAGTATCTGAATCTTTGTCCCGACCATCAATGAGACTATTCTCTCTCAATCATGCTTAGTTTTGGGCCGGGTTTGGATTTTTAAAAGATCGAAACTCGCGTCTTAGCACTAGGGTGTTAGCCCACTTCGCAGCGTTCTCGGCTTGTGTTGTAGATGGCAAGTTCGACTCCAGGGGCTTGCAATACCCGTGTTCATCCAAAGGGGGTGCGACCAAAAGCACCGGTGGGTGGCGGCAGATGCCATGTAACTTAATGCATACACGACGGTTGTGATCTTCTGGTTTAGGAACTGCTCTTAGTTTGACCCCAAAACAGGTTAATGGCTGTGACTTTATGTAGAGGTGATCAGTTTGGACCCGGCCTGGCAAGTTGAGGCAGATGGAAACCGTCTCCGAACCCGATAAAAGAGCCGGAACTGTAACCCAGTCAGAGACTCCTCCAGTTCAAGTTCTGGTTCCACCTACCAATGAACCGAACCGGAACCGCGAATTCAAAACCAGCTGTTTAGACCCCTATTTTGATTCCGGTTCTAAAGTCCCTTCCCTATTAGATGGACTTTTCGTATGAAACTGGACTAAAACCAGAATGGAACTGGAATGAAAACTGTCGTGAAACCAGAATGAAAACCGAAGAGAAGAGCCCCACTTCGGTTCTAGTTCCAGTTTCCGATGAAACCTAAGCCCAAAGAGGGTTTCTCTCATAAGAAAGCAATAGACCATACACGCTCAACTACAAGAAAGGACCATAGTGATCACGGGTGGACACGCTTTTCTTAGATGCCATTGATGCCATATGATGTTAAGCTTACGATATGTGGTTTTAGCCACAAGTTAACGCAAACCATTCATCATGGGGTAGACCTTACTGTTGGACTTCTTTCGATTGCGAAGAAGATGAGATTAGAATCTTTAACATGCTTGTTGATAAAAGTCTAGATAAAAATGAATAAAATTGATGAGAATGTCATAACAGTGACATCAGTCTATTTCTTTGAATCGATTCCATATGAATGAATCAATCCTTGCTATCTTGAGTGGCTTTCATTGGATCATTGGCATCCCATCTATGATTCGAGAATTCAAATACAAAAACCATTCGCTGGTCGGGTATCGGGTTGAGCAACTCCGTTAAGTTTAAGATATACATTTCATAGATAAGTTTGTGTGCAGAATTAATATCTTTATACAAAATAAAATAAAAAATTCACTTGTGTACTACTTTTTATTGTAAAATTGAAAGAGCAGATCATTTAATTACATTACATGCGACCAACTCATTGGGTTAAAACTGTTTGCATACATTTTATGTATATAATCATTCAATACACTTGAGAGAACGAGCTAATATGAGCTTAAGTCAATCATAACATGAATTGTTCATGTTCAGCTCACATAGTTTAGCAAGTCAGCTCATATTTTCTTCATTATATCATGAATGGAACCACAAAAGATCTCATCGCAAGTCTAACCGAGCCAAACCACGAGCACCTCAGTTCATTTACCAGACCTGCGTCTTGTGGACAAGTTGAAGTGATCATGGAGGTCCCAAAGGCAGTGAAGCAAAGATAATTGCACAGACATTTAAATATCTGTTTCTATTATTGATTGACAAAAATACAAACTTCAAGAGCCATGCAAAATGTATGGAGATGTACAAGCTCACCCTCTAGAGAGGAATTAATTAATATAATCTAAGTCCAGGACTGAATTGGGTAGTTGCTATTCAAAGAGTTCACACCACTAATGTGGGCAAAGATTTCTGAAGAATCGATAAGATCCTGCTCTTTGTCCTCTGAAATATCTACCTGCACAACAATAGAATCTCAATTAGGGCAATGTTTGGGAAGTCTTCACTGCAAAAGGCCGAGGAAGGGTATCAAGCACAATGTGGCATTATTTTTTCTAAAGGGAAAGTGCTTCAAGGAAGTACCAGGTTAAAAAAAATTAAGCAAGATGAACTAGCAGCTTACACCGATGGTAATGCTTGAAGTCTTAAGGGAGTGCTTGTGAGATGTGAAAAGCTATAGCAATGAATTATGGATATATATATATATATATATATATATATATATATATATATATATATATATATATATATATATATATATATATATATATATATATATATATATGTTGTCGTAAGAACTGGTGGCATAATTCTGTTGGCAGAGTTAGACATGATACGGAGCATGCTAGAGACATCTCAAATATAAAAAGTGGTATTAAGTAAATCCATACGCCGTAGCAAAGGAAGGTTGTACCTATAGCATAAGTACGTTAATTGAATCATTTGACGTTATATATGGGAAAGGTATAAAGCCGGCTAGAAGATTCTTAAGTAAGATTCATATCCATATTCGATCGAAGAACATCTTTTCATTTAAGATATATATGTCCACATTAAAGTTATTCAGATCAAAGATACAAGAACTTCAATGATTCAGTGAGGTCTACATCGACCGTGGTGCACCGTCGAAAATTTGGAAATTTAACAAAACTAGGAGTGCCCGCCATTCAATCTGTGGGCTGTAATACATAGTTCATGCTACCCTTAAACAAATTTTGTGGGCGATTAGCCCCGCCCTAAAAAAAATTCTACATTCGTCGGTACTGTTCATAATCTGTAATCGGAAGGAGAAGGAAACCTACTTCGTCATAGTGATAGCTGCGGCTTGATGCAGTTGTATCGCTGAACTCTTCATTCTTTGCAAACCTTCCCCTAACTCGTGGTCTACTGTCCGCTAATGTCTTCCGGCACGCATACTGCAAGTTAATTTGCCACTTCAAGTCAGAAAAGAAGGGAAACTTTAGGACGTCGGAAAGGTGGTTCAATTTTTTTATCATCAATATTAGAGGCTTTTTCTGTTCCAGCATTTGGGAAGCTTTCAGGCACGTGAAAAGGGTCGGATTCGTAACGCAATCTCTCTCTCTCACACACACACAGAAAGAAGAGACCTTGATCTTCTTGTTGAAGTTTCTCTCGTTCCTCTTTTTAATGTATCTATGGATCCTCTGCTTTCGTTCTTCCAATGAATAACGACCAACTTTGAAACCCGTTTCGTCTAAAGCCGGCGGATCAGAAGTCAAGGTGCCGCTACCCACTAGCTGGTTCTCCCGAAGTACCTAAAGGGTCACAGACACCAACACACAGAAACATGGCAGCTTAATTCCCAACAAAAAATAAAACAAAGTACTTAATATCATATTGTCATATGAACTCTCTCATGTTTTCGTTCATCGGTGCCTTTGCATTAGAAACGAATGCAAGATAGCCAACAAATTAAACTGTATGAAGATAATGAGAGAGCAAACTAATTTGTTAGTAAGTCTTAGGGTTAGGCATGTAGACTCCTAGCAGATATGCACGCCACTGGATATCGAGCCCGTGACCTTCAAACCCAAGGTTCTTTCAGGTCGACCCGTTAACCAGGAAAGCCGTGTCTCCTAGTTTGATTGGCAGGTATTTAACGAAAATAAACATAATAATATACAGAATAAAGAGTTCAGCCACTAAAAATATATTTAGGCATTTTACAGTGACATTGAATGTGCATGTCCTTGTTAGAGGAATAGGCGCCTGGAAGCCGCTAAGGAAAGGGAAAGTGGTGGGGTGCATGCTCTGGGCATAAAAAAAGCCTGATATGAGGGGGATCATTGGTATTGTCACGTAAAAGGAGACGCAATTTTGCTTTATAAAGATGAATAAAAGCATCTACATATCTAACTTTTCGCACATGAAAAATGCTAATATGCATGTCGAGGTCAAGAGGACATTGATTCTCACATTAAAACCCAATATGCACAAGGGGCCTTCCAGTTCAAGTCCTTGATCAAGCAAAAGGTCAAGAAAGGCCTGTTGCAATGGAAGTAGGAGCATTTTAAAACGGTCATATTAAAAGTTTTATAAAAGCGTTTGGGTACAATGGGAGGCCGAAGATGCAAGCCCCCGGGTTCAAGTGTGAAGCTCCTGGATGAACAACTTGTGAGTCGACCCCCTAGCCAGTTGAGGCACTGCTCCATCCAAATATTGTAAAAGCATTAATATTGAATAGGCCACTGAAAAATATTTGATAATAATTAAAATAATATTAGAAGAGTAATTAGAGAGGATATTTTGAACTCACAGGCGATATGATAAGAGATAAGATCGCCCTCAACCAAAAGAAAGTTAAGGGATACAAACTTTTGCTTCTACTATAAAGAAAAATTGTGTCGCTGAGAGAGGATGCTGCTCGTTACCTGTATATCTGTGGCGCTATAGACTCGGTGCGCCGGATCGGCGGCAAAGACGCCTGCACCCCTCTCACCATGCAACTCCAACTCCGATGCCGGGAGCACCTGGATAACCTGCATCGAGCCCATTGCATGGAAGGCCCTCCCTTGCTCCACAGAGACAGCCGGAGCCAACCCATTTGGCAGCACCGTGCCGAACCCTGCGAAGTCCGGGAATGGCGAAAGGCACTGCATCTCTTCGTCGAAGGGCGGTGCAAAGACACACGGCACTGGCGGGGCCCCATTAAGACCGATCACTGGCGGCGGAGGGAGTCCGTAGCCTAGTGCAGACGCCTCTCCATACGAAGAGGAGGAAGAAGGGAAGGGGGAGAGTGTGGAGATGTCGAACTGGTCGTTGAAGGGAAGAGCGGGAGCGAAGTTCACCGGGAAGTCGACGTCCGGCTTGAGTACGGCAGAAGGGCAAGGATTCCGGTGGCTGTCTTCGACGGAGGGAGAAGAGGAGGAGAAACGCGCGTCTTCTGAGCAATTGGAGGTGGAGACCTCCGGCGGCGGTGGCGGGTTGCTCAGCGTATCCACGAAGAAGATCTCCTCTGCCGTAAAGTGGAAGAGCGGGACCGGCAACTCCAGCAGATCGGCCTGCAAGAAGCTCGGTGTTACGTACTGCTCTTTTCTGTTAACAAAATTTACGACGATGAGGATAAACTATATTCTGCTTTATCCACCTTCTTTTAATAAAAAAAACGTTAGTTACTGAAATACGCAACAATAAATTTCCTATGAGAAATCGGTCATTGGATCTTAAGAGCAATTTGGGCCTGACTCACAAGTTGAAGGCCATGAGTTTGACATCCGGGGAGTGCGTGCATCTCTCTTTGTCCTCCTTATTGTAAAAAAGAAGAATTGAACCTTTGTATCAGTTTTGATCACATTGACTGTGTTTAAAGCAAGCCTTGCTATTATCATTATGTTTTTTCTTAAGAATCGGCCCTAACACTTAAAAATATTGACTTAAATCATCTATTAATCTTATTTTCAATGACCTGACATGAACGAGATCATTACAGTCTAGCTACTTGTATCATTTTCATTCATGTATTGGCATACCATATCATAGATAGAGTGCATGTACAACCTATTGTATATATCATGTCATACTATATAAGTAACTTGTTTTATTTTAAAAATTTTCCCTTTTTTACATATTTTGTCCAGACAACATCATTGGTTTCAACTCAATGGATCGGGCAGCGGCCAACTTTTTTTTTCCGCAGCCGACTTCGTTATTCCAGCTACCTCATTAGTACTGATGCTAAGAAATAAAAAGGAAGTGTTATGCAGTATCAGATTGGCTTATCGATGCTGTTTTTTACTTCAAAACGATAGCTGAGGAGAAAGCTACGAGCAAGCGGAAAGAGAATACTGAAAGAGAGGACCGATGATCTGCATGTCATAAAGATCCCCGAAAGTTAACTTAGAGGAAACAAGAAGTAATTTTGGAACAATAGAACATATGAATCAAACGTGATGGAGAACGTTTCACTATTGAAATGATCGATTAGCCGAGTGGAAAACGAAGAACTAGTTCTCGAAAAAAACTGACACTTTAGATGCTGTAAACGAAATTTCGTATCAAATGGAAAAGATAAAGCAAAAGATCAATACAATTATTACGTTCCTATAACATAATATCAGGATCTATCGAGTATGGGGAGTTGAAATCTCTGTGAGAAAAGATCGTTACGTTCAGATTATTCAGAAAAGACAACTTGCATGAGCAAACGAGGATGAAAAGTTTTAGAATTGCATGAAATCGATTCAAAGAGAGAGAAAAATGGAAACAAGTTATAAAAATGCATTCTATATATCAAACTATCGTAAGCAATCACGTCACAGAACTTTAAAATTCTTCTTTTCTCTATATTTATTCGTTTGTATCATATGAACAATTGATTATTCACGCGGAAATTAAAGCTCAGAAGAATTAAGAGAATTAAAGTCCTAGGCTAATTGAGAATCATTATCGTTCTTGAATCATAGAAAACAAACAGAAATAAAAGAAGCGCCCATACAAAATACAAAATGAAAGAGAAAAGAGAGAATAGACGGAGATTTTACAGATGAATGCGATTCAGGCGGACGGATCACGTCCTGTAACATCTTTCCGGTCCTCTCTCTCTCTTTGTGTTCTTTCTCTCTTTGAAACTCCGTGGAAGATCTCTTCTTCCTTCCCGAATTCTTCTCTTCAGAGAGAAAGAGAGAGAAGCGAGCGGAGGGCCTTCGATATCGGGAGGGAGGGTGGTGAAGATCTTTTATACCCCTCCCCACTCCGCCATTGTGACGTCAGCAAGGCCGTCTGCAGCCTGGACTTAGGACGAGCGGGTGCTGGCCCCTATCTTGACGGGTGTCCGCTAGCTGGTGCCACGTCGGATAGACGTCCGACGTGGCGGTGCTTATCTGGCGGCAGGTGGGGTCCTGCTTAATTTTGGCGCTTCCTTCGAGCGGACCGAGTCGGAATCCGTTGGACCCCCGCTTGACCGAGCCCTAACCCTCGCGATCGCCAAAAGATCGCCGATCAGAACCAGCCTAGGTTTTTCAATTTCGTGTCTTGCCACAACAGGTTAACCTTATATTGTCCCTACTCTTTCCTCGTGTTGCTTTGGGTGGACATGAACACGGACTTCTCATTTCATGTCTTCCTTGTCGTGTCCAAATATCATGTTTAATGTCCATGTTGATTCAAAATTTTTAGCTACCCGATTTGATTTCTTGTTATTTTAAGTGGACACTAGTCAAATTTGTTTGGAGCCAAGCAGAAAATTAAATTTCATTATTGGATGATCTAAAACCGTAAAGATTTAATTTCGTTGACCAAAGTTCAAAGTTGAATGTCACTCATCAAATTGTTCAAAAGAAACTATGAGAATCCATGGTTGTTAAAATAGAGAGGAGAGTTATAATGAAAGCGTGACTAATAAGGTGTACGAAATTTATAAGTAAGATGAAACAATCATTCAATTACTGAATTAGAGTTAGTCAATTAGTCAAATTTAGTCTGGAGTTTGATTCAACTTGGCAGTAGCATGCCTTGAACTTGAAACGAGGCAATCTCCCGTCCTCTGAATCTAAACATCGTGTACTATTGGTTCCTTGCTAAAAATATTATCACCAAATGTTGGTCTATTATTATTATTATTGTTATATTATTATTATTATTATTATTATCATTAAAAATATTTTTTTATAATAATATTAAAAAATTTAGCATTATAACATTTTAAAAATATTATCTAAACGCACCAGTATCATTCCGCAACTATCGGGATGCCGTATCGCAGGATAATGAACTATCGCTGTTTGTAACTGTGTATCGAACGTTATCAGCATCGTACGATTCTCTTGGTAATCGATATTTCCATTTTGCAAATTTAGATATGAAAAGTAAATTACTCTGCATTCCATTTCGGTTTTGAGAATTGAATAGGCTGTATTACTTTAATGAAAAAAATTTGATTCTAATTTTTTTTTAAAACTTTTTTTCCTAATTTTTAAATTATTTTAATTTATTATTTTTTAACTCCATTTAATATGAATCAAATTGAATCAAGTGGACATATAAAAAATTAAAAGAAAGAGTTAAAAAAATTGTTAAAGCTAAATTTTGTTCTACTGTAATACCCATTATAGCACCTCTGCACTCTCCCCAACTTGTGACGGACACCTTGACACGACAAGAGGTAAATACTCTCTTTGATACGGGCATTAAGTTGGCACGACGACACCCATTCAAAGGTGCACAAGACTTCAATTTTTTCGTGATTTTCTTTTTTTATCAAAAGAAATATTATTATTATTATTATTATTATTATTATTATTATTATTATTATTATTATTATTATTATTATTATTATTATTATTATTATTATTATTATTATTATTATTATTATTATTATTATTATTATTATTTATTATTATTATTATTATTATTATTATTATTATTATTATTATTATTATTATTATTATTATTATTATTATATTATTATTATTATTATTATTATTATTATTATTATTATTATTATTATTATTATTATTATTATTATTATTATTTATTATTATTATTATTATTATTATTATTATTATTATTATTATTATTATTATTATTATTATTATTATTATTATTATTATTATTATTATTATTATTATTATTATTATTATTATTATTATTATTATTATTATTATTATTATTGTTATTATTATTATTATTATTATTATTATTATTATTATTATTATTATTATTATTATTATTATTGTTATTGTTATTATTATTAGCATTATTATTATTATTATTATTATTATTATTATTATTATTATTATTATTATTATTATTATTATTATTGTTAATTATTATTATTATTATTATTATTATTATTATTATATTATTATTCATTATTATTATCATTATCTTATCATTAGCTTCAATTATTATTATTATTATTATTATTATTATTATTATTATTATTATTACTCATTATTATTATTATTATTATTATTATTATTACTATTATTATTATGTATTATTATTGAAATTATTATTATTATTATTATTATCATTATGGAAGCAAATAATAATGATTAGTTGAAATATAAAGGACTTTTACAAATGGTGGTAACATACCTTGGCATATTTTTAGAATTAAAGTTAATAGTAACAAAGATTAGTCATTTTAATTTATGAAACTAAGTTTTGTATATATAAAAGATATTATAAAATAAACACTTCAAAGGTTAACAACAATTTTGCACAATTATTTTTATATATTAATATAAAAAGTAAATGTTATTCGCCAATTGTTGTGATAATTGCGATGGAGTAAATGAAAGTAAAATTTAAAAGAAAATATATGAAGTCGCAAAAATATTTAATTTAGTATTAGAAATAAATTAGAAAACCTTATTAATTTTAAGAAAGTGTTTTTTGAATAATGAAATTAGATTTGGGAGAACAATTTATGCCCAAGAAAAATAAAATTTAATGACAATTTACTTATATCACGATACATTGTCTTGCAGGTACTCTAAATTAATTGACGGTAAATAATTAATAACCATTAAAGAAGTTATTTTATCCCTTTTTTTAAAAAAAGGAACAAAATAACTATTCACAAAATGATAAAATTAAAATTATGAAGATTTTTATTTTGGATTGGATAATTTTATTTAAAGAAAAAGTTTTGTTTTAGTGTTTTAGAAAATTCACTTCATTTTAAAAGAAAATATTGCAAGTTATCAAAAATCACAACTTAGATGACTCTTAAAAGCAATGTGATTAATAAGTTATTCTTGTTGACTAACTCCTTTTCATTTTTTTAGCAAAAAATTCAAATCTTTAGCATTTTTTTAAAAATGCATGATCACGATTTTAACCAAGGTCAATGGTGTAATAAAAATAAACAATAAAAATAAAAACACCAATAAAAATAAAAACAAAATTCAATAAGTCAACAAAAGAAAACAAAACATTTTTTCTTTTTATTATCATTAATCTTTATGTTTTTATTTGCATTTCAAGCACGCCAACTTTAACCCAAGTTATTTGATTAAAAAACTATGTTAACAATTTTTCTAATTTTTGATTTTATTATTTTAAAAAAATTCAAGCATAACAAACTTAGCTTAAAAAGAGAGAGAGAAACCAACTAAACCAAAAAAAAAAAGGCTAAGCTCATAATTTCATAATAACTCTGACCCACTAACTTATTTAGCGGCTACTAAATGAAAGTCATTAACTTGAAAAAGCCTAAAGTAACAAACTTAAAGTTAAACTAAATGAAAAGCTAAGAAATAAATAATAAATAAATAAAAAATATAACAAGATTTGGCTTTTGTTCTTTCAAAACTAGCAAAAAAAAGAACATCAGAGAGGTGATCACACCAATTGAGCACCAGGAGTGGAGGAGAAGCCGGTGACTCCGAGCGTGCACTATGGTGGTGGTGCATTGGGCAACCCTCAGTAGTAGTAGACAGTGGTATGGAGTAAGGTGGGTGATGGTGGGAAACAAAGTGGTGGTGGTGCGGAGTTATAGAAATCGCGAGGTTTGGGTGGTGGTCATGATGACAAGTGGCACGCGAACAACAACACAAGAACAACGTTCCATCTCTAATGCAATCTTAGTCCAGCTTTTGACACGTGCGTGGTATGGTGGCTCGTGGAGGACAGTTCGATTCCGGGTTTGATTTGGGTGGAGGACAACGGGTTCTTTGAGGGCGACGGTTCCATCGACCGAGATGGAGGAGGTCTTGGGCTCGGTGGGTTGCACGGTGGTGATGGGTTACGATTACGGGGAATTTTTAGTGGCGATTTGTGTAATATGTTTGAGGGTATCATTTGTGATAGCTTTGAGTTTTCCTATTTTCTTGTTTGGTATTATGAGGTGTATTTGTTGAAGGAGGTTTGTGTTCAATAGGGTGAGGTTGTGTTTATTATTATTATTTTTTGTGATCTCATAATATAAAAATACGAGTGACCATAACTCTAAAATGGTGAGTGGGGTGAGAATATAAAATACGGTGACCATACTCTAAAATGGTGAGTGGGGTGAGAATGAAAGATGAGAGAATGGTGAAAACGGGTGAGAGTGAGATTTTATGGTAGTGTTGATGTTGGTGAATGGCGTACGGAATTGAAGGTGGTTTGTATTTTTTTTTCTTTTGTGTTTTTTCCTCCCTAAATTCTCTACACTCTCCCTAATGATAATAGTAAAATATCCACTCTCTCTGTGTTGCTTGCCATTTTATAGACCCAAATAAATGAAAAAAGAAAAAAAAAAAAATTCCAAGTTGGGTTGTCTAGAGACCAGCATTGTATGGTTTCTTTCCCACTCCATTCTTGGCTTTCAAGTGTGCTTCCTTTTTTTTCTATCTTCTTGCAACTTTCCTTTTCTTTGTTTTTCATCCTCGACTCTTTTTCCTTATCTTAGCTTGCACTTGTGCGTATACTATGTAGCTATTTTTTTCCTGCTTTTGGTGTTTCATTTTGAAAAATCTTATACTTCACACTTTTCACTTCTTTTGCAATGACTACAAAAGTTTGCTTCTTACCACTTTTCTACTTCTTTTGCAAATGACTACAAAAGTTGCTTCTTACCTTTTGTTTTGGTCTTGCTAGCTGTAACATTCCTGCTTCTTTTATCTTTTTTAATTTTTTTTTAACATTAAAAACTTGGGATAAAATGGACCAAGCCCATAAGAAGACATTTGTTCTTCTCTTCCTTTTTTTTCGTTTAAATAATTTAAATTTAATTTTTTAAAGGGTTAAGATGAGTCATGGACACATGCCAAATAAGCAATATAATAAAAATATAAATAAAATATGTAAAACATATACATATATGTAATATACAACACGAAAGTGTGTCTGTATAAAGGACGACAGAGAATGAGCCCTTCGCAAACCGAGTTAAGCTCACCAAGAATGTGAACTAGCTTCATGAATCAGGGCAAGACAAGCCAGACACTTTTGAGCTGTCTCAAGCAATTAGTCTCTTTTTGCAGCCATCGGTGCAGGCTGCAGCAGAGGGGAACCATGGAGTTTTTGTACACTAGCTTGCTTGCTGGGCTCTTCCTTTGCAATGCAGTCGAGCCCGAATAAAGAGATCGAAAGTCCAAACAATAAAGGGAGGAAAACTGGGGACCGGTTCTTTTTTTCTAGGAATACAAAATTTAATTCCATAGTGATTGTCATTTTTCCATACAGACGGGAGGCATGCTCAGAATTGCATGACACTTCATTGAAAAGGAACAATCAGCGTCGAAGAGGAATATGAAGGTATGAATTTCTTGAAAGAAAGCATGAGCATCATTTTAAACAAGGAGACACGGCTCTCCTGGCTAGAAACCGAGTCAAAAGAACCTTCTAGTTGAGACTAGTTTTGACTCCAACACAATACAAAGAACCAACTAATTCAAGCATAATATAGAGATGATAAAACGTCCTCACTCATAAAAGAACATGGCTGATTGGCATGCACAGCTACAGGAATATATTTAAAAGAATAGAACAGTCCTCACTCATTAAATGTCCACACATTTGACTTTTTCTCGTGATGGTTAGTCTGTCGAAAGAAACAATGCACCTTTGTGTCACAGGTGGCTGCTAGCATACACTTTCATGAATCATAAATTTGTTGTCACGTAAAAAGCAAACGACATCAAGTATTCTTGAGGACAGCACATCTCTCCCATGTATGTCACACTTTTCACACAACACACAGAAAGACATGTATAATATACATACATGCATATACACATATATACAGACATAAGTACATACATATACATCTGAGTTTGTGCATACATCAAACAGCAAGTCACCACCAAAATCTCTGAGAAATCAATCGACTAAAGCAGAGTGCTTCATTATTCAAACTATAAAAGCGTCTTGTATATTGAATTTATTACTGATTAAGCATAATTCACATCAGATATATATACACACACACATACATATAACTGTGTATGCGTGCATGTGATCACCTTGCAGAGAAGTGTTTTCTCAAAAAAAACGTGGAGGAGGAATTGTTACCCAATGTCAGCTAGCTTGCAGCAGATTCAAATATTTTGTATACTACAATCTTGTTATGTAATGAATTTGTTTTGCCCAATCAATAGTCCGTTAGTTCACTCTGTGAGATTTAAAGAAAAAATTATAATACTTGTACGGTTAATCTGCTTCTAGTTATTACTTTGTTTAGCAATAGAGCTTTTCCAGATTTGTAATTCCTCATCTAGTCACACCACTTCACTTGGGGATCCTTAAAAGTGAAACTCGGGGACGCTGCAAGGTAAAATACTTCAAGATTCTTTATTTGTAAAGAACAGACCTACTTTACATAGATCGGGCGTACAAGAATTCAAAACTATTTGAAAAAGGATCAGCAACCATAAATTCAGAAGCTTAAATTGCACAAGAAATAAAAAAGGGAAGTCCTTTTGAATATTATCATTCATTCAAGCCTCAATAACATTAAACCATTCATCGATTACCTTTAGGAATCAATCCATTTTCATACAAGGAGCTTTTAATTCTGGACAGAACTGTCACAGTGCACTGATAGCTGTATTGCTGAGCCTACAGAAGCGACTGAATCATGGTTATCAAGAACAAACATACTCATAAGTAGCTGCAGATGACATCTGATGAAGAGCACAAAGTATAGTTTGAAAAGATTAGATCACAAAGATGCTGAAGTAACCACCATTTGAGAAAAGCTTAAAAGCATCAAACAGGAAAACAACATTTCTCACGGAAGCAGATAGAAAATGAAGGATGCCAGTAACTTGCTAAACTTTATGTGCATATGTACTTGCATGTAAGAAACCTCTACACCGAAGAGCTCTGCTGGCCAGATAGGACTCAATACCGAAGAGTTGTGCAAGACACCTCCATGCCACCTCAGTATCCCAGAATGTAATAATGCAACAAAAGATTACCTGCCAGGAATCAACCATTATGAATGATGAACTCTTGCAAGACAGTTCACATAGTTGAATTCTATGCTCCGCAGAAATTAGTCCCTATAGAAAATGGTATGATTATCATGGTCAGGCTCAAGAAAAACTGACTCTGGCATCTTGAAAGAATGCTAAGTGTTACTTCTTTACCCCATTAGTCATGCAAGCGTGAAAACATAATTAACCAATCAGTAACCATACTCACCAATTAATGAACATGAAAATATTATTACTAGAAAGCTTAGACCCAAGGTGCACTCAAGTTCTGGTTTACAAATGCCACGACATGAGAATAAAAGACATGCCTGGCCATTTTCAATTTATATGCAAGTTTTTTCTGACACTGCTCTTTTTTTTTCAGGATTCACTTTGCAGTTTGCACCGGTTGACCAAAGATGATTATTCAGACAATTCAGGGACATTTTCATGCAATATCCCTTTAGATTGGCCTGTGGTGCACAAGAAAACAAATGATGTCTGCTACAGATATCATATCAAGTCTCTTATCGGGGTGAACATGTGTGCATTGACAAAGGAACCATCTCAACATGTATGAGTAATAGATCTGAGCATATCTTGTGTGCAGATAGTTAAGTAATGTTTTTTATTTTGAGTATCGGGCATGATTACTTTCATGCAACATCAGGTAGACATCTAAAGTCCAACTACTATCCATTTTCTTCCTTTTCCTTGTCTTAGTCTTGATTTCTCATTATATAACTCAATCCATGCTAAGATATGACAGTGAATCATTCAGCATGAACTTTCAGCTTTACTTAACCTATGCATATCTTTTGTCAAAATTCAATCTGAACCAAACTCTTCACTCTTTCAGTAAAGTCAAATCCTTGTACAAGAGATCCTAGGTCATACCATCTCACCCAACCTTAATAGGAAAAAGAATTCTAATCAAGGCCTGTTTAGAGTGAACATTTTTATACGTAAGCTCATCCTTGATTGAGATCTGCAATCAATAACCATCATGCGTCATTACATTTTTGAAGAAACATTATTTAGATTAACTGCATGTCATTCTCCTCGATGTGGTCATGTATTACCAGTACACCTTAAACATATACCAACCTTTTTCCCATAAGCATCATTTGCAGGTTACATGTATCCACCAATGACATAAAATCCTCTTGAGGTCAGCGCATCCTTTGCCAACTCTACATGCGGATAACTGATGAATGACTAGGACCATTAATAGTTTCTTGAAACCATGCAAGAAGTAGATTTATTGTGATGAACAATTGAAGAAGATGAATCTTATAAATATAACGAACAAACAAAATTTGTCCTCAAATGCACGCCTATCAAAATTATAGACCAAACACTACCAGTTCTTAGAGTTGCATACTTGAATGAGACACCTCAACCAACTTTAACTCTTATTGCATAAAAAAAAAACACATAGAATGAACTCCTATAACCTGGTCAAAACGCATTAAAAACAACAAAATTGCATGTTCATTTTAAGTACTGCATTCTCTTGGTTTACACTGACCCTATAGATCTCGTTGTGCAAAGACCTATTACTGGCTAATTTATGGGTAGAGCCAAATGGTGTGAACTGTACAAGTTACCAATAACATTTTTAAAGGAGGGAAAGGGCTCCGGTGTATAGATAGGATCTCGCCGTTTAAGAAGTAACCATAGAAACGATGGAACCCACTATTTATTCATAGGTAAATGAACTGCCTGTAAGAAATAACAAATCGTGGTTGGGAAGGTTATCGTAGCAAAAGAAGGAAAAAGATTGACTGAAAGAAAAGAAATGTAAATCAATTAGTTATTCATGAAAATTTTATTCATCAAAGTTTCATTTTAAACTATGACAAGAGTTAGACTAGTCTTTTAGGGGTTCCCACCCAAAGAATGAACTCAGACAAAAGTGAAAGAGTATAAAGCACAAAAGAGTACTAAAAAGAAAGAGAATTAAAAGCTATATGCAAGATCTATAAGAAGGTGAAAAGAAGGGTTTTAAGATGAAGACAAATTTACAACAAAGAACTTAGTGGTGTTTGGATGCACCCACTAACCAGTCAAACATGATAAGTTTAACGTGAAAAGGTAGGGTACAGCTTATCGTGTTTTATCTGAATAAGTGAGTGTGTCCAGTATTAGCAACAGAAAAATTGAGGAGAAGGTAAGACAACAACAACAACAACTAAGCCTTTTCCCATACTAGACGGGGTCAGCTACATGGATTCTTTGTTTCCACAGATCCCTATCGTGTGTCATGTTAGCAGTTAACTCACAATAAGATAGATCATTCTTTATTATTTCTTTCCAACACTTTTGTGGTCGTCCTCTAGCTCTTTTAATACTTTCCAAATTTAGTTTTTCATACCTTCTTACATGTTCTTCTTTTGATCTTCTTTCTATATGTCCAAACCATCTTAAACGATATTCCCTCATTTTATCCTCTATTGGTGTCACTCCTAATTTGTTTCTAATAACCTCATTATGTATATGGTCTTTTCTTGTATGACCACTCATCCATCTCAACATCTTCATTTCTGTCACAGACATCTTTTGTACATGTTGATGATTAACTGCCCAACACTCAGAACCATAAAACATGGCAGGCCTAATTGCTGCTCTATAATATTTACCTTTTAACTTTAATGGTATCTTCTTATCACAAAGAATACCTGGTGCTCCTCTCCATTTTAACCAACCAGCATTAATTCTATGCGTAACATCTCCATCAATTCTTTCATCACTCTGAAAAATTGACCCTAGGTATTTAAAACTTTCCTTTTGGGGGATGCAATGTGTGCCAATTTTAATTTCGATGTCCTCTGAGGTAACCAAATGATCAAACTTACATTCCATATATTTTGTCTTTGTTCTACTAAGTTGGAGGCCTTTGCTTTCTAATGTTTCTCTCCATAGTTCCAATTTTCTATTAACTTTTTCCTTAGACTCCTCCACTAATACAATGTCATCTGCAAATAACAAGAGAAGGCAAGAGATGGGAAAAAATATATATTTACCCTTAAGTTTGTATAACACAATGTATGTAACTTATAAATTTCTCCACATTAACAATTTCAAGTAAAGTGTACTACAGAAACCACCACAACATATGTTTATCAACATTAGCACCATTCTCTAACAAGTTCTTGGTATCTGGTAATGAGGTTGCATCACGAGAGAATATCAAAATAAGCCAAATATTGCACACAAAATTGCTTGAAGATAGTTAAAATGGAAAACAGGCTAGGTGCATTATATAATAGACAGAGACCTGTTAATACTTTAGTAACCAACTCAGAATTCTCGAGTCCTCGACCTTTTCTTATTTTAGCAGTGTTAGTTAATTAGCTTCTGAAATGTCATTTCTGTCAAAGGAAGTAAGATTAGCCATCGTGTTTACCATCTTGATAGATTCTAGCCGAAAAACAAGTCATCAATTCATAACCTTAGTTCACATTCTGACCCAATCATATTAAGACCTTTTAGCAAAGATGACACCTACAAGTCAAACATGCATCTCATTAAGTTGTTCTTATATCAATATAAAAAATGATAAGTCATGTAACATTAAACAAATTATGAACTACTAGATTATGGAGACAATATATCACTGCAATACATAAATTTATGCTTTTGAGTTTGAAAACTTTCCTGGTTCCAAGAAATGGAGTGCTGGTAAAATTGACTCTTGAGTGGAACAGGGATCCATGCTGTTATTAGATGTCTCCCTGAACCACATATGAGATATAACAAAAAGAAAAATGGACCTTTCTTGCGCCATGTGTGTCCCTTCAACAACAACAACAACAACTAAGCCTTTTCCCATACTAGACGGGGTCGGCTACATGGATTCTTTGTTTCCACAGATCTCTATCGTGTGCCATGTTAGCAGTTAACTCCCAATAAGCTAGATCATTCTTTATTGTTTCTTTCCAACACTTTTGTGGTCGTCCTCTACCTCTTTTAATACTTTCCAAATTTAGTTTTTTTAACCTTCTTACGGGTTCTTCTTTTGATCTTCTTTCTATATGTCCAAACCATCTTAAACGATGTTCTCTCATTTTATCCTCTATTGGTGCCACTCCTAATTTGTTTCTAATAACCTCATTATGTATACGGTCTTTTCTTGTATGACCACTCATCCATCTCAACATCTTCATTTCTGTCACAGACATCTTTTATACATGTTGATGATTAACTGCCCAACACTCAGAACCATAAAACATGGCAGGCCTAACTGCTGCTCTATAATATTTACCTTTTAATTTTAATGGTATCTTCTTATCACAAAGAATACCTGATGCTCCTCTCCATTTTAACCAACCAGCATTAATTCTATGTGTAACATCTCCATCAATTCTTCCATCACTTTGAAAAATTGACCCTAGGTATTTAAAACTTTCCTTTTGGGGAATGCAATGTGTGCCAATTTTAATTTCTATGTCCTCTGAAGTAGCCAAATGATCAAACTTACATTCCATATATTCTGTCTTTGTTCTACTAAGTCGGAGGCCTTTGTTTTCTAATGTTTCTCTCCATAGTTCCAATTTTCTATTAACTTTTTCCTTAGACTCCTCCACTAATACAATGTCATCTGCAAATAACATACACCAAGGTACTTCATCTTGAATATGTTTTGTTAACTCATCCATCACCATTATAAATAAGTATGGACTTAAAGTTGATCCTTGATGTAACCCAATATTAACTTCAAAGAAGTCTGTCGTTCCTTCATGAGTCCTCACACATGTTTTTGCACCATCATACATGTCTCTTATAAGGTTAATATATGTCAATGGGATACCTCTTTTTTCCAAAGTTCTCCAAAGAACCTCCCTCGGTACCCTATCATAAGCTTTTTCTAGATCAATAAATATCATGTGAAGGTCTTTCTTTTTTGCTCTAAAATGTTCCATAAGACGTCTCAAAAGGTGAATCGCTTGAATAGTAGATCTACCAGGCATAAATCCAAATTGGTTCTCTGTTGTACTTGATACTTGTCTTAACCTACGTTCAATAATTCTTTCCCATAATTTCATAGTATGACTCCTTAACTTGATACCTCGATAATTCGCACAATTTTGAATGTCTCCCTTGTTCTTATATACGGGTATAAGTGTACTTGCTCTCCATTCCTCGGGCATCTTTCTAAAAGTCATATAGAAAGAAGATCAAAAGAAGAACCTGTAAGAAGGTTAGAAAACCTAAATTTGGAAAGTATTAAAAGAGGTAGAGGACGACCACAAAAGTGTTGGAAAGAAACAATAAAGAATGATCTAGCTTATTGGGAGTTAACTGCTAACATGGCACACGATAGAGATCTGTGGAAACAAAGAATCCATGTAGCCGACCCCGTCTAGTATGGGAAAAGGCTTAGTTGTTGTTGTTGTTGTTGTTGTTGAATGTAATTTATAACATGCCCTCTTTGCCTTGATTTTATTTTGTACTACTTCACTCCACCACCAAGCTTCTTTTTGTACCGGTACACCTCCCTTAGATACCCCTAACACATCTTTCGCCACTTTCGTAATATGTATAGCCATATTGTTCCACATATCAGAGGGTGTGCCAACATAATTCCAAACATTTCCTTGAAGGACTTTCTGTTTAAATATATCTTCTTTCTCGCTTTTGAGGTTCCACCATTTAGTCCGAATAGCTCGATGCACTCTTTTCTTCTTTGTCCATTTTTTTATTTGTAAATCCATAACTAAAAGTCGATGTTTGGTGGTTAAGCTTTCTCCTAAAATTACCTTACAATCTTTACAACACGCTCTATCTTTTTTTCTACAAATAAAGTAATTAATTTGTGTTTGTGATAAGCCACTCTTATAAGTAATTAAATGTTCATCTCGTTTTTTGAAGATTGTATTGACTATAAAGAGATCAAATGACATAGCAAAATTTAAAATCTCCCTACCTTCCTCGTTTATATCCCCATAACCAAAGTTTCCATGAATCCCTTGATATCCTAATGCCTCTTTACCGACATGTCCATTTAAATCTCCTCCTAAACAAATCATCTCCCTTTGTGGAATCTTTTGAAACACCTTATCTAACTCTTCCCAAAAAACTGTCTTTATACTATCTTCTAGTCCTACTTGGGGTGCGTAAGCACAAACTATATTCAAAACCTCTACTCCTAACACTAATTTCAATGTCATGATTCGGTCACCATATCGTTGTATGTCTACTACACTCTCCTTTAAATCTTTATTTATGATAATACCAACTCCGTTTCGGACCTTTTCTTTACCTGAGTACCATAATTTAAAACCTGTATCCTCTATCTCCTTTGCTTTTTCTCCAACCCATTTTGTTTCTTGTAAACATAGAATATGAATCTTTCTCCGAATCATAGTATCTACCACCTCCATTAGCTTACCCGATAATGTTCCGATATTCTAAGAACCAATACGAATCTTATTATCTAGGACTAGCTTCCTTACCCCCCGCATCCATCCATAATCAAAATGCGGAGACCCTCTCTGAAAATTTTTCACTACATTCGGGCGGCAATGTAGCGGGACTAACTTCTTTACCCACACCCGTCCATGATGTGGGAACCCTCTCTGCAATTGATTCACTACATTCGGGCGAAAATGTAGTGGCCCTTACTTACTTCTTACTGCATTCGGGCTCTGCAGCACGTCGCTAGGCGGGGACGCCCCAAAGCAATGCTCATAATTTTTGTAATCCATGTTATAGAAATCTGACGAAGTTTTACGCTGGCTGTCGGAAGCCTAACACAACCCTCCTCCTTTATCCGGGCTTGGGACCGGCAATGCAAGGGTGATCCCTTACATGGGCGGAGTTATGTGTGTCCCTTGATAATAAAAAAATGTTTTTTTGAGGATATATGAATAAATGAACATGTACATATATACATAGAGAGAGAGAGATCCAATGTACACAAGTGGGGTGAATATAAAGTTATAAACGTAAATATAACTGACAAATATAAACAATATCTACCAATAAGGAAATTCCACAAAAAACTTACTCAAACAACACATAGACATTGGTTTACCATTTGAAGAACTATATGAGGGCACTTACCAAACATGCGTAAGTGCATGTAGGTTGGAGGGTTAAAGCTCCCTGCTGATACCAGTACAACAAGTTGGTTCCTGAAGCGAGAAAATGAAAGGTGGAAGGCATATCAAATGAACAGATATTCGACCTCAGCTTTGACATGCAGCAAGAGAAAAATGAACATGTTACAAAAGCAAGGCGTTAGCTCATAAAACCAATACAATGGATGGTCATGTAGATCGACAAACATCAACATAATCAAAATCAAATAATTCTGATGTGCTCCATGGATGCACCCTCTTATCCAGAAAGTGGCTCTGATCTGGACTGACAAACCAGAATAGGTACCATTTCTGGGTAGTGGGTGTAACCAACCATCCTTTCTTGGAGAAAGTAACTCTGAATGCGTCTCTAGTCTCAGGCCTCTAATTTTTGAGAGCATATCCCTTGCTTTGCATGGGAAATAAAAAAGCTGTCATTCATGATATTACAGCTGTTACCAAATTTATTATCCTATAAAACAAAAAAGAACAGAAAAATCTATATATTAACAGCCCAACCAAACTACACATTGCAAACTTATTAGTAAAATCAACTGACAAGTCAATAACATCTTTACGTCTCAATATTGTTTCCCATGACTATGAAAAGAGTTATCATCCTAATAAAAGAATATTATTGTGGTAGGTCCTGTTCCTGGTCAGAAATATAGTCCCAGATCCCGCTACTAAGAAAGAGGCTCACTTCTTAAAATATCCTATATATGTTGATGGGAACAGGGGAAGAGGTCAGATTTATCCCGAAGGGAGGAAGAGTAACAATACAGTCTATAATGCTTCAGCAGCAGGTGTAGTAAGTAAAATAGTACGTAAAGAAAAAGGTGGATATGAAATAACCATAACTGATGCATCGAATGGACACCAAACGGTTGATAGTATACCGCCAGGACCAGAACTTCTTGTTTCTGAAGGTGAATACATCAAGCATACTTCTGAATTCATGGACAAGAAGTTTGTCATTTTCTAAATCATGAACGTTCTATGGCATAGAGCACCCAATACATAAGAAAAAACATTAACAACAACCTGAACATCGTATGCAAGTTTGATTGATTTTATATTGACAACTGTCTTGACTTTTAAACAACTTTGGATGGTTAATGACGAAAGATTTGTTGCACGATATTTGGATGATCCAATTAACCAGAGCAACAATAGTGTCAGAAACTGGAGAATGGATGAAGCTTTTCTCCCGATTGCTGCTTTTCTTGAGAAGCGTATCCATTGAATAATCAACAAATTTTAGACGACTGCATCGACACCACGATCTGAATCATGACAAAAGGCACACTTCCATGCAAAGACATCAAAAACATGTAGCCCTTGTCAAACTGTGCTTTCCAGTTTCTTACTCTCATATACTTCAGAACTTAAAGACAGAAGCATGAAGCATCAAATCTTTACCATAAATAAAACGTTTAATGCTCGACTCGCAGATGCATAATTTATATAAGCACTGCAAGTTCGTTGCGGCTTTTATCCTCAAACATCTATCAAAAACGTCAGAAGGCTCGAAGTATGCTATCTCGCTAGTGGCCAACCATTAGAAACAGTAATATACAACAGAATTGGAAACAGCACAACAGGAATGCAGAAGATCAAACCTAGTTAAAGAATTCACACATCCGTCTTCTTCCGTGGATGGAATCGGTAACTTATCCAACGGCAGCGGTACGTCCATAGACCCTAAGTAACCAAAATGAGAAACTTCACAAAACCCAATAGCGCAATCGAAAACCTGAAAGAGAAATGAAAAAGGCTCCGATCAGCTGATCCAGCGAGGATCGAACTCGCGACCTTTCGCTTACGAAGCGAACGCACTACCACTATGCTATGGAAGCCTGTTACTCCATTAGAAGCATTAAAAAAAATAGTATGTAAATTATTGGCAGGGATAAAAAACGCGTACATAATTGTTGAATTAGCCTAATTAAGATCCATGTGGCTGACCAGTAAGCAACAACAATGACCAATAATTCGAATTTGTGACGGACTGAGAATTTTTTTTAGGGTGAAGTGTACTTGTATTTCAAGTCCACGAAACACTTGTGTTTCATGTATAGAACAACATACTAAGAAATTTTTTATATTTCAAGTAAAGCCTCACTTCGCTCTAAAATGGATCTTGATCCGAATATTTGTTGCCAGCAACCTTTTTCTTGTGTTCATTTGAACCATGTTGAGCTTGAAAACACGATAGATTTATACTTTATGTTTGATTGATTTAAGGCTATTAAACACAATAGATTTTCATCGGCATTGGGCTCAGTATTATGTTGAATTAGCATTTAACTTTAAATGAGCTTATTGTCTTTTCTTTCCTTACATTTTAAAGGGTTCTTCTCCCTTTTTAAAAGTATTCATTAACAAAAGCATCAAGTTGTCGCTGTGGGCCTTCATGTGGTTGCCATTTTATTTGTCCATAATATATTAAATGTTTTTTCCTTTTGTTTTATGTTTTATTAATGTCTCACCAACTGGCTTGTGATAACTTGCCATGAATTCGATATTTCACTTTGTGTCTACACATCCACTCCCATGTTTATGTTTATGTGCGAACTCCCTCTGCCCATGTTGATGATTGATTGCTAAGCATTAAAATCAACATTGACCATACAAATGACATAATGTTAGTCTTCCAATTTTAGTGGTATCTTTTCTTTTATAAAATACTAATCACCTATCAACTTTAACTCTCACCGAGTTGTTAAAGTAAGACATTCTGGTCGATTCCTCTAAAAACAGTCAACATAAGTATTTTAATTTCTCATTATTGATTTGTAATTTGTACCATGGTTGATTTAATGTATACATTTGCTTTAGTTGAGAGACAATAATATTATAGTCTTGTTGTACCTCAATCCAAGTTTATCGTTGTTTCTTTTCCTTATTTCATCCATCTCGACAATATTGCCAGTGAATAACGTGCTATCTAGCATGCATTTTGTCATGAGCATGCTTTATTAGTTCGTTCGCAACCAAAGTTGAGATATTTCGGATCCATACAAACATCAAAGAAGCAATTTCCCCCTTCAGTGCTGTAACACAGTTTCTTTCTCCATCATAGAACCATGATCCACAAAAGCTTGGCATATAACGCATTTCAGTTTAAATACTTCAAGAGCATCCTGCTTAGGAGCAACTCATTTAGCTTATTTGACAGACTCAATATGCTTGATCAAGCCATGAATAAGCTCATTGCTCAGATGCAATGTTGGCTTGTTCAATTATATCCAACCTCCAAAACTGAATTAGGGATGTTAATGAGGTGGATCAAGGATGGGTTATACCTATAATCTCTTTTCCTCAACAGGTAAGTGCCCATAAAAAAGGGCTTATAAATGTTATATATATATATATATATATATGTAGGTCAGGCTTTGATTCGGGCAAGCAGTGACAGGCCCACCTTAGAGCAAGGTGAGACACACACCTTACCCAATTTTTGGAAAAAATCTTTGATCCATCACTATATATAAGAAAATACATATTTGTTGTGGACGTGAAATATAAGTGTGTCTCACCTCAAATGAATTCATGGGCCTACTACTGAGAGCAAGTATCAAGTTGGATATCTCATCACTATACCTAAACCGGGAAATGGTCGGGTCTAGTCGGGGTTGCATGGGTTGGATCAATATTCCCATCACAGATGGCATATATCACTGAGTGCTAGGGCTGGTAAACAATCCAAATAAATAAATATATATATATATATATATATAGAGAGAGAGAGAGAGAGGTGCAAAACATGGGAATGAGCTATCATGTCTTACAAATGAAAATAAACTTGCCACGAGTGACCCGATCCTACTCATTATTGCTGGTTCATGCTCAAATTTTTTTTTGCATGATTATAATAAAGTTGTCTTTCATAATTCTTTAAATATCACTACAACCTTTAGTAGTACACTCATATCACCGAAAAGCAATACTTATACATGAGTAAACATAGTTGGTGGTATACAAGATCCATTTTTTCAACTTGCCTGTGACAAGAATGAACACACTCAAACAACTCAACGCTTCCACACTAATAAAGAAAACAAATTTAGAACGAGTGAATTAGCATATATAGAATTTATTATCTCTATAGCAATATGATCCATGCACACACGTACATACATAACGTGTGTTTCCTCCTATTCATCAGAGAAATTCGTTGATAATATCGTTCAAGTAGTTCGATGATTAAAATACAATTAAATGTTAAGAAACCTCCTAACCAGCTTGTGTAAGAAATCAAATGCTTGTCTTCAGGCAGATTTTGCCCGTTGATGTGGGTTAACACGTGGGAAAAGAAGAAAGGTCATGAGGTTATCTCTAACAAATATCAACAACAACAATTAAGCTTTTTCTCATACTACATGTTGTCACCTACATGGATTCTTTGTTTTCACATAACCCTATCATGTCTCATACTAACAGTTAACTCAATCTAAACTAAATTATTCTTTATTGTTTATTTCTAATATTTTTGTAGTCGTCCTCTTCCTCCTTTATATTTTCACAATCTAGTTTTTCATATCTTTTTACGGGAGCATCTTTGGGTCATCTTTCTACGTGTTCAAACCATCTTAATCGATTTTCTCTTATTTTATCCTCTATTAGTGCTACTCCTAATTTGTTTCTAATAACCTCATTATGTATATGGTCTTTCCTTGTATGACTGCTCATCCATCTCAACATATTCATTTATGTTACAAACATCTTTTGCAAAGGTTGATGATTAACTAGCCAACAGTCAAAATCATAAAACATAACAGGTTTAATTGTTGCTTATAATATTTATCTTTTAGCTTTAATGGTATCTTCTTATCATATAGAATACCTGATGCTCCTCTTCATTTTAACCAACCGACATTAATTCTATGTGTAACATCTCTATCAATGACCGATATAAATAAATATTGACTTAAAGTTGATCCCTGATGTAACCCAATCTTAATTTCAAAGGAGTTTGTCATTCCTTCATGAGTCCTCACTCATGTTTTTGCACAATCATACACGTGTCTAATAAGATTTATGTATGTCAATGTGATACCTATCTTTTTCCAGGTTCTCAAAAGAACATCTCTTGACATTCTATTGTAGTTTTTTTTAAATCAATAAATAACATGTAAAGGTTCTTTTTTGCTTTAAGAGATTTCATAAGACGGTCTCAATTTGTGAATTGCTTCAATAGTAGATCTAGTGGGCATGAATCCAATTTAGTTTTCCATTGTACTCGATAGTTGTCTTAACGTACGTTCGATAATTGTTTGTTATAATTTCATAGTATGACTCGTTAACTTGATACCTCAATAATTCACACAATTATGAATCTCTAGCCAATATATGTCAACATATTATATATCACGTTATAAACATACATCAAGTTCAACCTAGCCTAAGGGATGGGAGGAAATGATAATGGAGTGTTGGAGAGAGAGAAAGAAAGGGTGAGTCCACTCCCATGGATCGTTCCTTATTCTATCTTCTCTCTTCATTCTTTCCCTTCTTCTAAATTTTATGAGTTTTTTTTAGAATTTAGAGTTTTTTTGAGCTTGACAAAGAACAGTTTAACCTCCTACAACATTTTTTTTTATTTGTCTCTTCATTTTTTTCTCTTTCTCTTGAGTGAAGGTGTGGGGCATAGAGTGAAATTCTGTTCTTAGAGGGTTTTTTTTTTTGCTTGTAGAGGGATTTAGGGATGTGTTTGTATGTTAAAATATGAAAACTCGGCGTTTCCTTGATGGTTAGATACTATTTTATATTGATATCCTTACAAGGTGATAGATTTGCATGACTAAGCCATATTTATTCTAGCAAGCATGATTAAACTGCGTTTCTCCGTTTAGAATTAAAACACAACCACGTTAATTGTGTTATAAAAAAGAAGATGAGAAAAAATAAAATGGATGCTAGACATGTCTAATAAACCATCAAACTTTAAATATAATGAATTTTATTAATTTTTCAATTCAATGAGAAATATTAGTGATTATTTTGAAGGTTTACCAGTTCGTTGATTCTTTAATTTGATTTTTTTTATCATCAAATATAACTCGATAATACCTCAAATACGTGAAAAAGAACTCCAGCAATAATCAGAAGGTAAAGGAAATCGTTGTAAGATGGTGCCAGTAAAAAAGTGTGCATATGAAGGCGGAATAAATGGTGTTAGAGGTATTTTGGATATTTTTGAGAAAAAAAACGTATGAATAATAAAACGGGTGTGCTAAAAATCGGGTTGAGTCCTGGAATTATGTGTCGACCCGTCTACCCGATTTCCACCCATAGACCTATGACCCATCATACAGCGCATGACTCGACTCGTCCTCCAGCCTGCGTTTGGGCGCCCAAGATTTTATTAGTTTGGACATTCTCTCTCTCTCTCTCTCTCTCTCCCCCGTGTCTCTCAAAAACCCTTGTCCTCCAAAGTATTTCTTCTTCTCCTCTCCCTCTCGACCATTTTCCTCTGCAAATCATCGATCCGTTTGCCGACGCCCGTACGCTAAGAAGAAGAGAGAAGCGAAAACCCTAGAGGCCAGGCTTGCAATGTTCTGCGCGAGTACGCTTTCTTTCATCCTCCAATCCTTTCTCTAATTACTTCATTCAGTCGTTCCACCCGTTGTAATTTTCTTCTGCCGTTCTCTTTCTATTAAATATCGTCTGTGGGTGTTTTTCTCATATATTTTTCGGTATGCGTGTAGTTTCCGGCACGACGCCGGAGGAGCCCGTCGTTTCGAAGAAATCCGGCCTTCTTTTTGAAAAACGACTGATCGAGCGGCATATTTCGGTATTTTACCCCCTTTCCGTCTGATTTCCAGGAGATTAAAGTGATGCATATGAAGGATATTGTGCATTTGGTTCTTTGTGCAGGAGTATGCAAAATGTCCTGTCACCGGAGATCCTCTCACCATGGAGGATATCGTCCCGGTAAAGACGAACAAGGTAATGGGAAGTATGGTTCTCGTTGTAGTTTTTTTTGGCTTGATTTATCTGGTGTTCGCTGGCCTCGGTTCTGTTTTCTCAATCGGTTGTTTCTCATCTTTACGTTGGACAGGCGGTGAAACCCAGGCAAATTCAAGCAGCAAGCATTCCAGGGATGCTCGGGTTGTTCCAAAACGTACTCCCCATGTGGAAAGAAAACCTCTTCTCATTTCCTTCGCTTTATTTTCATCAACAATGTAAATACTAGGACCATGTAATGCTGACCCTGAATCAAATGTCAGTTGCGTGCTCTGCTTGTGACTGATCTTGACATGGTTGCTGATATCCAACTCTTGCCATGCTAATTAGTTTTTAAACTTACAACCTGTTTGTGAATTGGTTGCCAGTTTTTTGGCGAGGTATTGTTGTTTTGTTTCTTTTGTGGTTGTTCTTTTGGCAGCTTCGACTTGCTCTATTCTTACAGGTTCTTCTTTTGATCTTCTTTCTATATGTCCAAATCATCTTAAACGATATTCTCTCATAAGTCTCATTTTATCCTCTATTGGTGCCACTCCTAATTTGTTTCTAATAACCTCATTATCTACCAACTGTTATACCAGAAAAAGAAGAATTACTAGAAATTGCTCTCCCTCTCTCTCAAATTAGATACTAGCACTAGAATGCTAGAAAGCTACTCTCAGCTGCTATTAACACTGTTTAATATAACTTTGGCACCCAAGTACTCCATGTTCATGGTATTAACCCTTTTTTATGGTGTTGAAGATAATAACTAATTACTTTGGTTTTGTTTCTTATACCACAATTTACTACAAGCCATTTCATTGTTTCTAAAAGTTCGTTGAATCACCAATTTTTTTCTGTTCAGCCTTGATAGATGTTTATGTCTCCAGGTATCCTTTACAAGCTTGCTTGTGGTCATAGCTGCTCCAACATGATCCAAATAGGAAATATGATGCAGCCTGAAAGTGACAGCAGTCTGACAATGATAGCTTGAAGTTTGATTTAAAAGTGAAAAACAAGAACGCCTCAAGAGAGTAGTAGGTTGATAGAAAACATATTTTGAACTTATGACACAAGCTGACTACTGAATACGAGAGTTCATGCTTGCAAGGGGCAAAGCCGAAGAAAAACTTCACCAGAGAGAGTATGAAAGGAACACGTTTGTCTGACAGTCTTACACCTTCAATCAATATCTGGTTGATGGGGCTGTTTGATTAGGTGTGGTTCTTCTGAATTTTGGCTGATTCAGCTGATATCTGATTGTTTAAGTGAGCCATCTCCAGACCATGATTGTGGATACTGGATTGCACTCGCAAAGAAACTTCATACAGAATTAGGATACAAACATCGATCAAAATGCAGTATTGCCATGGTTGAACTGAGCAGTCACTTCGTGCCGTATCATTTGTTTTACACTTTTAGCAACTTAATTGATGCATCCTTTAGTACATGTTTTATATGCCTCGATGTTTGCTTCTCCATGATTGAATTTCTTCTTTTATATTTCCACATTATCAAGTAAGCAATTAGTTCCAACAAAACAATTGGTTTTCACTTGGGTTTGATTTGATGCTTATATTGTTGTGCCCTTGAATCTGATTCCTTATGATTTTTATTTTCTAATTCTGATTCTTTTCAAGGAATGGGATGCTATAATGCTATCTAATTTTGCGCTAGAGCAACAACTACATACAGCAAGACAGGAACTAAGTCATGCATTATACCAGGTACCCGATGCAATTTGGTTCTTTTATGATGGTATTTTAGGATTTTTCTTTGTAGGGTCCTGCAAAATTTGTAGCAGAGCTTAATAATGTGATTTTGTATTTGCTTATGTTCAAAGCATGTGTCTTTAGCAATGTTTGGGGTTCACGGTCCTACTAAGTATGGAGACATCAACCTCACAATTTAAAGTGAGAAAACTTTTAAAATTTAAAGAGAACCCACCGAAAAAATATTAGAGTTGATGTCGAGAGTTAGATTATACTTGACATAGTTGGCCTCTAATTGTCATTGACCTGGGGAATTGGTTTAGTGCATATTAGACAGAAGAACAAAAAGGATGCCTTGAATTCTCAAGGCGTATTTGTTGTCAACCTTTAGGCTCATTCAATGCACTTGATATCTAATGACCGAATGCATAGGACACCCTCAAATCCCTCTAGAATACAATGAGGAACTCTTGATCCACATTGCACTAGCATAATTAGGTTTAAGAGAAAATCATCACATCCCACTACGATAAATTCCTACATATCCTTTTTGCACGCCAAGGATTGTAAGAAAGGAGATCAGTGAATCCCTATAAGATACAATGAGAACACTTGATTTGCGTTTTACTAGCCTAATCAAGTCAAACAATTGGATGCAAAAGTGAAAAGACACCTGCAAGTCCCTATAGGACACAATAAGGAACCCTTGATTCATCTCGCATTAGCCTGATCAAGTCTAAGAGAAGATCATCACACTCAGTATGGTAAGCTCCTACACATCCTCTTTGCGTGCTTAGGATTGTAAGGAAGGTTTTCTTAAATGGAGTATGAAAATGACTCTTGTGAGGGAAGGTGGATGACATCTCATATCTCAACTAGGCATACTATCTCCTCGTATATGTAGGTTTTCATGGCCTTTTTGGTCATTTGAAATGACTGGTCATCCTTTAGCATGCCCACTAGATGTGGCTCTTTATAGGCCACTAACGTGGTTTAGGCATATTATACCTAAATAAATGAGATATACCTTTTATTTTGAAAATCTCACAGAAAATGGTATTCAGTAATCATGTAAAAAAAAGTTATTAAACAAAAGATTGAGAAAAAAAGCATGCAACGATGTAAGCATAATAGATTCAATTTACTTATGCATATAATCATTAAACAATGAATGATAGTCATGTAAAGAAGACTTGCAATGGTTAGTCATTTAAAGGAAAAACTTGCAATTACTCAAGGCCTTTGACACAGATCAAGGATTGCTAAGGCCTTGTCCCTTAGGTGAGGCTCTAAAATTTATTGAATCACAAATTTTTGTGCTTGTGATGTTGGCTGCCATCACGTCTCTAGTTTGGTATCTGAGCCATCACGAAGAATGAAGACATGGTTCTCAATTGAGACCATCCCTATTTAGTATTTACCTTTCTTCTTGGCTTCTTGCACCTTTCCGAACTTTTGCATCCCATTGTCAGGGTGATGCTCAAAACTTAGAGGCAAATCTGCTTGCTAATGAACTGGCCAATTGATTAGCTTTTACAAAAAACAGTAATACCTTGGTCTAAGTTGCAACATTTAAACAAGCAAAACTTGCATTCACCATTTCTGTTTAACGGAAAAAGAAGTTCCACCAGTAGGAAAGAAAAGATATCATCCTAGAAGGCAGTACTAATTATGTTCACCTTCGTCAGCATGATGCCGCTTGCAGAGTTATAGCAAGACTAAAGAGAGAAAGGGATGAAGCAAGGGATTTACTGGCTCAGGCTGAAAGACAAATTCCGTCAACAGCAACTTCTGGTGTTCCAATCAATACTTCAGTTGTTAGCAATGGTAAAAGAGGTACCTAAATGTCCACATTCCAGCAAGTTCTGTCTGTCTTGTTCATTTGATCTCTTTGCTTCTGGAAATTGTTGTGTAATGTAACACATTGAATTCTCATTGGAATTTCCAGTTGCTGAAGATGAAGATATGGGTCCAGGTGGAAAGAAGATTCGCCCGGGTATATCTGCAGAAATCATCCAGGAACTCACAGAGTGCAACACTGTGCTATCAGGACAGCGTAAGAAACGCCAGGTATGGGTTTCTTTGTTCAACTTGCGTGATCCGCCTCCATCTACTCACTCTTTTGAATGATTTTATCACGTTTGCAGGTGTTCCTTTTTATTTCCTGCTGTAGTTAATGGTAATCATGCTCTTTCTTTCCTAGATTCCACCAACACTGGCATCGAAAGAATCTTTGATGAGATATACTCAAGTTTCTAGTCATCCCCTGCACAAGACAAATAAGCCAGGGATATTATGTGCTGATATACATCCGCTGAAGGTAAATTTTCATGAAATCCGTCTAATTCTCCAGTTGTACCATAGGTTTCATGGTGCATGATCAATACAAAGTAAAAAACTTCGATATTATAAGGTCAATTGAAATGTTTGTTGATTTCTGTTGTGTTTAAATTAGAAAAATGACTAGAAAAATTTTAAACTCATGACCTGTTCTTGCTTCTGTTGGCACCTCATGGTCTCAGCTAAAGTTTGCTAATTGTATGTTTTACTCTTCTCCATGATAGCTCACAAAGTCTCTATGTTGATACAAAAACTTTACAATCTGTTTTTAAATAGCTTCAAACCTTTTCTGTCTTTTTGCTGGACTTCATGGGAAAAGTTACTGGATTGCATGAGAACATGTGTGCAGCCGTTTCAGAGGTGGAAACCATGAGTGGTTCCTCTCAAACAGCTGTTGCCTACTAAAAGGCTTTCATATACAACGGTGGTCAATGATACATGTTTTACTTATTGATAAAGTGATGCCTTCTATTTTGTTCAACCAGAAAAGGGGTGTGCTCCATATGTTACCAAAGATAACATATGACTATGCTTAAGTTGACTTCCACTATTCACATTATGCAAAGATAACTCTTTTAGAGTTTTGCTGGGGATTTTTGGAGCTTACTCTATAACATAAGACACATTATGCAGTTTTACTCCCCTTAAATTCATGTAAAGCTCGATTGTTTCATCTTTTGCATACTTATGACCTTTCAGGAATTAACAAAACGATATTTTCCGAAGTATGTCACGAGCTGATTATAAGCTGAAAATTCTCTTGCCTTCATTTGTTGATTTGAACCCTTCCTGAAGCAGGTTTCTTGCTGCCAATTGGTGTTGTCTCCAAATCCTTTCTTGCTCTTAGTGGCTTCTTCTATTCATGTGCAGGATGTCATTGCAACTGGAGGAGTTGATGCAAATGCTGTAGTTTTCGACCATTCATCTGGACAAATTCTTTCAACTCTAAGTGGGCACACCAAGAAGGTCTACATGATGTTTGTATTGTCCTGGGGAGGTGCATGACTAGGATGTTCAATGGCATGGAAATCATGAATATTTGTTGTATGCCTTACAAATACTTGGTTCTCAAGTATCTCCATGAACTAGGCAATTACAAGTAGCGGAACATAACTTGCATTTCCAGCATGAGCTGAGCTAATGTTTTCTTTTCCTTTATGCTTTCTTACTCCTTTTGCAGGTCACAAGTGTCAAGTTTGTACCTCGAGATGAGCTATTCATAACTGGCTCAGGTGATAAGGTATGTGAAAAGCGCATCTTTGGTGCTTGCCTCTATCACTCTGGTTGGTGACTAGTTGTTATAGTTGATCTGGCTGGTTTCTTACTTATATACAATACTTTAGTGTGGGCAAAAGAGTGCATATCTTCAGTCACCGCAGGTTCATTTCTTGCTGCTTGTCTCATGCTTCTTGTCCTTCCTTTCATTGAAGTGTTGTCAAATCTGAGATATCCTTGTTAAGCATAGATATTGAAACCATTTAGTAGCTGAGCTCTTTTTTTCTTTCTTCCATGGCATCTACAGAGGATCTCTATCTATATGAAGAAGCTCTTAGGTTCACTATTATTCTATTAGTTTTCAAAATTCCGTATAAGTGATGATGGAAGTCAACTCTTCTTTCTTTCGTTTGACCTTTTTGGATGTATGTTTCCTTTTGCCTGTTTCTTTATTGGTGGTGGTGGTGGTACTGATTGGGTTGGAGTCTACTTCACCTGCTAATGCCCTTAGTAATTACAAAAAGTTTGGCAAAATGTGGTCTTGGAAAGGCAAATAATTTCTCACCTTTTCTTATAATGAGGAGAAACCATATTATTATTGCGACATGATGCAATCTGATACATATTAATCATGGCCCCATTCAGTCTGTGATATGTAAAACTCCATGGGTAATCGTGCTGACCGAAGATATTTTTCTGCTGACTTTAGCCTTGCTGCAAAGAATGTAAAGTTTCCATCAAATTCTCAATGTATTATTTAGAACCCACCTAGACGTGTGTGTGTACAGCGTCCATGTAGACCAAAGGTGACATGTTAGTTGCACATAATGCAACTTATAAGGTGATTAGGATAGCATCCTATGTGCATCTATTTCATGCTAGACGGGGTGCATATTTTCCTTTTGTTACTTTTAGTCCCGTGGGCCCCAGAAAAGTGTAGTCGGATGGTGAACAAAACCATGGTGGTAGTGCCTCGGCTTAGTTTTCGGAGATAAGTCTCCGTGACATTCATCGAGTTTGTGGGAGGTAGTCATGGCAGCTTATCTGGATCCAGGCTTATGGCCTATATGCATCTTTGAATTATGTTTTTGGTCTAGAACAAACATGAGGAAATTGAGTGTATGGTTTGGGTTCAAGCTAGACCCAAGAAAACTGCATGCACGTGCATACACATGCCATGTTTTTAAAATTTTCAGTGGTTACTTTCAGAGTTGTGACTTATTTTGGGCCTAAAATCCCATTTAGGCAGATTACACCATGCAATTCATATGTTTTACTTTGCTGAATAACCGTATGACTTTATTTTTAGGGACGATAAGAAGACTTCTAATTTAGCATTTGAATTGTTGCTTTGACATTTCAAGGGCTTCTTTTCTCTTTTCATCATGTACACAAACATATTCTTGAAGGACACTGTCTCTGTTGGAATAAGATTTACAACCCCGCTGAAATCTAATTTTCCACGTTATGAGCATCTACTTTATGCTAGGACTGGTTTAATGTTGTATAATTGTCTGACACTGATGACTCTATTTCTTGCAGACAGTTCGATTATGGAAAGCGTCTGACAATGAGAATTACAATTGTCTGCATATCTTGAAGGATCATACAGCAGAGGTTTATTTTATTCTTTCTTTTAAGGGTTCTCCTTTTCCTTTCTACTGCATATTGTCTGGACCTATTATGTTGCTAATCAGTGAGTTTCATCCATTTCTAAACTGTATTTGGTATCTTTTGAAGGGATATTGCCACTTTTTGATGGAATGGATATACATGGTTGTTTGTACTAATAATATCTTGTTTACAATGTTTGAAGTAAGAACTGATTTTGAGTTATGTCCAAATTTCTTTTTGAATCTTTTTAGTGGCCTCGTGTGATTATCATTTTCCTATCAGAAAAGTGCAGTCTACTTTCCTGTCATACACTTAAGTATTCTGTCTGTTGTATACTTTGCTACAAGATTCTCTTTTTGGTTATATATGGCATTCATATAGATTAAGAAGTTTCTTATTCTCAATCTGATTTGTCATTACTGTCAATTCTCCACCTTGTTGCTTGGACCTAAGTTTCTGCTGGGTTATTTGGTTCCGTTACTTGGTTTCACACGCTTGTGGAGTTTGGTTGTCCGCCTTGTTGCTTTAGATGTTGGTTAGGTTAAGTATTTAAAATGGAAGGCGAAATGTGGGCTCTTGGCATTCCCATTAGCATGTTGCCAGGCCATAGCTGCCAGGAAATGGATACAAGGTGATGCATGAACGTGGAAAAGGAACTTAGTTTTGAAAGATGTATGCACTACTGCTAGTTTTGGGGACACAAATGGAGTTTATAAGCAATATGTGTATCAGAGTGTAAAAAAGCGTATTGAAAACGGGAATCAAGCATCCTCTTGTTGATGATAAAGAACATAAAATGCAACTCTACTAGGGGATGGTAATAGCACACGTTGATCTAACTTGAGTTAGAACAACCTTGAATTCATCATGATTTCATTAGCTATTTCGGTTGCCTTTGGAGTTAATTTGTTGACTGTAAAGATGTAAACACCATACATTAAGGTTTTTTTTCATGGTCCTTGTGTTCATAGAACCTCTTACGTTCAAGGAATGTTTAATAGTCATTAGCATCTGACGCATCAATCATTCGTGTAACATAAAACAGCAGGTCTCTGTCTCACTCTTCGGAGCTATCTTCTCCTCCCTCAACATTTTCTTTTCCACAATCACTACATTTGTCCCTCAGTCTCCAACATTAACCCTATGCTGGTTAGGAGGTCTGCCTCTTCAGAGTCATTTTTCTGCTCGACATTTCCTTTCCCAAGATCAGTATCTTTGTTCCACTTATATCCCTTTCCTCTGCAGGGGTGGTAAAATGAAAAATTGCATGTCCACAAGCCCTTGCTTGTTGGAGCTTCATCTTCATGTCTGCATAGCTCATTGGTTCTGTGAGTTTTTCCTAAGTTGCATATTTCTTCTTCTCATTAGCCACCCAATCTTTTTATTGCCAGGTGCAAGCTGTAACAGTACATGCCACTCATAATTACTTTGTGACTGCTTCTATGGACACCACATGGTGCTTCTATGATATTTCTTCAGGGCTGTGCCTGGCACAAGTCGTAAAGGTCTCTCTCTCTCTCTCTCGTGACTGTGCCTATAGATCCTTGTACGCACACATGAAGCTTATAGCTACTTGAAATGGTTATGCAGGCCGATGACTCTTCTGGTGAGGAAGGCTACACTTCCGCTGCTTTTCATCCTGATGGTCTTATACTTGGAACTGGAACTTCAGCAGCGGCAGTGAAAATTTGGGATGTGAAAAGTCAGGTATGATCTGAATGCTTATCAATTAGTTTAAATTCTTGCGTCTGTTTAACTATTTCCACCTTACAACATTGGATTATGTTTCTTTCTAATCACTTTTGTACTGGCTTCGTGCAGACAAATGTTGCAACTTTTGATGGTCATGTTGGTGCAGTGACCGCAATCTCATTTTCAGAAAACGGATACTTCCTTGCTGTAAGTATTGCGCTTACATGATTTGAAAACCACGTAGGCGCATCAAACAATTTAAAGCTTGCTTTCTGAAATTTGTCTATGGTTATTATGACTTGGAAAAAGCTGAAAGTTTGAGAAATCCTTGACGAGTTTTCTTTCAACTACGTATAAAGCTTGCTTTCTGAAATTTGTCTATGGTTATTATGACTTGGAAAAAGCTGAAAGTTTGAGAAATCCTTGACGAGTTTTCTTTCAACTACGTATCAGACTGCAGCCAAAGATGGCGTGAAACTTTGGGATCTTCGCAAATTGAGAAACTTCCGGTCCTTCAGCCCCTATGAGCCAAATACACCAACAAGTTCTGGTTAGATTATTTCCACTTGGTTATCACTTGAGTCTGGTCGAGAGTATGCTATCAATTTTTTTTTTCTGGATTTAAAATTACGTTAGTCTGATGGCCATCATATTGTGCTCTTCCAAGCGAGACATTTTGATTTGGTTGGCCTTAGCATGCAAAAAATAGCGCATGGGTTCTTTCAAGTTTTTTCAGCTAAAGTGTTCTGCATGTGCTTTGCAGTGGAATTTGATCATAGTGGCTCTTACCTTGCCATAGCTGGTTCAGACACAAGGTTAGACTTTTCCTTCCTAGAAGGAATTTTATGAACTTCTATATGCTTAAAATTTCAGAGACTACATATTATGTGGAAAAGACGCTGAAGTAATCACACTGATTGTCTAGTAAATTTGTAATTGTTGCAGGATCTATAATGTTGGTAGCGTCAAACAGGAATGGGACTGTATTAACACCTTGCCGGATTTGTCAGGAACAGGTCTGTGTGCGTGTGTGCGTGTTTGTGTTGGACATCACGATCATATCTACAAAGATCAGAGCAAGTTAAAATCCTTAGATTAGAATGGAGTTCCTCTCCTCTCTCTCTCTCTCTCTTTGCAGTGTGATCTCATATTTACCGTGAGCAAGTTAAATTGTTAAAATCCGCATAATGAAATGAAATTGCTTATGTATGCACGTGAAGCTTATATGTTCACATTTTGGTTGCAGAGAAAGTTACGACGGTCAAATTTGGGCCAGACGCAAAATATTTGGCAGTGGGAACCATGGACAGAAATCTTCGCATCTTTGGCTTGCCTGTTGCTGGAGCCGAGGAGATATGAACAAACACGAATTGGAAAGTCTGAGCTGCTTCTTTGGCTTGCAGCTGCAAATATGCCGTGTTGGAAAAGAGAACGTCAATTAGGAGAAGTTGTTCCATTCAGGGGTCTGTTTTGCTCTGCATGTTTCTGTTCCTATTGCACTTGTATTTTTACATCGGGTTAAAAAGACGCTCTTCCGGAAACATTTTTGCACCTCTTTAGTTGCTAAGATCTTTCATTCTTAGGCACAGCGATTGACTGAACATCTAAGGATGGATGTGATAATCTGGCGACGGCAAATATGGCTGTGAATCATTTCTCTTCTTCTGGGTCGCAGATTCTCCATTTGTAACAATTGCAGTTAATTTTGTTCAATTTGCCAGGCTTTATTTACAGACTCCTAATGTAAAATAACACCTCAATGCTGCCTGAGCCGTTAGACTCGTCGTCGAAAGCCCAACGCTATGCCACCTGCCTTAAATTTTATGTTGTTTCAGATAGAAGCGTGTCCTACCCTTCAGTGGAAGACCCTTTATGCCTACGGGTCCACGGTCAACCCTAGGCATTGTCGCTCTCCCCAAGGATGAAACAAAAGGCACTCCCTTAGGGCTCGGTGCTTGGGAAAAACCTGAGAAACCGATCATGCTGCGCCCATCTATACATCAAACCTTTACCATCCTTTGGCCACACCATTTGTCTTTCGTGCAATTTTAGCTTCTGTGCCCTGTTGACACCCCCATTAAGGTAGGTAAGTGCAGATACGCCTCCATTGCTATCATTAAAGAGATAAAGAGTGTTGACACGCCATTAAGGTAGATAGCAGATGTAGCCTTGCACGACACCACGGCTTCATTGGTATCATTAAAGAGGTAAAAGGGTTACCATGGTGGTGGTGGCTGTGTTAGGGCTTAAAAACTGCATTGCTTGTGTGAAGTGGCATGCAAGAGATCAGCCCAACGGCAGATATTGCTAGGGAGAAAAACAAGGCAAACCATCGCGAATGGAATGAGTCGCTTTTCTTGCATGCCAACCAAGATACCCTTAAGAAGCGTTGGTCTTATAAGGTGGGTCCAATTCCTATAACAGGGCCCAAAGTGACCCTGGTAATAGTCTAAAATCAATGTCAAAGAATCAGCGATCAACTGAATCCATTCCCAAGAATAAAAAAACAAAGAAATTGTGAAATCAGAATGGCAATTTGAAATTCAAAAAGACGGAAGAAATCACCGTATATAAAACCAAACTTTAAATTAAGAAGAAACAACTGAATCAATTTAGGGCCTCATTGATCCGATTCTGTCCAAATGCAGGCACACATCGAATAAAAAGGCACTCACCCGAACTAAGTACTGTGAAATTCTGACAACACTAACAGTAATAAATTAAATTACCTGCAAGATACTGCAATGATATAAAAGCAGAACATACCGTACACGAGCCAAAGCTAGGGTTAACAGGAAAGCACACCTCAAAGGGTTGTTTATTCTTAGCAAGAAAGTGAACAATCAAATTCATTCAAGCCTCGGAAGCCCCATGGCATGGGAAGCACAGAGAATGTTTCTCGTATATCTGCTATCTGGCAGCATAGCCCACCAAGAACAATATAAAGTAAAAAAAAAATGTGAATAATCAAAACCGCAACCAAGGAGATGGGGAGAAATAAACTGTCCCATCGAGGAAGGCCCTTTGTTCATGCCAATGATCAACTGGAGATTGGAAGTTAGTATTCAGGCGAGGTATCTTGAGCAATGACTAAACCCCCAAAGCTGAAAGGATCATCAGTAGAAGCATTAGTAACCAGTGAAGATAACATCACCCATAAGTCTTGAAACTCAAGAATTCAGTCAGATTTTATAATATTTCTCCCAAGAAAGTTTGAAGCGAATCAGCTCTACTCTTATCAACAGAACCCTACGTGTAGCAGGAAAATACGTTATAACTATCATATGTACCTTTCTGATTATAGAAGAACCATAATAAATATAATTTTATTTATAGATAACACCACCATATTTATATTGCATCAGGCTATCAGCTAAACTTATTGAAATAACTGGAATACTTGGAAAAGACATGGTGCTTTTCAAGGAAAAAGGGTCTTTTCTTTCCATAGGAAAGTTAAAGCACTTTCTCAGTGTCCAGATAAAATTTGAACTTAGAAAAAAAAAGTAACTTCTTTGCCTCGAACTATATATGTATATGTATATGGTGTGGTCTAATATGCTTGTCCATATGGATGGTTGAATTCAAAAGCAAAAAGTAGACATGTGAATCAAGTAACAGGTGGATAGTTGAGTTTTTCAAGGAAATGGCAAGTATATATCATGGCAAGCATATTAGACGAGGTAGAGGACGACCACAAAAGTGTTGGACAGAAATAATAAAGAATGATCTAGCTTATTGTGAGTTAACTGCTAACATGGCACACGATAGGGATCTGTGGAAACAAAGAATCTATGTAGACGACCCCGTCTAGTATGGGAAAAGGCTTAGTTGTTGTTGTATATATATATATGAAAAGTCATGCATCTAAGTGAAACTGAACTGGTTTAATGTTTGATGCTACGAGATACAAAATCTCGAGATATTTATAGGACACAAACAGATCATTCTTAAGATGCTGCCAAGATTTGAATGAGGCTGCTGTATATAACGTCAAACTGAACACGTTTGGTGTTTGATTACCAGTAAGATATGGAAACTGAAGATGGTAGGGAAATGATGGAATAAGGTTTACTTGGAAAAAAATTATTGCAGTAGAAATACATGCACACGCATGCACACACACCCCATTCTTAAGGTGCTATCAAGCTCCTAATGAGCTTGTCCATTTCCCAAAAAGCCCAGGCCCCAAGCTCAGTTGATTTAGTAGCAGAACTTTAATTTGAGTCAAACGATGAAGAAAACAAGGATCTCAAATTAAAATCTCTCCTTCACAAAGTACCAGTTTTGCACTATCGACATGCTATCATCCCACTTTAAACCAAAGAAAACTCAAGTCACAAAGATGCAACAGAAAAACATGAACGAGAACAAGCTTTGGCTTACTTAAAGCTTGCTCCTCAACTACACGTACACAGTCCTCTTGGACTCCACATGCACGTATACAAACAATAAATATTCTACCTTCAGTGCTAATTATGCTAATGTACATTGACCACTAAGGCCTTTGTAGTGTTATAACTTAACACATATAATTTTAATTAAACCAGAAGTTCTAGCGAAAACAACATATCCTTCATTGAAATTAGTAAGCTCAAAAAGTATTATCAACAATGAAACAACAACAACTACAGCTAAGCCTTTTCCCATACTAGACGGGGTCGGCTACATGGATTCTTTGTTTCCACAGATCCCTATCGTGTGCCATGTTAGCAGTTAACTCCCAATAAGATATATCATTCTTTATTGTTTCTTTTCAACACTTTTGTGGTCGTCCTTTACCTCTTTTAATACTTTCCAAATTTAGTTTTTCTAACCTTCTTAAAGGTTCTTCTTTTGATCTTCTTTCTATATGTCCAAACCATCTTAAATGATGTTCTCTCATTTTATCCTCTATTGGTGCCACTCCTAATTTGTTTCTAATAATCTCATTATGTATCCGGTCTTTTCTTGTATGACCACTCATCCATCTCAACATCTTCATTTCTGTCACAGACATCTTTTGTACATGTTGATGATTAACTGCCCAACACTCAGAACCATAAAACATGGCAGGCCTAATTGCTGCTCTATAATATTTACCTTTTAACTTTAATGGTATCTTCTTATCACAAAGAATACCTGATGCTCCTCTCCATTTTAACCAACCAGCATTAATTCTGTGTAACATCTCAATCAATTCTTCCATCACTCTGAAAAATTGACCCTAGGTATTTAAAACTTTCCTTTTGGGGAATGCATTATCAACAATGAAAATCATAATGAAATCTTGACGTATCTTTTATCCACTGAACCAGGTGGGAAACAGCTTTCCCTTGAGATATGAGCTTGAAGAGAAAAGCAGACAGGAGAGAATTTTCCAATGTGAAAGCAATTTTTAACGTTAACTGCATTTACCACAACTTCATTTTATAGCTTCAGATCAAGTGATAAAGTGTCTCCATATAAAGCAAGTCCCCTTCGCTCATTTTAGGCAGAAACACACACCCGATGCATTAGAATGCTTAATGAGAAATGCAAGTAGAATACTTTAAGTACTGCTACTTTGCAACTTTAACTCGAGATGGACCAAAAAATATTCTTGTGCTGAAAATAAGAACCTTGATGATATTTAATCTTTTGTCTTGATAGTATCTACATGTAATATATTGCTCAAATAATTGATCATGGAATGTAAAAAGAAATGACTCCTCACATTACATTGATGGATGCAATAAGCATTGCCTTTTCTTACTGAGTTGATCCGGTCAGGTCAACCAATGAGGCAAGTCAGCAACTAACCTTAGCCACCCAACAGGCATTTGAGAGAGAGAGAGAGAGAGAGAGAGAGAGAGAGAGAGAGAGAGAGAGAGAGAGAGAGAGAGAGAGAGAGAGCAAAAGTTTGAACCATGAAAGTATTATTCTTACCTCCACATTCTTCAGTTCGAACTCTTCATTATGAGCTAAGCATTCATTTCCAAAAGTTTCAGATGATCCACTTGTTCCACGCAAGCTTTACAAGAAAGTACGTGTAGGAATCAAGATCCAAATATAGAGCAGTTTGAAGTTTGAACCATGAAGGTTCATGCAAATGGCTGACTAGCAATCAAATTGAGAAGAACATGATACATTTCAAAATGCATGCACCAAAACAAACTTACAGATCTCCATCCAAGCATAATGCATAATTGCGACCCCCTCCAAGTGCCAATAGGTCATTCAAACACATGAAATAGTATCTGTTTGCACCTAAAGACAGAAAAGACGGTCATTGTTTCGAAAATTACAACTACCTAGACATAAAACCAATCACAGTTCAATAAAACATAGATGTACACCCCCAAGAAACATCTCTTTAAATATGGGAAGATATGTTGGTAACGGATATAGACAAGTACAAAGATGCACGTGGATAGAATAACAAAACATACTGCATAATACTAAAATAAGAGGTTAAAGATACGGGAACAAATGTAAAATCGTAACTAGAATTTCTTGAAGCACATCATCTACCATCACAGAGCACACCAAGTCAGCAAGGAAATGCCCAGTGTTAATAAAAAAGGACACATGCACCAATGCCTTCGATAAATCCATGGGCACGCCACAGAGTCAGAGAATGACACTGGGCAACAATTCTCCTTTAGGCCTATAACATGCGGTAGCCAGTATGACAGGGCAGAGATTGAACAAATCTCAGCTATTGCCTAAAAAGACATTGAAATTTGCCTGTAACCCCTATTCTTGAGAAAGCTTTTATTTTCCATTCATGACTTGGAGAAATGCAGACACTTTGATAAACTGAGCATAAATGAACCAAAAGGAGCTCAACAATGCAGACAAAGCTCAGATTACCCAAGCTCATGCTTCAGGTCATACTCATTTTGCTGGATTAAACAGGTTCAGCTTGGGCTGACCCTCATCCTACTCACCCACTATGCACTCTGAATATACTCCTTCCACAAAAGGCAATGTACTAAGACAATAATGTTTTCAAAATCATAGAGACCCCGAGTATCAAAAGAAGGGAGACATCCAAGAACAGGGCAGTTATTGGTTTGGTCCTATAGGAACACAGTTTAGATTTTACCAATGAACCATAAATTTCTTTTGTGAAATAAAAGATGTTATTTAGACGTCTTCTTTATGTTTCAGTAGCATAAGTTGACAACATAAATCATGATTCATGACCATTTTAGCTATGAAAATTTCTAGTGTTTCTAAAGATGATAATTATTGGAACAACATAATCTAAAAATGTAACTCTGAAACAATCAAAAGATGTGGCAAGATAAATTTAGTTACAAGCGGAAAAACGGAATTATAACATTACGGAAAAACGGAAAACATCCCATATGCAATAACAACTCAAACATGGAGAAAGCCAATAACTCCTCATACACCATTTACCAGTTGGTCTGAAGATTCTTGGTCCACCATATATGGTTGTGAAGACGAATGCTTGATTTGTCCCCTACAAGCAAAATTTAACAAGTTGGTATTAGCAAGAGAATGAGTTGCTTCACATACAATACATAGCATGATGAAGAGGGCAAAACAAAATGCCCGAATGGTTACCTGATACTTCCTTTTTGCTGTTGGTTTCAGGGGACCATTCAATAACCCACCAAACACTGCACCTTGCATATCCCCAACAATCTAAAACCAAAGGGAGGACGGAAAAGAAGAGTGAAAAAATGAGTCCCTAAAATATTACATGCATAACTATCAACTACTCCAAAGTGAATGGGCTCATAGGCGCTTAATACACACAGACAACCAATCGATATAAGATCATGCATTCCCAATTTCAACGTCTATCTGCTTATGTCATGAGAAGCATGACTTCTGAGTTTTGACTTCTAACTATACACGTATATGAATGAGATGCATGACCCGTAACAGTAATTTCCCTTACAAGCTTCACTTTGAAATTCTTGCGACTAGTTACGCCCTCTAAGTCATTGCCGTTAAGCATTATATTTAAACCTTTTTACTGTTATCATGTCTACAGTCTACCTGTGAGATTGGTTTTTAGGTATCAGGACAACATACCCAGACCAGTTTTATGATATTAATAATATTTTATTTTATATTTTTGCGCTTATTGAGTATAATGATTTTCTTCTTACTTTTTGTGTAACTCCGCCCATAATCACACACTACATTTAACACGTGAAGAAAGTCTCTGTCGCACTCGCATTCCAGTTGCCAACACCCAACATCATGCAAGAGTTTGGACTTTGGATTATAACTTCTAAATAAATGCACAAAGTGGAGTTCACCTTTCATGAGCACACCATCGTCAATACTACATGGGAAAAGGAAGACAGCAGTGCATGAACAATATGAATTTCTCATAGAGATGATTAAAATGCATTAACTATTTATTCTGGGAACGTACCTACCAGCAAACAAGGCCCTGGCAGATCAGCACTATTGCGTAGAAGAGTGCGAAGTGAAACTCCATGTTTCAACGTACTGCCCTTCAATTGTAAGAGCAAATCATAAATCACAGAACAGCTAACATAGGAAACATAAAACTCAGCAACTAGGATTCAATTTGAGGAAAAGAAAACTTACTGGATCTTACCTATAAAGCAAAACCCATTGGCAACCCTTCACAATATTAGGAATTGAAGAATCCAAAAACTCATAAAGGTCAGCCGATATGAATGAAGATTGGTCCATAAGATTAGAAAGACTCTTCGATATATTCTTGGAGGTTGATGTTTCATTAGTATCATAAAAAATATTTGTATCTCTCTGACGGTCATTGTGAACTCCTTCACAAGCATCCGACGTTCCATTTCGTGCACATTCGTTTGCAGAAGTTGGGCTGTTATCTCCAGCACTTTCCCCGTCTGGTAACTTCTTAAATTTCCAGCTCTCACTAGAAACTGGTTGAAACCATGAGGGCGAGTCCTTGTGCCGTTCAGCACTCTTGCTGCCTTTGTGCCCGTTAGATCTAGGGCTAACATTTGGGAGAAAGGATAGAAGAACAGAAGAAACAGTTGGAGTACTCGGAACCAAAAAACTCTCGGTAGGAAAAGGAATTGCCTGCAAACGCCAAAAACACAAAAGAAATAAGACAGGTTTAACAAAAATGGAGACAAACATATTTTTGTGTGAACGCACGTATTCTGTGTGCATGTAATATGTGCATTGCGTTTCTGTGCATGCTTGTCTCTGTGAGGGGTAGACATGTCTCGTTTCTAAAAGTTTCATAACCAGCAACTCAAACCCCAACTTCCCACTCCAAATCTTGCGTAGGTAACAGAAAAGATAGCTATATAAATTCAGATGCACTGTTCAAGTGAAGGGATGGGAACAGTCTAGTCAATTGAGCGTAACACTATCCGCCGTGGAAGGTAAAACGTCGTTTGAAATTCCTGTCTTGAATGTGGCTTCTAGTGTGCAACCCACAGACAAACTCAAGCTCCACGTGGACTGGGAATCACCTTCATCTGATGAACTTGTTGAGCAATCACCGGAGGTGCGCCTAACGAATTTGTCATCAACTTGGTGAATGAGTGCATGTACTTGGCATGCAATCTCCACATCCAAGGGTAATTTCAGCAATCTTCGTATGCTAGTTATGAAGAACCCAAACTTGAAAACCGTAATGATGATCCGTATGATGAAAATCCAGCAAGTTTGTTGATCAAGAAGGAAATCTGAAAATACGCGATTTCTATGCACCAACTTGTAAATACAACTGCAAACAACATTTGCACCAGATCCAGGGCTATCCAATGCAAAATATTCTACTCATCGTGCAGATTAGTACTATTAACACGATACGCCATAACTCACCACGAAGCACAAACATACACACCAAAAAAGTTAACCTAGGTCAGTCTGACAGTTCGACCTTCAACATTGAAAAGGAAACTCTTATCATAACGCAGATCCAAACCCTAGGAGGACTGAGTAACACGATTACCGCACATATCAACACGTGCCGCTCAAATTACCTCAAAATTCAACACGCACCACGTGCAAATAACGAAAACTCCGGGGGAAAACACTATAACAATACGATCCACGAAATCCTAGTCAGAAAAAGGGCTCTCCGAGACACCTGCCACAAACTTCACGAAAAAAAAAGACAAAACACGCACATAAAACATGCATAACGCTAACTTTGAGCTTAAACTGCCACTCGAACCATTAGAACGTAAAGAAACAGTCGATCCACCTGAGTGTCGGGCCGAAGCGTCGGAGATTCCCTTGCGAAATGGGGCGAAGACGTCGGCGAGTCCGCGAGGAGGCGGGAGAGCTTGTCAGCGACCTTCTCCTTCCAGTAATTCATCGCCGGCTTGGTAGATCGCTTGCAGAAGGAAACCCTAACCCAGACTCTGTCGTGCGTATGCAAAGGAGGAGGGAGACGAAGCGACGGAGGAAGAAGGAAGCGTCGGTGAGAATGATCGTCGATCCGCTGCGCTTTTCCTACAAAAGGGCGGGCGAGATGGATGGGAAAGGTTAAAATAGGCTGGCGGGAAGCGCAGGAGAAGGAAAGGCCAACAACCATGGAAGGACTCCCTTAAGTCATATTTACAGCACGCAAACGTTAAGTAAGTAATGAAAAATCAGCCACGTTTGTTAGTACCCGATTTCCAGCCTAAAGTTCGCAGGATGACGACCTAGCTTGATGTTTCCGTGTACACCGCGGCCTTTTGGGAATTAACCGAGTTACTCGGCGAGTAAGGAGAAACGCGAGCTCTCTCTGTCGCTCTCCGCTGTCCACGGTGTCTCGCGGTAGCGTGATTGCCGCGGAGCCTGGTCGCTATTGGCTACAAACGGTTCGTATCTGGGTCGGTCACGGGTGGGATTCGAAAAGTCTGAAGTCTCTGTGTCGTGTAATTTTGTGTTCGTGTCAGATGGATCAATTGGAACACCTTCATATATCTTCGTGTTACTCTAGGTGGACACAGACGGAATTCTCGTGTCACGTTCATGTTGGCCATTATATTACCCTTGAATCATCGAACTAAGCCCAACTTGTGAAATTGTAGAACAAGAGTTATTTATGAAGTCCAAGGAAGGAGATCCTATATAACCACGGTTCAAACTGAACCTGAACTAAACTGGAAACCATCATTTGGTTTGGTTCGACTTTATGTATTTAGTTTGATTTTGGTTCTCGAAAAATTGATAATATATTTGTCCGGTTTGAGGTTGAGGCTAAAAGGAACTGTTCGGTTCAAGAAGAACTCTACTTAAGGCTTGATCATATGGAAGTATATGCTTATATTTGGTATTGTTTGGTTTACATCACATATGAAAGTATAAACTAATAGACTGGAGGTGTACAGATTCTTCGGCCTCCCATTAAAAGAAATCAAGTCGTGTTTGGGCCACGAACACGAAATGGCCACCCCTGCCTTTGTTGGCCAACTCCCACACAAATTGTTGGATCTGGATTGTTATCTTACAAATCCAAATCCGTTCATCAATAATAGTTCAAGTGGGTCGTCGAACAACCTGGATTCAGATCCAATTCGCGATCTACATCTGGATGATCTCAGGGTCTCAGGTTTGGATCCACATTGCCCGCGAGCCCAACCCGCTAACAAAAGGTGTCCAGGGTAGGGTTTTTGACTCATCTTTTCCATCCCCTCTCTTGCACACTAGGAGAAGGCCATCACGAGCCATGGTACACACACTCTCTCTCTCTCCTTCTCGCTCTCTCTCATTTCGTTCATTTTCTCTTGGTTGTTGTGGAACTCTTTCTCCGTATCTCTATGATTTTGCTACTTTTCCGTGTTTTGACGTGAAATCTCTCTCTGTGATTTCGTTATTTGAATGTCTATTGATGTGAAATCTCCGTCTGTAATTTCGTTCATTTTAATACGGCTTGACCTGAATCTCTCTCTCTCGTCCATTTTCACGGGTTTGATTTGGAAAACTTACTCTTTCTTTCTCTCTTTGATTTCGTTAATTTTGATGGATTCGGTGTGAAGTCGTTCTCTACCTCTCTGTATTTTACTGATGCTTTCTTGTTTGATGTGAAAATCTGTAGGGAAAGGGAACGGGAAGCTTCGGTAAGAGGAGGAACAAGACGCACACCCTCTGCGTCAGATGCGGACGCCGGAGTTTCCACCTCCAGAAGAGCCGATGTGGCTCCTGCGGCTATCCTTCCGCCCGGATTCGCAAGTGTGAGTTTCTTCTTTCCCATCCTTTATCTCCCTAAGGTCTGCTTTTCGTTCATGTAGCAGACCGGTTTTAGTTCGTCGGGAGACTTTAACATTTTTTTATGCCTTCTGCTCTTGATTTATTGATCTGAGATTGAGGCTTGGGAAACTGTGCAGATAACTGGAGCGTAAAGGCGATTAGGAGGAAGACGACTGGAACGGGACGTATGCGTTACCTACGCCACCTGCCTCGTCGCTTCAAGAGCAACTTCAGAGAAGGCAAGCTTCACTGCTGCTTCCAAGTTATGTAATTTTT